>JAPXFY010000023.1:66868229-66883229 GCA_030674185.1 Monoplex corrugatus
TTTTTCTTTGGGGGGGGGGGGGGGGAGGAGGGAGGGGTGTTTTTTTGTTTGTTTTGTCTTTATCGCACTGTTGATTCCTAGACGTGCCTTATGATCAGGTGGGCTATACACGGCACAATACACCATCAGGAGATTTTTAACCCTTTGACTCCTGCACCCGCGATAAATTGGACGGAGTGGTCAACGCCAGAGACATGTCCTTAGATTATGTGTACGAATGCATTCATATGTATATACTTAATTTCTTTTCTTTTTTGCCCGTTGAAGTTTTGTATGTTTCGGAACGCTTATAGCCCTGATATGGCTCTACGCAGTCGGCTGGGCTTTAAACAACAGCAACAATAACAAAAAAAGGTAACCCTATTCACCAACTGCAAAATTTAACCTTTTGACTCTCTCACCCTCTTAACCAGCTTGCTGTCTCCCTAACCCTCTCCACCAGCGTCCTGCATGCAAGGGGAGTGAAAGAGTTAAGTTTTTGCTCTAATAGCATGGTTGACACAGTGCAAGATGTCGGTGGACAGGGTGCAGGAGTCAAAGGGTTAAGTTTTTGCTCTAGTGCAAGGTTGACACAGTGCAAGATGCCAGTGGACAGGGTGCAGGAGTCAAAGGTTAAGCTCGGGGTCAAGTTTGCGACTATAAAGAATTTTTGATCAGTGTTGTCAACCGCGCAGCGTGCGATCAGGTTTAATCACTACAGCACGGGCGTGGCTGACCGACTCGGCAGGTGGTGGAATTGCTCGAGAATCCATTTTTTCCCCCATCGATGTCGGATTGTTAAGTCCACTGACAATAAAAGAAGGAAGGAAGGAAAGAAAAAGAATGAAAAAAAGAAAGAAAGAAAGAAAGAAAAGAAAAGAAAGAAAGACGAAAAATAAATAATTATGTAAATAAAAAAGACAAAATGAAAAACCGTTTCGTGAACCCGCTGAGTTGTTTTCAGGCTTCAGGTCATTAATTTGTTTTATATCTTTAGGCCGTTGCCCCTGATGAAGGGGAATAAAATATAAATTTCAACCATATATTTGGCAAAATCATAAATATTACACGTAAAGAAACTGTGGTGGTCGCACCGTAATAACATACAAATCATCAGCAGCAACAACAAAATGCACAATAGATATCTATGATTTTTTTCTACACTTTTAAGAGACTTTTACTAGAATAATGCCAACTTTCAATCAGCTTGTTCGTATCCTGTTGCAAGAAGTAAACTTTCCTCACGTGGGAAATTGAAGAATCGGTATTTTTCTTAAATTATCGAGGTCAGGACATCTTAAAACGAAACACACTTTATCGTCAATGTCACAATTGTTCAAGTTATGTCATATCATTCATAATATATAGTTTACAGTGTGTAAAGCTGTTTATCCTTAATGTCACAGTTGTACAGGTTACATGTCATATCAGTCATAACATATCGTTCAAACTGTGTTAAGCTTTATCTGATCGATTGGGTGGATTGAAGTGGAAAGATGTTCAATCACATGTCTGTGTTCTTTCCACTACCAAGCACAGAGTTATAACATGTCTGTGTTCTTTCCACTACCAAACACAGAGTAATCACGTGTCTGTTCTTTCCACTACCAAACACAGAGTAATCACGTGTCTGTTCTTTCCACGACCAAGCACAGAGTTATCACATGTCTGTGTTCTTTCCACTACCAAGCACAGAGTAATCACATGTCTGTTCTTTCCACGACCAAGCACAGAGTTATAACATGTCTGTGTTCTTTCCACGACCAAGCACAGAGTTATAACATGTCTGTGTTCTTTCCACTACCAAGCACAGAGTAATCATGTGGCTGTGTTCTTTCCACTACCAAGCACAGAGTTATAACATGTCTGTGTTCTTTCCACTACCAAGCACAGAGTTATCATGTGTCTGTGTTCTTTCCACTACCAAGCACAGAGTTATAACATGTCTGTGTTCTTTCCACTACCAAGCACAGAGTTATCATGTGTCTGTGTTCTTTCCACTACAAGCACAGAGTTATCACATGTCTGTGTTCTTTCCACTACCAAGCACAGAGTTATAACATGTCTGTGTTCTTTCCACTACCAAGCACAGAGTAATCATGTGTCTGTGTTCTATCCACTACCAAGCACAGAGTTATCACATGTCTGTGTTCTTTCCACTACCAAGCACAGAGTAATCACATGTCTGTGTTCTTTCCACTACCAAGCACAGAGTTATCACATGTCTGTGTTCTTTCCACTACCAAGCACAGAGTTATAACATGTCTGTGTTCTTTCCACTACCAAGCACAGAGTTATAACATGTCTGTGTTCTTTCCACTACCAAGCACAGAGTTATCACATGTCTGTGTTCTTTCCACTACCAAGCACAGAGTAATCATGTGTCTGTGTTCTTTCCACTACCAAGCACAGAGTTATAACATGTCTGTGTTCTTTCCACTACCAAGCACAGAGTACAAATGAGTTCCTTCAGCGCTGCAACAAGCATGTGATATTGAAAGTCAACAAACCACGCCATGAAAACTGTTTGTACTTGTATCATTTAAGAGACGGAACAACTTTGTAGTTTGGCATCCGATTTCTACAAGAGGGATTCAGGGCACTCAGAGAGTTTCTTATGCGCTCTGTCCAAATCTGCCAGCAGTGGTCTGGCAGACTCCCTGAGCTTGCGCAAAACCCTGTACATTGGCGAGGGCTTGAAATGGGAAGGGGGAGAGGGAGAAGGGAATGAATGAAACACTCAGCTGGCACCACCCGAATCATGGAAACATCGAGACGGGCAGCGAACAGGCCAGTTTTTAATGTGTGTTGCGTTGCGTTGCGGGCTGGGGATTGAACTCGAGATAACAGATCTTTTTTGAGTCCATGGCTGTATCAAAAGGACGAACTTTCAACAAAGCGTGATACTGTTGGACAACAAAAACAACAAGCCTTGAAAATAATTCCTACTTATATCACCTAAGAGACGACGACTTGTAGATCTACAAGTTCATGATAGAACAGTACACTGCAGAGATTGTGTGAACAGAGCTCAGTGGTATGGTGGGGGACCCCTGGCTGCTCTCTCGCTAAGTGCAGTGTGCATGATGTGTAATGCCGGTAATGTGCACTGCTCGACTGAAGCTACATAAGCCTGACAGACGTGCATTCTCCTTTTTTCTCCCTCGCTGCATCCGTCGACAGGCTGTGCTCATTGACTGGTGCTTCCCACTGTACCCCCTACCGTCTCAAAAGAAAGATAAACAAAAAAATATGTGAATGAATGAATAAACAAAAGGAGAGGAAGGGGGGGGGGGGGAGTAAGTACGAAAGCACGAAGGAACTAAATTACTCTTAACAGAAAAAAAAAAAAAAAACCGATGCCAGAACTAAATAAAATAGATAAAGAATACGGGATTTTCACAAATTTATTCTTTTATGATTAAAAACATACAAAGACAACAATTATTAAGAAAGTAAAATCAAATGCATAAGAGACTTCAAATGAATACGGAACACTTTAAAACCTTTTTCTTTTATGATTAAAAAAGATACAAAGACAAACAAACAAAAAAGTATTAAGAAAGCAAAACCAACTGCGTAAAATACTTCAAATTTGACATAAATGTACGACATCCATATCTTTTACATA
Organism: Monoplex corrugatus; assembly: GCA_030674185.1. Taxonomy (NCBI): domain Eukaryota; kingdom Metazoa; phylum Mollusca; class Gastropoda; order Littorinimorpha; family Ranellidae; genus Monoplex; species Monoplex corrugatus. The sequence goes on from JAPXFY010000023.1 coordinate 66,871,840, forward strand.
CGTCCATGTATGAAGTGTCATCAACATCAAAAGCATAAAATATAGGAATGTATACTGGTAAAGCGCTAAGCAATCAGTCATATTGTATGGATAAATGATAACATTAAACCTAGTGTTTGAAACAAGCGGAGGATATGGCAGCCATTTTTATCTAAAAGTGTCCATGAGCCACACGTCACTTTTGTTGTTGTGTTCTTCTGTGTCGTGTGTGAGAGTTTTTTTCCCTTGTTTTTGTTTTGTATGGTTTTGTATTGTTTTTGTTGTTGTTGTTTGGTGACCATAAAGTGCAGCGCTGCTTTCTTTCTTTCTAAAGGGATAGAATAGTGAACGAGTGAATGATTGATTAAGTGAATGACCGATTGAGTGAGTGAGTAAGTAAGTGAATGAATGAATACTTCATAACTGTCTATTTCTTTACTAAATACATCAGACGGGACAGAAATGGTATCAGAACTTTATGGAGAAGATGAAGAAACGACATCTTATCTTTTGTGGCTGTAAGTAATATGAACTTGAAACACTACGTGGACGACTTTGGTTTCTTTCTCTCTTTCTGTTTGTCTTTATAAAAATTTGAGAATTTCAATTGAAGGCTTGAACAATAAGAGACATATTTGTAGTAGTATTTAAAACATATTAGCTGTGTACGTGTCCTCGAGCGCGTGTATGAGTGTGTATGTGAGAGTGTATGTGTATGTATGTGTGTACGTGTGTGTGTGTGTGTATATATGTGTGTATGTATGTATGTGTGTGTGTGTGTGTGTGTGTGCATGTGTGTGTTAGTTTGCTTTGTGTGTGTATGCCTGTATGTCTCTCTGTGTGTGTACGTGTGTGTGTGTGTGTGTGTGTGTGTGTGTACGTGTGTGGTGTGTGTGTGTGTGTGCATGTATGTGTTAGTTTGCTTTGTGTGTGTATGTATGTCTCTGTGTGTGTGTACGTGTGTGTGTATGTGTGTGTGTGTGTGCGTGTATGTATGTGTGTGTGTGTGTATGTGTGTTGTGTATGTGCGTGTATATGTGTGTGTGTGTGTGTGTGCATGTATGTGTTAGTTTGCTTTGTGTGTGTATGTATGTCTCTGTGTGTGTGTACGTGTGTGTGTGTATGTGTGTTGTGTATGTGCGTGTATGTATGTGTGTGTGTGTGTTTGTGTGTGTGCATGTGTGTGGTAGTTTGCTTTGTGTGTGTATGTCTGTATGTCTCTCTGTGTGTGTACGTGTGCGTGTGTGTGTGTGTACATATGTGTGTGTGTGTGTTGTGGTGTGCAACTGGCGGAGTGTTTAGTTTGCCGTGTGGACACACAGCTCAGGGCGGTATGCCAGTTACGTGGACACACTGGTGTGTCTCGTTGACGTCATGTTCGTTGCTCTTCTCTCTCCCTCCTTATCTCCCCTCCTCCCCTTATCTCTCTTTCTCTCTCTCTCCCCATCTGTCTTATCCTCCCTCTCTCTTCTCTCATTCTCTCCCTCTCTGTCTGTCTGTCTCTTCTCTCTGTGTCTTTGTGTCTGTCTGTCTGTCTGTCTCTCTCTGTGTCTCTGTCTTGTCTTCTGTCTCTGTCTCTTCTTCTCTCTCTCTCTCTTCTCTTATTTCCTGTCTTTCTTCTGTCTCTCTCCTCTTCTTTCTGTCTCCTCTCTTCCTCTCTCTTCTTCTCCCTCTCTGTCTCTCTCACTCTCCCTCTCTCTCTCTCCCTCTGTCTCTCTCTCTCTCTGCTCTGTTCCTCTCCTTTCACTCTCTGTTTGTCTGTCTGTCTGTCTGTCTGTCTCTCTCTCAGTAGTTTTTTCATAGACCAGAATTTATGTATCAATAGTTTTTGACAAAGTTTTTCATGAAGTTAAGTAACTTATCGCCTCTACGGCTATTTCCACACCTTCGAGAAGTCGTAGAGTGCATATTGGGAAGTGTTTATGGCTGGCTTATTTATCTTTTATCGTTCTTTCTTTCTTTCTTTTATTTTATTTTATTATTTATATATTTTTTATGTATTTATTTATTTATTTATTATTCTTTTAATATGAACTTTAACTTTTTTGAATCACTGGAAGAATTTGAAATTTTGATAACGCCCGAACCATTCTAAAACTCAATAAAAAAAAAAAATCACCGCCAAGGGCTGTTTATCGAAGAGATATTACAAAACAAAAACAAAAGGGATATAACGAAACAAAAGAATATAACAAAACAGAAGGATATAACTAAACAAAAAAAACAAAACTCGAATATGGGTGCAGAGCTTTTGACAGAATAACTGTCAAGATTTTCTTTTCTGTCGTCCAGTCTATAGATACTTAACGTGTGAAGGCCTGTTCTGACATCATTGATCTTACACATATGGGTAGGAGATAGACCTGAAGCTAGCACTACTACCACATTCGTACGTGTTCTCCGTAACTGTGTCACAGAGTACGCAGACACAGAGAGCTAAATACCGTTACTATGTTATCCATTTAATACTAATGATGGAGTGGGGGGAGGGGAAGGAAGGAGGTAATATTATTATATAAGTTCAAACTAGGTAGTAAAAAAAAATATTGTCTTTTAAAATGAAAGTCTTCGTTTATTTATGTGTTAATTTCACAGATATTTCTTTAAAAAACAACAACAACGTTTGACCATGTACGTGACTCGTAAACTTAATTAAATGACTATTGATGTAATGTATTAAGCTGTGTCTGTTAAAATGAAATTGGAAAAATAAAATTAGCAAAAACAAAACTTTGTTATATAAGATGATACTTGTACATCGTCGAGAGAGAGAGAGAGAGAGAGAGAGAGAGAGAGAGAGAGAGAGAGAGAGAGAGAGAGAGAGAAGGAGATAGAGAATGGGAAAGAATAAGGGTGGGGGAGGAGAAATAGAGTGTGAGAAGATAAAAGAGACAGATGAGATAAGCGGAGTAAGAAGAAGGAGAAGAAGAGAAAAGGAAAAAGAGAATGAAGAAGATGGATGGGGGAGAGAGAAATGAGAGGAGAGAGAGAAGAGAGAAGAGAGAGGAGAGAGAGGTGAGAAGAGAGAGAGAGATGGTGAGAAGAGAGATGAGGAAGGGAGAAAGAGAGGAGTGGGTGAAAGAGACGAAAAGGAGAGAGAAAGGGAAAGAGAGAGAGAGAGTGAGAGAGATGTGAGAGAGAGAGAGAGAGAGGAGAGAGGAGGAGGAGAAGAGAGAGAGACTGGTTGAATGGGAGTATTGGTGTGTTGTAAATTGAAACTGGTGTGTGAAGCAAGAGTGGAAAGAGAGGAGTGCATGTTGAAATTATGAGTGAGGGAAATGTAATTTAAAGCAGGTGGTGGTAGATAGATGGGTGGTGTGGGAGGAGAGATGTGAGTTGGAGGATGGGTGTGTGAAGAAAGAGTGTAGTGTGGTGGGATAGTAGAGAGTGGTGTGAAAATGAAAGAGGAAGAAGTTGGAAAAAATCCGGATGGCGATTTAATGCTACGTGGAGCTGGTGTTTGGCCGGTGGTGGTTGAGGTACAGAGCATGGATGGTGTGAGTAGAGGGATGATGAGAGTGGAGTAGTGTGTGTGTGTGTGTGGTGAGTGAGAGTAGTGGAGGGGATGGTGAGAGTGGGTGTGTGGTGTGTAAAGAGAGAACAAGCGTTCGAAAAACATTTTAGCCTAGAAAATGAGAGATATTGATACAAACGATTGATAGATTGTAAAGATCAAACGTCAAAACATCTAACAGATTAGAAAACACAGAGTTTAATCGACAACGTGCAAAGCATTCTCTAAAGAGAGTAGATGTTGAAAAGTAGAGAACATTTCTACAGAGAGAGTAGAGAATAAGACCATTGCTATACATAGTTAGACAGCCGAACGAAAGACCACTCGTACAGGACGTGAATGACAAGTCTGAAACAGTAGAGATAGGTTAAACCACAGTCCATCAGATGGTAAAGAAGAGAGATGTAAAAACGAATGGTCGTCATCAATGACCCCTAGAGAAAGAAATTATTTCATGATGCTGTCAAGAAGAAACGGAGGAGAAGAGAGGAAGAAGCGGTATAGTAGAGTCAGAAGGTCTGGTGGACGACGCGAGTTATCTCGCTGTGGGGAAGACGTGAAGTAAAATAGAAAGAGTGTAAGGGCTGGAACTAAAAAGAGATGAAGTCATGGTGATCAGTAAGAAACATAGAAATCCCTCATGATAAGAAAGAGGACGAACTTGCAAGGTTGATAAAGTTACGAAATAGGGAACGACGATTATCAGGGTGAAGAGATGAGAGGTGAGAAAGAGAGAGAGAGATGGTGTGAAAGAGAGAGAGAGATGGTGTGAAAGAGAGAGAGAGATGGTGTGAAAGAGAGAGAGATAGAGAAAGATGGTGTGAAAGAGAGAGAGATAGAGAAAGAGAGAGATGGTGTGAAAGAGATAGAGATAGAGAAAGAGAGAGATGGTGTGAAAGAGAGAGAGAGATGGTGTGAAAGAGAGAGAGATAGAGAAAGAGAGAGAGAGAGATGGTGAGAAAGAGAGAGATGGTGTGACAGAGAGAGAGAGAGATAGAGCAGCTGGTTGATTTGGGGATTATTTTGTTGTTGTTGTTGTATTTTGAAAACCTGGGTGTGTGCTGCATGACAGCAAGACGATTTGTCTGACGCATTTGCATATTTTTGTAGTGAGGGAAATGTATTTAAAGCGTGTGGCATCTTGGTGTGTATGTGTGTATGTGTGTGTGTGTGTGTGTGTGTGTGTGTGTGTTGTGGTGTGTGCGTGCGTGTGTCTGTGTATGTGTGTGTATGTGTGTGTGTGTGTGTGTGTGTGTGTGTGTGTGTGTGTGTGTGTGTCTGTGTAGATTGAGAGTGGAAAGTTGGGGCTTCCCTGTCGGCTTGATTTATCGGCTGCTATGCGAGCCGGCTGGTGTTTGCAGGTCACTACCTTGTGTGTGTGTGTGTGTGTGTGTGTGTCTGTATCTGTGTGTGTGTGTGTGTGTGTGTGTGTGTGTGTGTGTGTGTGTGTGTCTGTGTGTGTGTGTGTGTGTGTGTGTGTGTGTGTGTGTGTGTGTGTGTGTGTGTGTGTATACAGGTGGTTAATCCACCAACGTCATCAAACCATTTTCCTAGAAATTGTTAATCCATCAACTTCATCAAACCATTCTCATACCGATTGTTAATTCACCAACGTCATCAAACCATTCTCATACAGATTGTTAATCCACCAACGTCTTAATTCACCAACGTCATCAAACCATTCTCCTACAGACTGTTAATCTACCAACGTCATCAAACCATTCTTCTACAGACTGTTAGTCCACCAACGTCATCAAACCATTCTCATACATACCGTTAATCCACCAACGTCATCAAACCATTCTCCTACAGACTGTTAATCCACCAACGTCATCAAACCATTCTCCTACATACCGTTAATCCACCATTCTCCATCAGATGGTCATTCAATCAACAGATTGTTAAATCCATCGTCGTCATCAATCGACCCTCTAACAGAATATTATTTCATAACTGCTCCTCCAAGTCAATTACATCTGGAACGGACGGGCGCGGGAATCAAGCGGGTATACGTAGCACTTCCAGTCCCCAAGGTCTGCGGTTCGATCCTGCCCGAGTTATCTCCCGCCTGGTGGGGTAAACCTTGTGAATGTACTAGAAATAGAAAGCAAAGGTAAGGGGCTGGAACTAAACAGCAGGAAGACTGAAGTCATGGTGATCAGTAAAAACCATGAAATCCCCTCATGCAAAATACAGCAAATGGCACAACCTTGACACAGGTTGATAAATTCAAATACCTGGGAACGATCATTTCATCAGACGGCAGATGCACATCAGAAATAGCCGGCAGAATCGGCCAAGCCAAAACGGCATTCAAGAAGATGACAAGCATTCTTACCAACAAATGCCTATCAATTAACATCAGGAAGAGAGTTCTTGAATGTTATATAGAATCAATACTGTTGTACGGATGCGAGGCGTGGACAGTCAACAACCAAAGCCAGAACAAGATTGAGGCAGCCGAGATGTAGTTTCTAAGAAGAATGTTGAGGGTTCCATGGACAGCAAAGAAAACAAACGAGACAGTCTTGATGGAGGCAGACACAAGTAGATCACTCATAAGGAAGATTAGGAAAAGACAGGCAACATTTATAGGCCATTTTATGAGGAAGGGGGATTTGGAGCACCTGGTCACAACGGGGAAGCTGGAGGGAAAGAGAGCACCAGGTAGACCCAGGGAGAGAATGCTGGACGGACTTGCAGAGTGGCTGGGGATGAGGAGGGTGGGGGAGATGCTGGGGGCAACGAGAGATAGAGATGGTTGGAAGTCCATGGTCGCCAACGCCATGCGGCAGGGCACCTGATGATGATGATGATGATGTCAAAGATCATGTGGGTCAATTTTGTGTCCGGTGACTTATGGAAACACGAAAACACCTCAGCATGCACGCCCACCAAAGACGGAATATGAAGACTGTGCAGCAACATACTGCCTACATATGCTCGTCCGAGGAAAAAAATTTGGAACTTTCAAAACAAAACAAAACAAAACAAAACAAAACAAAACAAAACAACACAAAATCCAAAAAAAAAATACTGCTATGTCACGATTGGTAATTGGGTACATGTATTAAGTGCATTTTTTGCCTCTAGGGAAATGAGATATGCGAAAGCAATTTTAGGTACTTCAGGCCTGTTTTTATAGATGTTTTAGTGTCCTAACTTAGGCCACTTTTTCTTTTATAGATGTTTTATTGTCCTTAGTTATGTTTAAATTTGTATTCACGTATGTTTTTTTTAAATCTCCTGTGTGATAAATTGGACGGAGTGGTCAGCGCCAGGGGCATTTCCTTAGATTATGTGCGCGAATTCATTGATACGTGTACTTGATTTTTTTCCCTTTTTTTGTGCTGTTGAAGTATTGTATGTGTTTTGAAACGGTTATAGCTCTGATATGGATCTACGCAGTCGATTGTGCTTTGAACAGAATAATAATAACAATAAGAATCTTCTTAAATTATGTGCGCGAATTCATTCATATGTATACTTAATTTTCTTTTCCTTTGATGTTGTTGTTCTTTGTTGTCCTGTTGAAGTGTTGTGTATGTTTTTTGTTTGTTGTCCTGTTGAAGTATATTGTGTGTATGCGTTGAAACCGTTATAGCCCTGATATGGCTGTACGCAGTCAGCTGGGTTTTACACAAAATAACAATAACAGTGTCACGGTCACTGTTTCAGTCTGAGTGGTCAGGGTACTGTAGCACACACATGCACGTGTTCTGATCGAAGAAGCGACGTGTTTCAGTGACCCTGCTCCTAATGTTGCTCTTGTTGGAAATAATCCTGATCACTGTCTATTCATTTGTCAAATAATTAAAGGGGGTTTAACTAAGAAACCGACTGATTATTTACACCGCAATGAACCTTTACGTGAGGTTTCTGCAGAATTATTGGCCTGTGGCAAGAACAGAAGAAACAACCCCCCGTCTTTGCCCGCGGTAAAACTTGTTGAAATTGGAAAGAGGAGACTGGAGGCTGTTCACTGTTTATTTATTTATAGAGGTGAAAGGAATTATGGTGGGGGAACAAACCACAGTGACTCATCGCTCCCTTAAAGCGTAACCAAAATAGATCAATAGATAAATATCGATAGACAGACAGACAGACAGACAGACAGATAGATAGATAGACAGATAGATAGATGGATAGACACAGATATATAGCTAGATAACTAGCTAGTTAGATAAATGAATAGAGAAATAGAGATAGATACATAGATGGATAGACAGAGAGACAGAGAGACAGACAGATAGATCTAACAAAACAGACACACACACACAACTACACAACACACACACACACACACACACACACACACACACACACACACACACACACACACACACACACACACACACACACACTCTCTCTCTCTCTCTCTCTATCCACGTGCAGGCGATCACGTGCAGGAAGCCACGAACGTCGTGACATTTGGCATAAAATCACGAGACAGCTTTACAGTCGCGCGCAAAGAATGGTTCTTTCCCCTTTCTCTGAGTATTGCCAGTAGCCTCCCCTCCCCCTTTCGTTTTCAAGATCCTTTTATGCACAAGTAAGCTGGGGAGCCTTTGTTTCGGCACTATTTGAAAGAAGACCCGTTTATGTTAGACTTTTGCTGCTACGGCGACCGTGGGATGTCTGTTTAGTCAACTAACACGGTAAAGCTGCTGAACGATGCTAAAAGACAGGAGTCTGACTATAAAGATATCAGTGTCTTCTATTATTCAAGACTGTTTGACATCAAAAGCCAGACCTGTCAGTTTGTTCAAGTGATCAGTAATCCACCCTTCACTCCAAAAGCCGCTAGAAGGTTTTTATATTTGGGTTTCAATCCCGTTTAGTGAGAACCAGAAAAGGCATTCTCTGTCTGTCGTTGTGTCTGTCTGTCTGTCTTCTCTTTTGTCTCTCTCTCTCTTTATCTCCCGTTTAGCGAGAACAGAACAGGCGTTCTCTCTCCTGTCTTTGTTTCTGCTTTCTCTCTCTCTCTCTCGCCCTCTACCTCTCTCTCTTTCTCTCTCTGCTCTCTCTCTCTCCCTCCTCTTCCACACGCACACACACACACACTCTCCACCTCTCTGTCTTTTTCTCATTTATGTCCCTGTCTCTGTCTCTCTGTCTCACTCTTACACACACACACACGCGCGCACACACACACACACACACACTGTCTCTCTCTGTCTCTCTCTCTCGCGTTCTAATGTATGTACAACGTGGCATTCTTACAATGCACTATGGATTATTATTTACGCCCCTTCAAATGGGGCGATGACCTTTTTAACCGCAACATATTCTGTATTCAGCATTCTCTGTCTGTTCTCTCTTCTCTCTCTGTCTCTCTCTGTCTTCTTCTCGTCTCTCTCTGCTCTCTCTCTCTCTCTCGTCTCTCTCTCTCTCTTCTCTCTCGTATCTCTCTCCTCCACCCCCACCCCTCTCTCAGTACTGAAATATTGACGCTATTGATGTGTTATTTGTGTTTAGTGTAGACCCTTGTTGGGTTAAGTCCGGATACTGATTTCATACCCTCTTAAACAAAACGTATTCTTGTTCTTGTACTCTTTGTATATCTTTTTCAATCCCTCACTGTATAACGAGTCTAATTTCAACATATGTGTGAATCTTCCAGTGTCTTTAAAGCCTTTCGTGTGTATGTGTAGGCTTGTAGAATAAAAATATGCGTGTTTAAAGATCCTGTAAGTCATGTCAGGTGTTGGCATATGGAAAACATGAACGGTCTTGTAGAATACCGGTAACAAAATATGCGTGTTTAAAGATCCTGTAAGTCATGTCAGGTTGGCATATGGAAACATGAACGGTTTGTAGATATAATAAATATGTGTGTTAAAGATCCTGTAAGTCATGTCAGAGTTGGCATATGGAAACATGAAAGGCTTGCAGAATAACAAATATGCGTGTTTAAAGATCCTGTAAGTCATGCATTGGGTTGGCATATGGAACACACTTGTAAAACCGTAATACAATAATATGCGTGTTAAAGTCCTGTAAGCGTCTCAGGGTTGGCATAAGGAAACAACTTGTAGAATAACAATATGCGTGTTAAAAGATCCTGTAAGTCGTCTCAGGGGTTGGCATAGGAAACATGAACGGTTGTAGAATAACAAATAGCGTGTTAAAGATCCTGTAAGTCATGTCAGCGGTTGGCGTATGGAAACATGAACGGCTTGTAGATAACAAATATATGTGTTAAAGATCCTGTAAGTCATGTCAGGGTTGGCATATGGAAACATGAACGGCTTGTAGAACAAAAATATACGTGTTAAAGATCCTGTAAGTCATGTCAGGGTGGCTATAGAAACATGAACACCCTCCACCCCCCCCCCCCAGCATGCACACCATCAGAGATGCAGACTGTGCAACAACTTAGTGGAATGCGGTCAGCTCAGCTCACTAACAGCTGGACCTCTTCGCGCTACACTGAACAGTGTGATCATGTGTGATGCGCAAGGAGTCCTACTGAGCTTGGAGAAGAGCGTTGTACATTTACATAACGATCTATAATAATGATAAATAAAAAATTAAAAAAACGATCTCTCTCATCCTCTCTGTTGTGTTGTCCCCCCCCCCTCTCTCTCTCCTCTCTCTCTCTCTCTGCCCCCCCCCTTCTCTCTCTCTCTTAGCGATCTATAATAATGATAGATAAAAAAAACAATATCTCTCATCCTCTCTGTTGTCTCCCCCCCCCCTCTCTCTCTCTCTGTGACCCCCTCCTCTCTCTTTGTGCCCCTCTCTCTGTCTCTCTTCTTTCTCCTCCTCACCACCACTACCACCTCTCCTCGTCGTCGTCGTCGTCTTCTTTTCATCTCCTGAGAATAGGGCAGGCCGTCCTCTTGTCAGTTGGGCCGAGGTGTGTAATTATTGATGATCGTGACATGTTTATTGCTGGACTCCAACGACGCTGTTATAATGACGTTGCTCAATCGTTGAACTTTCTTAAGAGCCGCGTGTGCAGTTCTGCACTTTACATTCACACGCTTGTCTTTGGTGGGTGTTTTTTTCCTTCTGTTTTGTAATTTGTTTGTTAATTTCTTTGTGTGTTTGTTTTACCAAATCCACAACAAGTGTGACTGCCCGCGTTCAAGCAAACAGGAACCAGAAAAAAAAACACGAAGAAAGAATAAGAAGCATATTTAAATACAATAAGACAAGACAGGACGCAAATTTTCGGCCAACTTTGGTCTTGTCAAGCGTAAGATCACAAACAAACAAACACCGGATACAAAAATTAGGAGAAAAAGACTGTTTATTCCTTTTCCCCTCTTCTCTGTCTCTCCGTCCTCTTTCACCTTTTCTCCCCTCTCCCAATTCAAATCCGTATTTCCCAATCCGGCCTCTATCGTCCTGCCCCGCGTATCGAATCTAGAGCGGATTCAGCGAGTGTTCATTGATGTTCTCATTATTTGGAACACATTCGGAAAGATTTGACTACACGCAATTTCCTGCCCATCTCCCCGAGTGGGGATCCCGGGGGGTCTTTGAGTGTAAACGGTATCTTCACTTTATGGAAATGCTATGCTAGAAATTTTCTGTTTTCTGTCGCTGTTTTTGCTTCTGTCTTGCTCCGTTGCTTTCTGTCGTCTGTTCCTCCTACCATTTTCTGCCTCGTTGATCTATTTACCTGTACGAGTTCTATGAAGCCTTCCACACTTTCTTTTAATTTAAGATTGATAATTGAATACATGTATTAAGCGCAGTTTTGGCTCTTAGGTAATGTGATGTACAGAAGCAATTTTAGACATTTTAAGCCAGTTTTTATCTGTTTTTAGTGGACTTAGTTATGATTGTACATAATGTATTCGTTCCTTTTTTTTTTTTTTTTTTTTTTTTTTTTTTGAACCCTCTGGTGATAAAGTGGGCAGAATGGTCAACACCAGGGTCGTAT
>JAPXFY010000023.1:66888229-66893229 GCA_030674185.1 Monoplex corrugatus
GGATGTAGATATAGATATGGATGTAGATATAGATATGGATGTAGATATAGATATGGATGTAGATATAGATATGGATGTAGATATAGATATGGATGTAGATATAGATATGGATGTAGATATAGATATGGATGTAGATATAGATATGGATGTAGATATAGATATGGATGTAGATATGGATGTAGATATAGATATGGATGTAGATATAGATATGGATGTAGATATAGATATGGATGTAGATATAGATATGGATGTAGATATAGATATGGATGTAGATATAGATATAGATATGGATTAGATATGGATGTAGATATAGATATGGATGTAGATATAGATATGGATATGGATGTAGATATAGATATAGGATTAATATAGATTAAGATATAGATAATAAGATATGGATGTAGATATAGATATGGATGTAGATATAGATATGGATGTAGATATAGATATAGATATAGATATGATATGGATGTAGATATAGATATGGATGTAGATATAGATATGGATATGGATGTAGATATAGATATGGATGTAGATTAGATATGGATATGGATGTAGATATAGATATGGATGTAGATATAGATATAGATATGGATGTAGATATAGATATGGATGTAGATATAGATATGGATGTAGATATAGATATGGATGTAGATATGGATATGGATGTAGATATAGATATGGATGTAGATATAGATATGGATATGGATGTAGATATAGATATGGATGTAGATATGGATTAGATATAGATATGGATGTAGATATAGATATGGATGTAGATATAGATATGGATGTAGATATAGATATGGATGTAGATATGGATATGGATGTAGATATGGATATGGATGTAGATATAGATATGGATGTAGATATGGATGTAGATATAGATATGGATGTAGATATAGATATGGATATGGATATAGATATAAATATGGATGTAGATATGGATATGGATGTAGATATGGATATGGATGTAGATATAGATATGGATATGGATATAGATATAAATATGGATGTAGATATGGATATGGATGTAGATATGATATGGATGTAGATATAGATATAGATATGGATGTAGATATAGATATGGATGTAGATATGGATATGGATGTAGATATGGATATGGATGTAGATATAGATATGGATGTAGATATGGATATGGATGTAGATATAGATATGGATGTAGATATGGATGTAGATATAGATATGGATGTAGATATAGTATGGATATGGATGTAGATATAGATATGGATGTAGATATGGATATGGATGTAGATATAAATATGGATGTAGATATGGATATGGATGTAGATATAGATATGGATGTAGATATGGATATGGATGTAGATTAAATATGGATGTAATATGGATTATGATGTAGATATGGTATGGATAGATATGGATATGATGTAGATATAGATATGGATGTAGATATAGGATATGGATGTAGATATAGATATAGATATAGCATATATATGATGTAGATGAATGTAGGATATGGATATATGTAATTAATGTAGATGTACTATGGTTATAGATAAGATATGAATGTAGATGTAGATATAATATATGTATGTATACATATATAATGTATACATATAATATCCTATATATAATATTAAATATATACATGTATATGATTATATATATATATTAATATATATATAGTATATATATATATAGATAGATAGATAGATAAACAGATAGATAGACAGACAGACAGACAGATAGATAGATAGACATACAGATATAGATATAGATATTAAAGATAGATAGATAGACATACAGATATAGATATAGATATGTAGATGTATATAGATATACACATTGTTGTTGTTGTTGTTTAAAGCCCAGCCGACTGCGTAGAGCCATATCAGGACTATAACCACTTCAGAACATACAAAACTTCAACAGTAAAAAAACAAAGAAAAGAAAATAAGTTCACATAACTATCAATGTATTCGCGCACACAATCCAAGGACATGCCCCTGGCGTTGACCACTCCGTCCGATTTATCACACAGGGGATTAAAAAACCATACCTGATTACAAACATAAGCATACCTAAGGAGAGCAAAACATATGTAAAAACAGGCATAAATCACCCATAATCGCCTCAGCACATCTCACCTCCCCAGAGCCAAAATAGATATACATATATACATATACATATGTAGATGTATAGATGCAGATATAGATATAGAAATAGACATACATATAGAATTGTCACAAGGATTTTCCAGGGGAGAACGTGTCGCCGCAGTGCAGCGCCACTTCAGTTCTGTATGGATGTATTTACGTATTTCTGATTGCCCATGAAAATGGATTTGGCTACATAATCTTGACAGGGACAACTCCTTTTTTGTTTGTTTTTGTTTTTAGTTTTTGCGCTAAGAACGTGCTGCGCACGGGACCTTGGGTTAACCGTCTCATGCGAAAGAACAGCATCGATCATCATCATCATCATCATCATCATCATCATCATCATCATCATCATCATATCATCATGTGCCCTGCCGCATGGCGTTGTCGATCATGGCCCTCCATATGTATCTATCCCTTGTCGCTGTAAGTACATTTCCCACCCTCTCTGTCCTCAGCCACCCTGCAAGTCCGTCCAATATTTTCTTCCTGGGTCTACCTGGTGTTCTCTTTCCCTCCAGCTTTCCTGTTGTGACCAGGTACTCTTAATTATCTTTCCTCATAAAATGTCCTGTAAATATGTCCTTATCTTCTGTATTAATGATCTTCTTGTGTCTGCCTCCTTCAAGACTGTCTCGTTTGTTTTCTTAACTGTCCATGGAATTCTCAACATTCTTCTCAGAAACCACATTTCAGTTGCCTAAATTTTGTTCTGACTTTGCGTGCTGACCGTCCACACCTCACAACCGTACAACAGTATCGGTTCTATATAACACTCAAGAACTCCCTTCCCGGTGTTAATTGATAGGCATTTGTTAAGATTTAATAGGTGTTGAGAGGGAGTGGAGAGAAAAATATCTGTCCGATCCTAGATTCAAACCCGAGTTTCTGCCGTCCTAGAAAGATGCATGTACCGCGAGGCCACACACTCCACGGAGTACAGACCACTTTGGCCCACTCTAGTGCGTTAAGTTACTACAACTTAAAGGACGAAGGTCTGACATTGTTCCACTCCCAGTTTCAGTTTCAGTTACTCAAGATGACGTCTCCGCGCTGGGGACGAATTCCATATGCACTAACGTCACAGGTGCCATGTGTATGGTGATCATGGTACAAGCCTTAAGCCTGCGCATAAAACCACGAGATGGCCAGGTTCTGAGGCCCTACCTAGACTATGTTTTACCTAGTCTATATTTTATACTGACATTGTATCACTAGAATAATCTTGGTTATATGTAAATGCCATGTGATATACTACACCCATAGAAAAAGTAAGTGCAGCTTGAAGGACGAAGGTCTGACAGATTGGTCCACTCTAATGCGTAGTTAACAAGAAACACCACGAGGGTGAGGATGGGAACCAGAGCACCAATGCCTCGCCACTCTCCAGACAATCACCTCCCAAGTTCCCGATGCCACTCGATAGGCCCCCCGTTGGGTTGACGGGGACTCTTTCAGTATAAGTAGTATCCCCACCTTCTGGAAATTCTGTGCTAGAAATTTCCTCTTTTCTGTCACTCTCTTTGTTTCTGCCTTGTTGCTTTGCTTTCTGTCATTTCTACTTGTCATTTTCTGCCTGAATGGTCCATTCACCTGTATTTGTTCGATAAAGTCTTACGTACTTTTTCTTGGGATTGATAATTGGGTACATGTGTTAAGTGCATTTTTGGCTCTAAGGAGGTGAAATATGCTGAAGCAATTTTAGGTAATTTATGCCTGTTTTTATATATATGTTTTGGTGTCCTTATGTATGCTTATATTTGTATTCAGGTGTGTTTTTAAATCCCCCCTGTGCGATAAATTGGACGGAATGGCCCTACGCCGGGGGCATGTCCTTAGATTATGTGCGCGAATGCATTGATATGTGTACTTAATTTTCTTTTCTTTTTCTTTCCCCAGTTGAAGTTTTGTGTGTTTTGAAGCGGTATCAGCCCTGATATGGCTCTGCACAGTCGGCTGGGCTTTAAACAACAATAAAAGAAAAATGAAAAGCCACTCGATAGAGCTTAAAGGACGAAAATCTGACATATTGGTCCATTCAGATATTTAAGTTAGTACAGCTTGAAGGATGAAGATACCGGTCCACTCTGATACGTAAGTAGTACAGCTTGAAGGATGAGATAATGGTCCACTCTGATACGTAAGTTAGTACAGCTTGAAGGATGAAGATACCGGTCCACTCTGATACGTAAGTTAGTACAGCTTAAAGGATGAAGATAATGGTCCACTCTGATATGTAAGTTAGTACAGCTTGAAGGATGAAGATACCGTCCACTCTGATACGTAAGTTAGTACAGCTTAAAGTAGAGCTGTAAAGAGTTTGTTACTGTCATTCAGTCTCGAACACATTTCACTGCAACACAGCTTGGGTTGTCCCAGTGACAGAGTAATATTAAAATGGATGTAAAAGTTCGTACGCTGCTTTAAGACCTCGAAACCTTGCCATCACATAAGGCTTATATGTGCAAGACTTATAGCTTATCTTATGCCATAATCATGTTAGATTTTGTTGTTTCGGCATTACATCGCGTCAGTGGCGTCGACGCATGTGAAATTTATTTCGAGCACGGGGATGGCTTTCTTGAGAAACCTAGAAGCTGGAATGCTCTCTCTCTCTCTGTCTCTGTCTCTGTCTCTGTCTCTCTCTCTCTCTCTCTTTCTCTCTGTGATTGTGTGTATGAATGTATGCGTGTGTGTGTGTGTGTGTGTGTGTGTGTGTGTGTGTGTGTGTGTGTGTGTGTGTGTGTGCAGGAAGCTGGTAGACAGGGGGAGGTAATCTTAGGGTCAAGTACCTGGTGGCATAGGGCGAGGGAGTCAAAGGGTTAAAATGTTTGATCTTCATTCTTATCTCTATTCGAC
>JAPXFY010000023.1:66898229-66900729 GCA_030674185.1 Monoplex corrugatus
AGAGTGGGGAAGAGGAGAGAGAGAGAGAGAAAGGTGGGGAAAAGGGAGAGAGAGAGAGGTGAGAGAGAGAGGTGGGGAAGAGGAGAGAGAGAGAAAGGTGGGTAAGAGGGAGAGAGAGAGAGAGCTGGGGAAGGGGAAGAGAGGGAGAGAGATTTGGGGAAGGGGAGAGAGAGAGATGGAGAGAGAGAGAGATGTGGGGAGAGAGAGGGGGAGAGAGACAGAGGTGGGGAAGAGGAGAGCGGTTGGTTGTTTTGACAGGGTCATCTAACCAGCTGTAAAACCAAGTTAACTCTTCAGAGAGAAGAAAGTAACTTTGTATATACACACACGAGCACGCCCCTGCATCCCCTCGGACCCTCCCCCCCCTGCTCCCCGTTCCCCCCTACCCCTAGTTCCCCAACTCTACCCCTACATACACACAAAGAGGAACACTGCGGACGGGGAGGGGAAGGTGGTTTCATATCATCTGGTTCTCTCTCTGTCTGTCTGTCTGTCTCTGTGTGTCTGCCTGTCTGTCTGTGTCTCTGTCAGTCTGTCTGTCTGTGTCTGTGTCTCTGTCTGTCTGTCTCTCTGTCTGTCTGTCTGTCTCTCTCACTTTGTTGCGTTTGTGTACACGGACATGGGCTTGTATGATTGTGTGTGTGTGTGTGGTGTGTGTGTGTATGTTCGTTCTTTAATTTAACGTCTTTTCACTATAAGTGATATTAGACGGGGGAGGGGGGGGGAGGGGAAATTATTATTAAAAAAAAAAAAAAAAAAAAAAAAAAAATGAACAAAATAAAATGTAGAACGATAGTTGGACGGGTTGGATTTGGGCAGAGGGAAGACAGAGGAAAAAGACATTAGCAGGTGGGGGAACAGTAAAATGGAACGAGAACTTAACACTAACAATTAACTTCAATAACGTGAAGGGAAATTGTAACACTAAAATACAAACCGAATAAAGTTAAAGTAATGCATTAACAGGACTGTGAACTAATGATTCTGAAATTCTAACTAACAACGTTTGATCTGATGTAATTTTCTGGAAATGATTTTCAGAATACTTTTCTTGAGTAAACATTTTCGGTAAAAAAGAACGTAGCATTTTGCAGTAGAATAAACAGTGAAACAGTGTGAACTGTTCGCCGCAAATACACTTGACATTTTTACAATATTTTGTTCTCAATGCGTTTAGCTGAATACGAAAACAAACAGCAACAATCGATCTCAAATGATACATAGAAGAATACTGCAATTTTTTACATACATTTTGAACGGTAAGTTTTATCATTTGTTGTGACACAAACTGTTCATCTGAATGTTCAAGAAATCGAGTCCATGAGGCTGATTCGAGCAAGTTGCAAGCTTCTTTTACGGAGGTATGAACATGTAATTCTATAGCATTATCAGCATTCTGGGCGCCTTGCTTAGCTGCTCTGTCAACTACTTCGTTGCCGTGAAGACCAACATGAGAAGGCACCCAGCATAAACTGATATCTGTACCTTTGACCCTTAAACGATGTATGTGTGTGTAGTGTGTGTGTGTGTGTGTGTGTGTAGTGTGTGTATGTGTGTGTGTATGTGTGTGTGTATGTGTGTGTGTGTTGTGTATGTGTGTGTGTGTGTGTATGTATGTGTGTGTGTGTGTGTGTTTGTGTATGTGTGTGTGTGTGTGTGTGATGTGTGTGTGTGTGTGTATGTGTGTGTGTGTATGTGTGTGTGTGTGTATGTGTGTGTGTGTGATGTGTGTGTGTGTGTGTATGTGTGTGTGTATGTGTGTGTGTTGTGTGTGTGTAGTGTGTGGTGTGTGTGTGTGTGTGTTGTGTGGTGGTGTTGTACTCAAATCTAACCATGCATGATGAAGTACGGAACACATGAGATTCAGTGGGTCTGGAACATCACCCACCCCCTCTTTTTGGTGGGAAGAAGTTGTTGTTGTTTGTTTGTTTGTTTTTTTTTGGGGGGGGGGGGGGAAACGTGGGGGAAGGGAAATCACTGTGACAGAAAATGTGAAAATCTTTTAACATTGATTTATCGGCTGTTTGTTAATTTTTGCAGCCAAACTCGATCACATGCTAGGGACGTTATAGATGTTTAGGAAAGTAACTATGCGAGGTTTCAAAAACATAGAGCAAACATTGGGTCACTGTCATGCAAGCTAAGGTATGACCGCAAGGGAACTAGCTGTCTTATAATGTCCCTTTTTCTCGGTGCGGGCGATGTCAGGACTGTCTTTGTTTTGTTTTCATAGAGACAAAGAAAGGAACATAACTAAACACGGGGCACGTACAGTCTTGCAAAATGTATCAAAGGTCGTGGCTGAGCACTGATAAAGATCAAGTCTTAAATCCCCTCGACTAATTGAGATGTCTTGTTTGGTAACATTGTCTGTGACCCAAGTTCGGTAAGACTTAATATACTAGCGGTCAGTGGGGGCACGTTCAACATGTTAGATTGTCAAGAGTTCAACCGTCAGCAACTTATAGCGCCGGTATTATTTGTCAGACTTGAAATCAGG
>JAPXFY010000023.1:66905729-66913229 GCA_030674185.1 Monoplex corrugatus
TTGCTGTTACAACATCCGGTTTGCGCGCGCCTTCTACCGATAGCATCAAAGGGGAGATGATTCTTCCATAGCATTCAGTGCTGATGACACAGTTTGTAAATCCCAGATATCCATGAAAGGAAGAGATTTTATGTGGCATTATCAGTATGACTTCAGGATTAGGATACGGTTCCATATTTCATGAATATTTCTAGGGTTGCCTTCCAAGATGGCGTGCCACAAAAGAAATAAAGAAGACAGAGGACATTTTTGTCAGTGTTAAGAAGCTGAGCAATAAGATTTGAAATTCTGTCAAATTTTCATTGATTTGGTATTAATTTTTGTATGGTAAATTCCTCTTGTTTTTAAACCATAAAAACGTACGTGGGACAGCATAGATATACTACAACTCACTGCCGTTTTGGCCTGTAAATACTGTTTTTAGGCAACTATTTAGACGGACTTGCAGGGTGGCTGAAGACAGAGGGTGGAAGATGTGCTTGCAGTGACAAGGGATAGATTCGTATGGAGGGCCATCATCGCCAACACCATTCCGCAGGGCACATGATGATGATGATAATGGTGATGATGATGATGATGATGATGATGATGATGATGATGATTTCCGATGTTCCTTTTTTCCTTCACGGTTAATGCTGTCCGCAGTATGCTTACTGCCTATGATACCATTGATATGTAGGACAGCAGTGACGAATACACTGAACACCTGTTTGTGTGCAAGGGGTAATGTTTTTTACTTGCAGTTCCATTCATCCTTCAGGAATTCCCTCTTTCCTTGTAGGCGGCTGTTCTATGCATTTGACAACATATATGCAATCAAAGCTTCAAATTTGACACAAGTGGCTTGAAAACGGGGAAATGATAAGAAAGTCAATCCTCCCGGAAATGGTACAGTTTCCGCTGAAGGTGAGAATCCGTTTCACTGTGACCTTGAACTACCTTGACTTTGAATTGTCGCGAGGATAGTGGCAGAATTACAGTGACGGATACATCGGGAAGAGAGGATCATATGTATTTTAATGTGAACTAGCGTTATATGATTTAATTTTGTTTTCGTTTAGACTATTTTTTAGGGTGTTGCTGAAATGGGTAGGACAAGTTAGTCGAAATCCGTTTCCCTTTAAATGTAAAAAAAAAGTAGGAAAGTAAGAAAATAGAACTGTCAGCAAACAAGCGAACAAACAGAAACATAGATAGACGCAAAATAATAAGAAGAAGAAAATAAGGGTAATACTTTCGAAACTTGGCGAACTTGTCAATTCTTTTCAACCAATTATATGTTCCTTTTTTGAAGGTAAGATACACACATACACATGTCATTTACATGTAACCAAAATTATTCCAGTGGTAGGCTTATCAAATAAAATACCAGTATAGAATATAGACTAGGTAAAAACATTGTCTATGATAGGGCCTCAGGACCTGGCCAGCTCATGGGTCTATGTGCAGGCTTAAGGCATGTGCCATGATCACCATACACGTGGCACCTGTGACGATAGTGCATATGGAATTCGTTCCGAGCGCGGAGACGTCATCTTGAGAAACTGAAACTGAAATTGAAACTGAAACTTTCAACCAGTAATCTTAGGAAAGAGATATTCATTCAACACCAGAAAAAACCCAGAAAACTCCTGGTCACCTCTAGGCGAGGCCAGGTAGATCAGAGGACAGATAACCTCATTAAAGTCAACAATACCTGCGGTTTGCTTTGCTTGAGGGCATCTACCACACCACGGGCACACAGGAAACAAGACACTGAGACAGCAAACAATGCCATAAACTGATCTCGTGGCGCGACAGTTGAATTCCAATGATGGCTAGACTACCAATATTACAAAACCCTTCCCTCTCATTGCTTTACACGCTTCTCCCGGGGGGGGGGGGGGGGGGGGGGGCGGCAACTAGCACTGATCGTACTGGGACTATTTTGTCAAAGCGATCCTGTCCTCTTGTCTGTCCTGTTATGAAATGATATAATCCCATGCTAAGATATGGTAACGCGACTGGACAAACTCAGTACAAGTGCAGGCTGCACAATTCCTACTAGACATGGTGGAGGATGAAGGAGCTCAGTCTCCAGACTCGTGACAAAGTCGAGTTGATATCCCCAGCCCCATGACACCTGGTGGGAGGTGCAGGTTGCACACACACACCCCACCACCACTACCCCTGTCATACTATCATACTATTCTCTGTGAGACTTATCCCACTGGGACTTTTATCTTCATCTGCGCTACTGTCAGCTCCTGTACTGAATGTGAGTGCTGTAGTGTCCATTGTCGTCTTACAAACTGTATGTCTTATACTGAGGACTGGAAAGCTGTGGGTTCGAATCTCTTCAGTCGTATCAAGTTATTGTGGGATTTTTCGCCAGCTCCAACGGGCTCCTTCTCGGTGGGGATGCCGGGGCTCTTTCAGTATAAATAGTATCCAGTCCTTCTGGAAATTCTGTGATAGAAATTTCCTCTTTTCTGTCACTCTCTTTGCTTCTGTCTTGTTCCTTTGCTGTCTGTCATTTCTTCCTGTCATTTTCTGCCTTGCTGGTGCATTCACCATACATATACATATACATATACATATACGACATACATATATCTATCTATTACAGTGTACCGTCAATGTTTAGTTTTCCCACTATTACAGTATAGATAGATAGATAGATAGATAAATAGATAGATAGATAGATAGATAGGTAGGTAGGTAGGTAGGTAGGTAGGTAGGTAGGTAGATTATATTTATGTATATTATATGAGATGTGGTTTCTAAGAGAATAGAATGTTGAGAGTTCTATGGACAGCAAAGAAAACAAACGAAACAGTCTTGATGGAGGCAGACTTCAAGAAGATCATTGATAAAGAAGAATAGGAAAAAACAAGCAACATTTATAGGCCATTTTTTGAGGAAAGGAGAATTGGAGCACCTCGTCACAAAAGGAAAGCTGGAGGGAAAGAGAGCACCTGGTAGACCCAGGGTAAAAATATTGGACGGACTTGCAGAGTGGCTGAAGACAGAGAGGGTGGAAGATGTGCTTGCAGCAACAAGGGACAGATGCATATGGAGGACCATGATCGCCAACGCCATGTGGCAGGGCACTTGATGATGATGATATGATAATACAGGAGGACAGACGATAGTGAGAATGCCACGGACCCCATTTTTGAAACCGAGATTGCGTGACTGGGACATATAGGCAGGCCTACTCTGTTACTTACTTCCATAATATATCCTAGTCGTCAACCAGGCTTGAGAGATACAGACACCTGCTGGGTGGTGGTAAAGGAATTTGAGCAACGTCCTCAAAATGACGTGTGTCCGTGAAGTGGATGAGACTCGACTGTGTGGTCCCAGTTTTCCCCCCCAACGAGTCAGACAATTGTGGGTAAGGA
Organism: Monoplex corrugatus; assembly: GCA_030674185.1. NCBI lineage: Eukaryota > Metazoa > Mollusca > Gastropoda > Littorinimorpha > Ranellidae > Monoplex > Monoplex corrugatus. The sequence goes on from JAPXFY010000023.1 coordinate 66,909,116, forward strand.
GCGGTCAGGGCCCATAATTCCCACTGTGATTTCCTGCGGGGATGCCGGGGGCTCTCAGTATAAATAGTATCCCCACCTTCTGGATATTCTGTGTTAGAAATCTTCTCTTTTCTGTCGCTCTCTTTGTTTCTGCCTTGTTCCTTTGCTTTCTGTCATTTTTTCCTTTCATTTTCTACCTTGCTGGTTTAATTCACCTGTATGTGTTCGGTAAAGTCTTACGTACTTTCTCTTAGGATTGACAAATGGGTACACGTACTGATGCATTTTTGGCTCTAAGGAAGTGAGATATGCGAAACCAATGTTAAGTAATTTATGCCTGGTTTTTATTTTTGTTTTTGTGTCGTTATGTATGCTTGAGTTTGTATTCAGTGTGCTTTAAATTCCCTGTGTGATAAGTTGGAAGGAGTGGTCAACGCCAGGGGCATTGCTTAGATTATGTGCATGAATGCCCCTGGAGATGACCATTCCGTCCAATCTGTCACTAGAGGATTGAAAAAAAGATCTAAATATAATTGTGAACATAACAAAGGACACTTCAGGATACAGACAAAATGGCCTAAATTATCTAAAATTGGTCCTACACAGTAGATTCCCTTAGCGCCAAACATGCAGTCAATACATGTAAATACAAAATGGCCTAAATTATCTAAAATTGGTCCTACACAGTAGATTTCCTTAGCGCCAAACATGCAGTCAATACATGTAAATACAAAATGGCCTAAATTATCTAAAATTGGTCCTACACAGTAGATTTCCTTAGCGCCAAACATGCAGTCAATACATGTAAATACAAAATGGCCTAAATTATCTAAAATTGGTCCTACACAGTAGATTTCCTTAGCGCCAAACATGCAGTCAATACATGTAAATACAAAATGGCCTAAATTATCTAAAATTGGTCCTACACAGTAGATTCCCTTAGCGCCAAACATGCAGTCAATACATGTAAATACAAAATGGCCTAAATTATCTAAAATTGGTCCTACACAGTAGATTCCTTAGCGCCAAACATGCAGTCAATATATGTAAATACAAAATGGCCTAAATTATCTAAAATTGGTCCTGCACAGCAGATTCCCTTAGCGCCAAACATGCAGTCAATACATGTAAATACAAAATGGCCTAAATTATCTAAAATTGGTCCTACACAGTAGATTTCCTTAGCGCCAAACATGCAGTCAATACATGTAAATACAAAATGGCCTAAATTATCTAAAATTGGTCCTACACAGTAGATTTCCTTAGCGCCAAACATGCAGTCAACACATGTAATACAAAATGGCCTAAATTATCTAAATTGGTCCTACACAGTAGATTTCCTTAGCGCCAAACATGCAGTCAATATATGTAAATACAGAATGGCCTAAATTATCTAAAATTGGTCCTACACAGTAGATTTCCTTAGCGCCAAACATGCAGTCAATACTTGTAAATACAAAATGGCCTGAATTACCTAAAATTGCTCCTGCACAGCACACTTCCTTAGCGCCAAACATGCAGTCAATTATGTAAATACAAAATGGCCTAAATTACCTAAAATTGCTCCTGCACAACACATTTTCTTAGCGCCAAACATGCAGTCAATACATGTAAATTAGAAAAATGGCTTAAATTACCTTAAATTGCTCCTGCACAGCACATTTCCTTAGAGCCAAATACGCAGTCTTGTTGTGGGGTCTCTGTGAACGCAACGGCTTTGTAGACTTTTTGTTTTATGCAGGTAAAAGATAGTTTAGTATTTTACCAAGCCCTCAGTCTTGATACAGGCGTATAGTGTTTCAGCTGTACTCAGCTACTAAGTAATGTTTTGTTTTGTTTTGTTTTGTTTTGTTTTGTTTTGTTTTGTGTCTTTGTCATGTCTGTCTACGTACACAAACTTGGAAATTAGTTCTGTCTTCTGAGGAAAAATGCGTTCACTTTGGCGGTAACACACACACACACACACACACACACACACACACACACACACACACACACACAACACACCACACACACACACACACACACACATGCCATACACATATATATACATACATACATATATATATATAGGTACATAATATATATATATATATATATATATATATATATATTATATATATTATATATACGTATATATATATAGTATATATACATTCATATATAACAGATATATGTGTATATATATATATATATATATATATATTATATATATATAATATATAATATATCAATAGTTGAATACAAATACACTTAAAAAAAAAGACACTGCACTCGGTGCGAGCATGCCGTTTTGTAAGCACACAGGATAAATCTATTGTCTCACACACACACACACACACACACACACACACACACACGCACACACACACACACACACACACACACACACACACACACACACAAACACACACACACACACAGAAGAGAGAGAGAGAGAGAGAGAGAGAGAGAGAGAGAGAATCAGTTACATGAAAAGAAAAGGTAGAAGGCTTTAATGTATGCATTAACCGGCGTCCAAATGAGGAAAAAATAGAAATGGTTGATTAAAGTCACGAGGCACAACCACAGTCGGTAAGACCTTTGACACCTGCAATATATAATGTTTGCCCGTAAGGAATTTCAGACCTACTGAATATCTCATACAATGTAAACTATTTCAATGTCGTATTTTAATGTTTCTTTTGTGTCTGCTGGGTTGGTTTGTTTGGTTGGTGGGTTTTACTTAATCTCATGCTACCGCTCGGGAAAAAAGTGAATCCAATACCTTTACCAAATTAAACGTAATTAAAAATTAAAACCAGTTTCAATTCATGAATTATAATGCAACAAAAATATTAATTTGTGAAAACCAAAAGTCAAAAAAGGAAAAAAGGAAAAATCACTTCACCATGAAAATGGATGGTTGAAAAAAACAAGAAAGTCCAAAAAAATGAAAAAAATGGAAATTACTTCACATAAAAATGGATGGCTGAAAAACAAAAAAAGTCAAAAAAATGGAAAAAAGGAAATCGCTTCACCATGAAAATGAATGACTGAAAACAGAAAAGTATAAAATGAAAAATGGAAACATTTCACCATGCAAATGGATGGCCCAAACAAAAAAAGTCAAAAATGAAAAATGGCAACCACTTCACATGAAAATGGATGGCTAAAAACAAGTCAAAAAGAAAAGTCAAAAACGAAAATGGAAAATTACCTTCACCAATGAAAAATGAAATGACTGAAAACAAAAACAGAAAGTCAAAAATGAAAAATGGCAACCAACTCTCACCATGAAAATGGATGGCTGGAACACACAAAAAAGTCCAAAAATGAAAAGAGGGAAATACTTCACTGTGAAAATGGATGGCTAATCGCAACCTACTTCACCATGAAAATGGATGGCTAAATCGCAAACCACACTTCAACCATATGAAAATGGATGGCTAATCGCAACCCATTCACCAATGAAAATGGATGGCTGAAAACAAAAAACAAAAGTCAAAAATGAAAAAAGGGAAACTACTTCACCATGGAAACGGATGTCTCAAAGGATGGAGCAGACTTTGCTTGAAGCCCGGACAAAGCCGTTCGATCAAAACTTGTCGCCAACAAAGTAAGTCCACTTCCTCTTCCAACCTCCCAACCAACAACAACCGTGGCGGGAGTAAAGGGAGATCAAGGCGACAGACAGACAAACTAAGCAAAAGCCTTGAACTAGGGTTAAAAAGCCAGGAAGATGACGTGCTATAGACACTCGTCACCTAGGAGAAGCCCCGGCAGTTTTAGATTAACAGAGTTCCGTCCAAGAGACACCGAGGTCTATCCAATGCACAGCGTTGCTGTCGTAGTTTGCAGACGACGCCCACAGTGTTCCCCCAGCAACGAACAGCGACAACAGGCTCCTCCACCATTAGCAGCAACAACCAAGGCACAAGCCAACCCTCGACAGTCCTGCCTCACTTACCACACGTCACAGGATGGATGGATGTACAGACACACACAAGAGACACACACACAGAGAAGGGGAGTGATAGAGCGAGGATAAGGTGGGGAGGGGGAGAGAGAGAGAGAGAAGGCGGGAGCGGAGGCGGCGGATTTGGGGAGGAGACGTGAGAAGTGATCAGATTGGGATCAGGCCTGGGTTGGCTAA
>JAPXFY010000023.1:66918229-66923229 GCA_030674185.1 Monoplex corrugatus
AACTCCAAATGCCTGCACACATGTTAACCCCTAGTCCTGCACATGACTAACATTTTAACCCCTGTTGCTCGCACACGACTGACAATTTAACCCTTGATGCCTGCACATGACTTAACATTAATCCCTGACGCCTGCACATGACTCACATTTTAACCCCTGGTGCCTACACAGAACTTTACATATTAACCCCTGATACTTGCACACAACTAACATTTTAACCCCTAATGCCTGTGCATGACTAACACATTAACCCCTGATGTTTAACATTAATCCCTGATGCCTGAATATGACTTACATGTTTACTCCTGGTACCTACACATGACATGTAATTAACCCCTGATGTCTGCACGTGAGTAACATTCAACACATATTTACCTTTTAACCCCTGATGCATGCACATTCATTTTAACCCCTGGATCCTGCTCTTGAATATTTTAATCCCTGGCGTGGGTACGTGACCAACATTTTAACCTCCTGTGCGTGCGCATACATTTTATCCCCAAATATGTGTACATCACTAACATTTTCATGTTTGGTCTCTGCACATGGCATATTTTACGTCAAACAGGCACTACTGTGCTTCACAGGCGCTCTAAGGGGGTGTACTGTGGCATGTCAGTGAACATCTGGGAAGAAATGTAACCCTTGACCTGATACTTAAAGACTGTTTCCATTTTCTGAATCTCCATTCTTTGAAAATGGTTACCGCCACACGATCAGTCTCCCTTTGTTTCAACAAGAAAACAAGAACAGAACGGAACGATAGAATAGGCTGGCTTAACTGCAAGACAGTTATCGAGATAGACAATTATGCCCCTTAGCTTAACTGCGAGACATCTATCGAGATAGACGATTACGTCCCTTGGCTTTACTGCAAGGCAGTTATCGAGATAGACGATTATGCCCCTTGGCTTTACTGCGAGGCAGTTATCGAGATAGACGATAATGTCCCTTGGTTTTACTGCGAGGCAGTTATCGAGATAGACGATTATGCCCCTTCGTTTAACTGCGAGGCAGCTATCGAGATAGACGATTACGCTCCTTAGCTTAACTGCGAAGCAGTTATCGAGAAAGACGATTATGTCCCTTGGTTTAACTGCAAGACAGTTATCGAGATAGACAATTACGTCCCTTGGCTTTACTGCAAGACAGTTATCGAGAGAGACGATTATGTCCCTTGGTTTAACTGCAAGACAGTTGTCGATAAAGACGATTATGTCCCTTGGTTTAACTGCAAGACAGTTATCGAGAGAGACGATTATGTCCCTTGGTTTAACTACAAGACAGTTATCGAGAGACAATTATGTCCCTTGGTTTAACTGTAAGACAGTGATCGAGAGAGACGATTACGTGCCTTAGTTTAACTACGAGGCAGTTGTCGAGATAGACGATTATGTCCCTTGTCTTAATTGCAAGGCAGCTGTCGACTTAGACAGTTATATCCTTTGGCTTAACTGCAAGGCAGCTATTGAGATAGACGATTGTGCCCCTTGGCCTAACTGCAAGGCAGTTAACGACATAGGCGATTATACCCCTTGATGTTAGGATTGTCAAGATCCTTGCCCTTGCATACACAGAGTTTAGTAGCACTTTTTGTGACCCAACCGTTAGGAAGACCTTAAGACCTTACCAACGTAGAGGTATTATATGAAGGCTTACAGCTTACATCATGATCAGTTGGGATCTTCTCCATCACATGGCACATGTGGCCATCAGAGCATAGATATAGAATCCACGCCGAACGTAGAGACGCTTTCCTGACAAAGTGAAAGTGAAACTGAAACTGTACCTGGTCTCCTATTCTTCATGTTATTCTTTTTTGCTGCATAAAGCCCAGCCGACTGCGTAGAGCCATATCAGGGCTATAAAGATTCCAATACACGCACAATACTTCAACGTGAAAAAAAAAAAAAATTGAGTAAACATATCAATGCAATCGCGCCTATGATCTATTGAGATGCCCTTGTCGTTGATCACTCCGTCCAATTTATCGCTCAGGGGATTTAGAACACACACACACACACACACACACACACACACACACAACACACACACACACACACACACACACACACACACACACACACACACACACACACACCCCACACACACACACCTGAATACAAATTCAAACATAAATAAGGACACTAAAACATAATATAAAAACAGGCCTAAATTACCTAAAATTGCTTTCGCATATCTCATTTCCTTAGAGCCCCAAAAAGCACTTAACACATGTATCTAAATATCAATCCTAAGAGATGCTGTGTAAGACTTTATCGAACACATACAGGTGAATGGACCGGCAAGGCAGAAAAATTGATAGGAAGAAATGACAGAAAGCAAAGGAGGAAGGAAGAAACAAAGAGAAAGACAAAATTTCTAGCACAGAATTTCCATAAGGTGGGGGATACGATTTATACCGAAAGAGCCCCCGGCATCCCCACAGGGGGAACTACCCAGCATATGTACACGCCCACCAAAGATGCAGACAATGTAAAAACATGATGGAAATGTGGTCAGCTCGCTAAACAGCTTGAGTTCTCCGTGCTTCACCAGAAAGTCTGATTACGTGTAATGCGTGACAGAGAAGAGGAAATTACTAGCACGCAATTTCCAGAAGGCGGGGATACTATTTATACTGAAAGAGCTCCCGGTATCCCCACCGGGGGAGGGGGGGGGAGGGGAGGAGGGGTACCTGGTCTCCTGCACGAGGGCTGGTTGGTACTTTTAATAGGGTCGTGAGCTTTTAAAATTTGATGTCTCGTGTTTAGTCCCAAGCTAGCTACTTTAAAAAACCGGCCTGCTCGCTGCCCATCTTAATGTTTCCATCAATATGCAGTGATGGCGTCAGCTTAGCGTTTCATAGGGGCGTCACCTTAATGTTTCATCGGTCCCTCCCGCGTCAGCTTTGATGTTTCATACAGCTTGGTGTTTCCTAGCCCCCCCCCCCCCACTCCATAAAGTTCCCCCTTCCGCCCTACCCCCCCCCCCCCATTTCAAGACCTTGCCAGCTTCGAAGGTGTTGTGCAGGCTCAGGAAGTCTGCCAGAGAACTGCTTTCAGATTAGGGTTGAGCACATATGGAATTGTCCGAGTGCGCTGAATCCCTCGTAAACAAAACTCCAAAACGAACATGCTACCGGACACGTAGTTTACCAACCACCCACCCATCACGTCCGACCCCACAAACTTTTCATGGTGTGGAGGAAACCTTCCGACGTGTCCCCTTCAACTCTCAGCCTTCTGCTTCACCTCCGTCCCACCTCCTCCCTTCTTGATTCCTCCCCTCCCCTACCCCCCCCCCCCCCCCACACACACACTACTCCAAACCCAACAACACCTTACCTGTCCCATTTCCCCCACCGTTCAATCTCCAACTGTCTACTTTAGGTCGACAGTGACGCATCCATCGTCCGTATCCAGTTTTGCATTATTCAAGTGAAATCCTTGAAAGTCTTTAAATTTATTAATGGGGGGGATAACGATTTGTCTGTGTATACGTGCACGTTCGCAGGTGACTGATAGAAGAAGAGAAGGAAATACAGACACAGAGTCCTGTTTTCATTGTAATCCCGGAAACGGTCACCTCCCCCTACTTTCAGGCGTAAACTGGCAAAGTGCATGCTCGTGTTTTTCGTGTCTTTTTTGTTTTGTTTTGTTTTGTTGTTGTTGTTTTTTTGTTTAAAGAATTATTTTATCGCTGACAGGATATAACGAGACGGTAGTTGCAAAGTCCTTAACTTTTCCAGATTGAAACCTCAGACCTTTCGATTGAGATGCGGACTCAGGACTGCCGAAGAAACAGACTTTGGGGGAAAGGCCTGAGGTCAGGGAAATAAAAACCTGGGGGATATAGACCTGGGAAGATGCAAACCTGAGGGACATAGACCTGGGGAGACATAAACCTGGGGGACATAGACGAAGGGAAATATAAACTTGGGGAATATAGAATTGGGGAATATATAAACCTTGGGGATATAGTTCTGCTGAAATATGAAACCTGGGGACATAGATTTGCTGAAATATGAAACCTGGAACACACAGACCTAGGGGAAATACACACCCAGGTGACCTAGACCTAGGGATCGTAGACCTGCGGAAATATGAACTTGGGGAACATAGACCTACGGGAATATAAACCTGGGGAACATAGATCTGGGGAGATATAAACCTAGGGGATATGGACCTGGGGAAATGTAAACCTAGGGAACATAGACCTGGGAAATGTAAACCTAGAAGACATAGAGCAAGGGAAATATAAACCTGGGGAACATAGACCTGGGAAAATACTGGGGGGGGGGGGGCATAGACCTAGGGAAATAAAAATTGTAGGAATACAGACCTGGGAAAGTATAAACCTGGGGAAATATAAACCTGGAGAACTCTACCGTGGGAACAAAGACCTGCCGAAATATAAACCTGGGAACATGGACGTGGGGAACAAAGACCTGCCGAAATATGAAACCTGGCGGACAAAGACCTGGGGAAATATAAACCTGGGGGATATTGGTGTCTGGGAGAAAAAAAAAACCCTGGGAAAATGAAAACCTGGGAGATGTTACCTAGGAAGTTAATTCAACAATTATTTACCATGAGATCAACAGTGTTGTACTGACAAGAACATAGACAGGGTTATTCATGTTTACTGAAAGGATGATATAAAAACAAACAAACAAACAAAAACACAAAGGGAGGGGGAAGGGGCAGTAATAACATAAAGATTCATTGTCTTCAGGTTCATATTCCTCATAGCCCAACCGACCACCAGAGCCATATCAGGGCTAACTCCACGTCAGATTCATTGTGTAAAGATTCATTGATCACAATACTTATAAAGAGCTCTCTCTCTCTCTCTCTCTCTCTCTCTCTCTCTCTCTCTCTCTTTCTCTCTCTCTCTCTCTCCTCTCTCTCTCTCTCTCTCTCTCTCTCTCTCACTGTGTGTTTGTGTGTGTGTGTGTTTTGTGTATGTGTGAACCATCTACTGTCCATCTCTGCCCA
>JAPXFY010000023.1:66928229-66930729 GCA_030674185.1 Monoplex corrugatus
ATTCTGTGCTAGGAATTACCTCTTTTCTGTCACTCGTTTGTGTTTCTAACTTGTTCCTTTGCTTTCTGTCATATCTTCCTATCATTTTCTGCCTTGCTGGTCCATTCACCTGTATGGGTTCGATAAAATCTTAACGTACTTTTCTCTTAGGGTTGATAATTCGGTGTATGTATTGAGTGCATTTTTGGCTCTAGGGAAGTGAGATATGCACAAGCAGTTTAAGGTACTTTAGATCCGTTCGTGTATATGTTTTAAAGTGTCCTTACTTTTGTTTAAATTTGTATTCAGGTATGTTTTTTAAATCCCCTGTGCGATAAATTGGACGGAGTGGTCAACGCCGGGGCATCTTCTTGGATTATGTGCTCGAGTGCATTGATATGTGTACTTAATTTTCTTGTCCTTTTTTTTTCCTGTTGAAGTGCTTTGTATGTGTGCATTGAAACGGTTATAGCCCTGATATGGCTCTACGCAGTCGGCTGGGCTTTAAGGAAAAGTAAGAATAAGAATAAGATCTGACCTCACCAAGATTCGTCATGGAAAACCCACACTGTGTGCCTGCAAGGGAAAGAAAAAAGAAAAAAAAAAAAAAAAAAAAAAAAAAACCACCACCACCACCACCACCAAAAAATCCCACGAAGATTAGAAACCCACACAGGGCCTCAGACGGAGGGCCCGTTAAGGGATAGAGAGGCAGAGGGGTAAATTCAAATCAGAAACTCTATATAATCCCAGCGAGCTGCGTTTACATTCTACCTCCTGGGGCGACGTTCCCTTCAGAGAGAGAGAGAGAGATGGGGAGGGGAGGGAGAGAGAGGGGTGGGGAGAGGAAGGTTGGAAGGGAGAGAACTTCCATCAGCAAATAAGTGATGCGTGTATTATGTTTTGTGACTGTTTTTATAAGTGCACAGTTTGGAGGACTCCTTATTCCTGTTGTGAGTTGATCCTCCCCCATACGCCCTCCAGATGCATTGTGGTTTAACTCTTTGACCCCCCTCCCTCACCCTGTCCACCAGCATCCTGCGTTGTCAACTATGCAAACAAAGCAAAAACTTAACCCTTTGACTCCCTCACCCTATCCACCACCTTCCTGCAGGAAGCTGATAGATAGAGTGAGGGAGTCAAAGGGTTATTTTTTTGGTTTTTTTTTGCAGTTGGTGGATAGGGTATGGGAGCTAAAGGGTTATTGTTATAGGAATGCTTTGGTGTTATAGAAGTGATGTTTATGCATATGTGTAGATCATTTATCAAAAGAAATGAAAAAGCCTCTTGAGTGATGTTTATGCATATGTGTAGATCATTTACCAAAAGAAATAAAAAAGGTTTCTTGCATGCCTTTGGCCTGTTACTGTGATTATGCTTTGATGATACAGTTTATTGGACCCTCCCCACCCCCACCCCTACCCCCATTCCTCCTGGATTTACACACTGGCCCGCGGGGTAGAAGTAAAGTTAACAAAAGCTGGAGAGAGTTTCAAAGCGATGCATCTGAACAAAAAAACAAGCCAAGCTTGGCGGGCAAGAAGGACAGTTGTATACACTTCATATTTGTTGGTGAATAACGTTTTTCTTTTTGTTTTGTTTTGGTTTTATTTTGATACTTTATATTTGATTCCTTTTCTCATACTGGAAGGAGCAGCAGGGAAATTTTAGTCTTTTTCTCCTAATTTTTGTACCTGGTGTTTCGTTTTGTTTGTGATCTTACGCTTGACAAAGGCCAGTTGGTCTAAAATTTGCGCCTGTCTTTGTCTTGTTGTATTAAATACACGTTCTTAATCTTTTTTCGTGTTTTTTCCTGGTTAGTTTTTATTTTCATAACCAATCCATTTTTTTGGTTTAGATTCTATATAACATTCAAGAACTCTCTTCCTGATGTTAATTGATAGGCATTTGTTGGTAAGAATGCCTTTCATCTTTTCGAATGCTGTTTTGGCTTGGCCGATTCTGCTGGCTATTTCTGATGTGCATCTGCCGTCTGGTGAGATGATCGTTCCCAGATATTTAAACTTATCAACCTGTCTGAAGATTGTGCCGTTTACTGTTATTTTGCATGAGGGGATTTCATGGGTTGTTTTTTTTTGGTTTTTTTTTTACTGATTACCATGACTTCAGTCTTCTTGCTATTTAGCTCCGACCCTTTATTTTTACTTTCTATTTCTATCATATTCACAAGGTTTTGTAGGTCCCTTTCATTTTCTGCAATTAGCACAGTGTCATCTACGTAACGATTGCTGTTTGTCATTTTTCCTCCAACCTTTAATCCAGGGTATTCTTCTAGGTTTCTCATGATGTTTTCGCTGTAAAGTGAAAACAGATATATATATATATATATATATATGCGTGTGTGGGGTGGTGTGTGTGTATGTGTGTGTGTGAGAGAGAGAGAGAGAGAGGGGGGGGGGTGCTTCAGGCTTGTTAGTTGAAAAATAGATCGATTTTAATGTAAAGGAACGATAGAAATATCCATCTGGTCAAGGTAAACCAGTTTACATACACAATTTAC
>JAPXFY010000023.1:66938229-66945729 GCA_030674185.1 Monoplex corrugatus
TGGATAGGGTGAGGCAGTCAAAGGGTTAAGTTTTTTGCTTTCCTAACATGGTTGACAATGCAGGATGCTGGTGGACAGGGTGCGGGAGTCAAAGGGTTAAATTAAACCGCAACAACCGTCCTGTCGGTGTCTCTGACCTGACGACACCCGGATGCGTCGCGCGGGGCAGTTCTGTCACAGGGAGCGCTCGTGACGCTTTGCACGAGACGCGGAATTCTCAGCAAGAAGTCATGACCGGGTCACTGACGAATCAAGGCCAGGGACAACAACTCAGAAAATTCCCCTTTTTTTTCTTTTTTTTTTTCTCCTAGTCCCGGATATTGTCGGGTCGTTCTGTATACATTTGTGAGAAAATCCGTATTATTCATTACTTACCTACCTGCTTTTTCCCGATAACTTGGGCTGGTATGAGTCGACACACCGGATAGTTTGTTGTTTTTTGTTTTTGTTTTCGTCAAACCTGGTCACACCCTGTCTTTAGCTCTTATGAGTATGTCTTGTCCTGATCCTGTTGCTGGGACTCCTTGTAAATCTCCTAACATCCTGCCGGTTGTCACTATCCTACGTTGTTGTTGTTGGTGGTGTTTGTTTGTGGGCGTGTTGAAAAGGTCCGCATGTTTAGAGGATGACCCGTGGCTTGCAGAGAAGCTCTTCACACGATTTGTTTAGTTGTCGGTCTATCATCATCATCATCAAGTGCCTTGCCGCATGGCGTTGGCCATCGTGGCCTTCCATTTGTTTCTATCCCTTGTTGCCTCAAGCGCCTCTTCCACCCTCTTTGTCTTCAGCCACTCTGCAAGTCCGTCCAATATCTTCTCCCTGAGTCTACCTGGTGCTCTCTTTCCTCCAGCTTTCCTGTTTGTTGGTCTATGGGTTTAAGAAAAACCAAGAGCAGATCTAAACCGAGGTGATTGACTGTCAGCGTTCGAGTAAATAGAACTGTTATTTACGGTTATTTTTTGTTTAAAGCCCAGCCGACTGCGTAGAGCCATATCAGGGCTATAACCGTTTCAAAACATACACAATTAACACTTCAACAGGAAAAAAAGAAAAAGAGAATTAAGTACACACATCAATGCATTCGAGCACATAATCTCAGGAGATGCCCATGGTGTTGACCACTCTGTCCTATTTATCGCACAGTGGATTTAAGAAAAAAACAATACAAATTTAAGCATACTTAAGGACACCAAAACATATATATAGAAACGGGCATGAATTACCTAAAATGCTTCCGCATATCTCACCTCCCTAGAGCCAAAAATGCACTTGTTACATGTACCCAATTATCAATCCTAAGAAAAAGTAGGTAAGACTTTATCGAAAACATACAGGTGAATGGACCGTTAAAGGCAGAAAATGATAGGAAGAAATGTCAGAAAACAAAGGAGGAAGAAAGAAACAGAGTGACAGAAAAGAGGAAATTTCGAGCACAGAATTTCCAGAAGGTGGGGATACTATATATACTGTTTACTTGTCGGCTTAAGAGAAACCAAGAACATCTAAACCCTAGGTGCCTGACTGCCAGCGTTGAATAAATAGCAAGTAGAAACACACGAAAACACAACGAGAACGTGTAGTTTATCGTACTAAACACAACAGGCGCATATTTTCGGCTCTCTGGCCTTTTGTCAAGCGTGGGACTTACACAAAAGAAAACAAAGAATACTTATAAATACACAAAACTTAGAAACCAGAAAAAAACACGAAAGAAGAATAAGAACGCGTATTTAATACAACAAGACAAGACAAGACAAGACAAGACAAGATTAAATACACGTCTTTATACTTCTTTCGTGATTTTTTTTCTTCTGGTTCCTGTTTGCTTGCTTGAACGCGGACAGTCACACTTGTTTTGGATTTCACAAAACTTTGGGTAAAAATACAAGAAGACTTCCCTGATGTGTCCTTGTGAAAATTGCTGCCCACCCCCCCCCCCCCCACTCTCGTCCTAATTTTATGTATTTGCTATTTGCTGTTTTTGGTTCCCTCGACAAAAGCCAACCAGATGAAATATCAACCAAAGGACATAACTCTTGAGAGTCACGTAGGTATTACTCCCATGTTGTGGAACTTTTGCGCTACCCATTCAGCTAGCATAGAAGCAGATACAAAGCACAAAAACCGTAAGGTCAGAACACTCCTCAAAAAAGATGAACCAGATGAAAATTTTACGCCCGTGTTATTTTGTGCATCAAATACACAGTCTTATTCTTGTTTTCGTGTGTTTTCTGGTACCTGATCAAGAACACGCTGAAACTAAATGGAACAGAAATAATGGAGATTTATTAACACACACATATATACTACACGCGCGCGCCTGTGCGAGGGCGTACCCCCACACTCTTCAGTGGGAGAAAGGTGAGAGAAGTAGTGGAAGAGAAGACGGGGGGACAGGGGCGATAACCCGTTAAATAAATAACTCTACATACGTCAGGGGAAGCGATAAGCAGCAGGACAGAGGATCGACGGCTGGTAAGAAATGAGAACAAGAGGAAACGAGGTGTCACAAGTACCAATTTTTAACTCCCCATTGCACCCAACAGGCGCCGATTCAAAACTCAAGCGTCAGGTAGCCTAACAAAGAATGCCAAGAATCCAATCTTCACGCAGAAAACACACACACACACAAAGCACTTGATAAACTGACACACTTGATTACGGCAAGTGCTTGTCTGCTGCACCTTCCCGTAAGCAGCACTCGATCATCAAGTAGGCCCACGAGTTATGAAGAGAGGGAGAGAGAGAGAGAGAGAAGAGGAGAGAGAGAGAGAGAGAGAGAGAGAGAGAAGAGAAAAAGAGAGAGAGAGAGAGAGAAAGAAGAAGAAAGAAAGAGAGAGAAAAAGAAAAAAGAGAGAGAGAGAGAAAGAAAAGAAAAGAGAAGAAAGAAAGAGAGAGAAAAAAAAGAGGAGAAGAAGAAAGAGAGAGAAAGAAGAGAGAGAAAGAGAAAGAAAGAGAGAGAGAAAGAAAAAAGAGAAGAGAAAGAAGAAAGAGAAAGAAAGGAAAAGAAAGAGAAAGAGAAGAAAGAAAGAAAGAAGAGAAGAAGAAAGGAAAAGAAAAGAGAAGCGAGAAGCGAAAGAATAAGAAGAGAAAGAGAAGGAAAGAACGAGAGGACAAAGAATAAAGAAGAAAGTGTAGGTCTGAGGACATTTGTTGACTACAAATAGTCTGGCTTACACTGCTTGCTACGTCGTTGGTGGGCACGCATTGCACAGTGCTCTCTTGTCGTCGTAATCTGTCGGACATTGATACGACTTACAGGATCTTCAATGTGCGTATTTCGTGTTCTGCATGCGTCTACACTTTGAAGGGGAAGGGGGAGGAGAGGGGGCAGGGTTAGACACCACACCACGAGATTAAGAAAATTCTCCATCCTTTATCCACTAGGCGGAGTATCCAGGCAATAAGAATCCGAATCTACGACCTTCCGATTGGAAGTCTAGCGTCAGATTGGTACCCAGTTGGGCTGCCGCGCTCGTGTGTGTCGTTCCGATCCTCCCAATCACCGTACCTCTTGCAAAAACGGGTTTTGCGTGTTTGTGTGTTTGTTTTATTTAACCCTTTGACTCCTGCACGTTATTCACCAACTGCAAAAACTTAACTGACTCCTGCACGTTATTCACCAACTGCAAAAACTTAACTGACTCCTGCATGTTATTCACCAACTGCAAAAACTTAACTGACTCCTGCATGTTATTCACCAACTGCAAAAACTTAACTGACTCCTGCATGTTATTCACCAACTGCAAAAACTTAACTGACTCCTGCATGTTATTCACCAACTGCAAAAACTTAACTGACTCCTGATGCTATTCACCAACTGCAAAAACTTAACTGACTCCTGGACGCCATTCACCAACTGCAAAAACTTAACTGACTCCTGAACGCCATTCACCAACTGCAAAACTTATGACTCTGAACGCCATTCACAACTGCAACAAAAAAAAAAAAAAAAAAAATCCAACTTAACCCTTTGACTCCCTCACCCCGTACACCAGCTTCCTGCAGGAGGAAGCTGGTGGATAGAGAGAGGGAATAAAAGAGTTAAAAGTGTTTGCTTTGCTAGCATGGTTGACAATGCAGGATGCTGGCGGACAGGGTGCGGGAGTCGAAATGTTTATTACATTAATCAACAGTCATACAGATCTATAAAACAAAACAGTGATGACGACCAAACAGGTCAAGTCATGTCACTTTCACACCGCACCTGAAATTTCAACCATCGAAAATCAGATTAGTGACGGGGGGGGGGGGGGGGGGGGTAGGTAGGCAACTGGGTAAGACGTTAAGACTTCTTGTCTGAAGGTCTGGGTTCGATCCTGCCCGGGTGCCTCCCGCCTGGATGGGTATAGGGAGGATGGGATTGTTTCCTAAGGCAAACGTGTGTAATGTCTCGATCCTCTTCGGCCGAACATCACGTTAACACAGAGCAGTGTTTGGTGGCTTATGGAGAGAGAGAGAGAGAGAGAGAGAGAGAGAGAGAGAGAGAGAGAGAGAGAGAGAGAAAGAAAAAGAAAAAACAGCCAGCATCCACGCCTATCGAATACGAAATATGCAGATTGTTCTGCAGCGTAACTGCCAGCAAAACAACGTATAATTATACAGACACCCCCCCCCCCCCCCCCGTCGAAGAAAAAACAAAGCGGAGCGTTTAAAAATATAAAAATAAGTGATTTATTTTTGAATCTACAAAGGTCTGTGTATACACACTCAATCACTCATCACTCCCACCCACCACAAACAACACAACCACACACAACAAACACAACACCACACAACACTCACTACAACATAACACACACAAACGACACACCCCCCCCACGTGACACACACCACACACAACACACACACACACACAACACACACACCGCACAACCCCCTCACGTGACCACACACCACACACACACACACACACACACACACACACACACACAACACACAGAGGCCAAATGAGAGTTTTAAACACGAGAGATCACATTTAGAGTGCACAACTCTATTATATGAGGCAGGCAGGCAGCCAGCAAATATACTTTTGGTCTGCGTTTTTTTTTTTTTTTTTTCTGATCCACGACTTCCATGTTATCGGCATACATAGCGTTTTGATCAGCTGTACTGACGGGACGGACACACACACACACACACACACACTCTCTCTCTCTCTCTCTCCGCACGCGCGCGCGCGCGCACACACACACACACACACACACACACACACACACACACACACACACACACACACACACACACCATATACACAGATTCTTACCTGTGTTTGGAATATTTTTCCTCGGCGTGTAGACTCCGCCAGCCCAAAGAACTGCTTCACTATGAGACCTCGAAATGATGCTGCGAGTCCTGAAGCTAACGTCTGTCTTTTTGCTTCGCTTCAATTTATTAAGTATAAGCTGAAGAAAATAAGACGAAAGGGAAAAATAAATAATACAGTTCTGATTCAGGTAAGGACTTTTCCCTCCTACGAGTCCTTTTCATTCACGTTGTTTATTGCGATTTGCTTTTATTAATGCTTCAGACGGACGCGAGAAAGTGTTGATTCTTATGAATGAAATTTTAATATTTGTCAGTCGATTAGTATAGTTTTTTTTTTCTGTTCTTTTCTTTCTCGTTTTCTTTCTTTTTTTGATGACTAGTTTTTGATTGGATGACACTGAAGTCTTGGAGACTTTTTGAAGCAAAACTTGGAAATTTTACCACGTCAGTCTGTGTCTGTGGCTTCGCATCGTCTGGGCAGGGAATCGGAGCGATACCATTAATATTTCGACCGTTTTATCAGGCCGCATGCTCTTTACGAAAAAGAAATTATTAGCGCCGACATGTGACGCCCCACCCCCTTCCTAACAACCCCTACCTCCCGATTCTCGATGTATCCGGCTTTCTGATTGGATGGTAAAGTTGAGCAAAGCGGGATCCGGTTTAAGTCTTGAGTTTGCTTTTGGGGGGGAGGGCTGGCATTTTGGAAAGGCCTGCGCTAAAACTACCGGGGTTGATTGCTCCTCCTTCGCTTACCTATCAGACCAATCGCTGTCTTATTGGAAAATTAGTCTGCGCGTGATAAAAGAATAAAAAAAAAAAAAAAAAGAGCGTGATCACGTGCAAGGTGCGTGCTCGTGCCGGAGGTAGAAAAGTCGATTCGCACGGCGATGCAGACGGGAGAGTGGCACTGTCACCCTCACCCTCACCCTCACTATTGCTGTTTGAGCGACTGTCTGTTTAATTAGATGTTTAACTCCAGTAGTTGAGCACGCACGTTCGCACGCACGTAGCACATGGAAGGCCATGTATGGAAGGCCATGATCGCCATCGTCATGAAGCAGGGCACGTGATGATAATGATATGGTGCAACATTCTGTGACGGCAAGCTTTTTAGGATGTTGAGAGTTCCATGGACAGCAAAGAAAACAAACGAGACAGTCTTGATGGAGGCAGACACAAGTAGATCATTCATAAGGAAGATTAGGAAAAGGCAGGCAACATTCACAGGCCATTTTATGAGGAAAGGGGAATTGGAACACCTGGTCACAACGGGAAAGCTGGAGGGAAGGAGAGCACCGGGTAGACCCAGGGAGAAGATACTAGACGGACTTGCATAGTGGCTAAAGACAGGGAATGTGGAAGAGATGCTTGAGGCAACAAGAGATAGAGACAGATGGAAGTCCATAATCGCCAACGCCATGCGGCGAGGCACCTGATGATGATGATGATGATGATGATGAAGCTTTTTAGGTTGCACTTTACAGAAAATGTTACAGATAAAACCCGTCAGCAAAGAATCAGTGATAATTATGAGCATGATATAATTATAGAGCAGGAACAGAAGATAACAGTATCGTACGCGGATGATACGAGAACACTCTTCCGCATGAAGGCATACGCCAACACACAGACACGCAGACATACAGACACACAGACATACAGACACACGGACATACAGACACACAGACATAGAGACACACAGACTGACGCACAGATATACAGACATACAGACACACGGACATAGAGACACAGACAGACGCACAGATATACAGACATACACACATACAGACATACAGACACACAGACACACAGACATACAGACATACAGACACACAGACATACAGACACACAGACATACAGACACACAGACACACAGACATACAGACATACAGACATACAGACATACAGACACACAGACATACAGACATACAGACACACAGACACACAGACATACAGACACACAGACACACAGACAACAGACATACAGACATACAGACATACAGACACACAGACATACAGACATACAGACACACAGACACACAGACATACAGACATACAGACATACAGACACACACACAGACGTACAGACATACAGACACACAGACATACACACAGACATACAGACACACAGACATACACACACAGACATACAGACACACAGGCATACAGACACACAGACGTAGACACAGACATACACACACAGACATACAGACACACAGACATACACAC
>JAPXFY010000023.1:66950729-66960729 GCA_030674185.1 Monoplex corrugatus
TTGGCAGACTGATGACGTGCTGTGCATACCCATAGACCAACCTCACTTCTGTCAGCAGCAGCAAGGGCTCAGCGACATCCGTGAGGAACCTGAGGCTGTCAGAGGACTGCCCACCAATCCCCCCCCCCCCAGGTGCAGGAAATCACCTAGACAGTCCACCTGCCACCTGGAAGACATCAGTTTCCCTGGCCCCGGGACATTGCTGGCGAAACCTAATCTGGCTCGTCACCTGTTTGCCAGTTCAGTTCTTTTTTGGTCTCTGCTCAGGTGTCAGCCAGTGCAGTTTTTGACCGAACATCTAGCATTGAGGGATCTTTTGTTTGAAACGTGTGGACTTACACACACTGACCCAAGCATTGGTAACAAGATACGGTATTATTTTTTGTTACGGAGATGCATACCGTCTGCGTATCAGCTTTTTCTGCGTCCTTTTAGGTGTCCATCCGTGTGTGTGTGTGTGTGTGTGTGTGTGTGTGTGTGTGTGTGTGTGTGTGTGTGTGTGTGTGTGTGTGTGTGTGTGTGTGTGTGTGTGTCTATCTGTGTGTCTGTGTGTGTCTGTGTCTGTGTTTCGGCAACAGTGATCATTTCCAAGATGGCAGTCAGTGCTTTTCAAAATGGAAGCAGACGAGCCAGCTGATCTTGACACACGGAACGAGTTCAGACACACATACACACATTCTCTCTCTCTGTCTCTCTGTCTCTGTCTCTGTCTCTCTGCCTCTGTCTTTGTCCCTCTCTTTCTCTCTCTTTCTCTTTTTCTTTCTCTCTGTCTCTCTGTGGTGTGTGTGTGTATGTATGTGTGTGTGTGTGTGTGTGTGTGTGTGTGTGTGTGTGTGTGTGTGTGTGTGTGTGTGTGTGTGTATACATACATTTATATAAATCTGTTGTTTACTCGTGGGTAATCATGAAACAAGGAGAAACAGTAAGTTTTACGACCATGTAATGGTTTACCTTTTACACAAATTGTTTCCGCTAGGGGTGTTGGTTTTCTTCTTCAGTAAGGTCTCATATTAGAAAAAAAAAGTGACTTATTCAATATCAAATAAGATAAAAGTGACATCATCATCATCAGGTGCCCTGCCGCATGGCGTTGGCGATCATGGACTTCCATCTGTCTCTATCTCTTGTTGCCCCAAGCATCTCCTCCACCCTCCTCGTCTTCAGCCACTCTGCAAGTTCGTCTAGCATTTTCTCCCTGGGTCTACCTGGTGCTCTCTTTCCCTCCAGCTTTCCCGTTGTGACCAGGTGCTCCAAATCCCCCTTCCTCATAAAATGACCTATAAATGTTGCCTGTCTTTTCCTAATCTTCCTTATGAATGATTTACTTGCGTCTGCCTCCATCAAGACTGTCTCGTTTGTTTTCTTTGCTGCCCATGGAACCCTCAACATTCTTCTTAGAAACCACATCTTGGCTGCCTCAGTCTTGTTCTGGCTTTGCTTGCTGACCGTCCACGCGTCACATCCGTACAACAGTATTGGTTCTATATAACATTCAAGAACTCTCTTCCTGATATGATGTTAATTGATAGGCATATGTTGGTAAGAATGCTTGTCATCTTCTTGACAAGTGACTTAGGTCATCTAATTGATTGAATAATTCAATGACGAGTTAAAACAGTTTTTCGATTGAAATAGTTTTTGAGCCAGTGCAGTATATATATAAGCTATGATCGAACAATGGATGCCACGTCATTGTCAAACATTGAATGTAATGTCGCTCTACACGCGCAGCATTGAACGACAACGTCATTCTCCAACATTGAATACAACGTCATTCTCCAACACAGAATACATCATGCTCCAACACTGAATACAACGTCATACTCCAACACTGAATACAACGTCATACTCCAACATTGAATACAGCGTCTTTCTCCAACATTGAATACAGCACGTCATTTTCCAACATTGAATACAACGTCATTCTCTAACATTGAATACAATGTCATTCTCCAACATTGAATACAGCACGTCATTTTCCAACATTGAATACAAGGTCATTCTCCAACATTCAATACAACGTCATTCTCCAGCATTGGACGCAACGTCATTCTCCAACATTGAATACAACGTCTTTCTTCAACACTGAATACAACGTCATTTTCCAACATTGAATACAACGTCATTCTCCAACATTGAATACAACGTCTTTCTCCAACATTAAATACAGCACGTCATTTTCCAACATTGAATACAACGTCATTCTCCAGCATTGGACGCAACGTCATTATCCAGCATTGGACGCAACGTCATTCTCCAACATTGAATACAACGTCTTTCTTCAACAATGAATACAGCGTCATTTGCCAACATTGAATACAACGTCATTCTCCAACATTGAATACAGCACGTCATTTGCCAACATTGAATACAACGTCATTCTCCAACATTGAATACAGCACATCATTTTCCAACATTGAATACAACGTCATTCTCCAACACTGAACACAACGTCATTTTCCAACATTGAATACAACACGTCATTTTTCAACATTGAATACAGCGTCATTTTCCAACATTGAATACAACGTCATTCTCCAACATTGAATACAACATAACATCATTCTAATGTTGAATACAACGTCATTCTTCTTCAACATTGAATACAACGTTATTCTTCACGAACATTGAATACAACGTCATTCTCCAACATTGAATAAAACGTCATACTCCAACATTGAATACAGCGTCATACTCCAACATTGAATACAACGTCATTTTCCAACATTGAATACAACGTCATACTCCAACATTGAATACAACGTCATACTCCAACACTGAATACAACGTCATACTCCAACACTGAATACAACGTCATACTCCAACACTGAATACAACGTCATACTCCAACACTGAATACAACGTCATACTCCAACACTGAATACAACGTCACACTCCAACACTGAATACAGTGTCATACTCCAACATTGAATACAACGTCATTCTCCAACATTGAATGCAACGTCATTCTCCAACATTCAATACAGCACGTCATTCTCCAACATTGAATGCAACGTCATTCTTCAACATTGAATGCAACATCATTCTCCAGCATTGGACGCAACGTCATTCTCCAACATTGAATACAACGTCTTTCTCCAACATTGAATACAGCACGTCATTCTCCAACATTGAATGCAACGTCATTCTCCAACATTGAATACAACGTCATTCTCCAGCATTGGACGCAACGTCATTCTCCAACATTGAATACAACGTCATTCTCCAACATTGAATACAGCGTCAATTTCCAACATTGAATACAACGTCATTCTCCAACATTGAATACAGCACGTCATTCTCCAACATTGAATGCAACGTCATTCTCCAACATTGAACGCAACGTCATTCTCCAACATTCAATACAGCACGTCATTTTCCAACATTGAATACAACGTCATTCTCCAACACTGAATACAGCGTCATTTTCCAACATTGAATACAACGTCATTCTCCAACATTCAATACAGCACGTCATTCTCCAACATTCAATACAACACGTCATTCTCCAACATTGAATACAGCGTCATTTTCCAACATTGAATACAACGTCATTCTCCAACATTGAATACAGCGTCATTTTCCAACATTGAATACAACGTCATTCTCCAACATTGAATACAACGTCATTCTCCAACATTGAATACAGCGTCATTTTCCAACATTGAATACAACGTCATTCTCCAACATTGAATACAATATTATTCTCCAACATTAAAAAAGATCGCTCTCCAATATTGAATATAACGTCATACTCCAACATCGAATTCAACGTCATTCTCCAGCATTGAATACAATATTATTCTCCAATATTAAAGAAAGATCGATCTCCAACATTGAATATAACGTCATACTCCAACATTGAATATAGCACGTCATTTTCCAACATTAAACACAACGTCACTCTCCAATGTTGAATACGGCACGTTATTTTCAAAATTGAATGCAACGTCATTCTTCGCGGACACTGAACACAACGTCATTCTGATTGAACAAAACTTCATTGTCCTCAACCATTGGAGATAGCGTCATTCTTCTCGAACGTTGGATACAACGTCATTCTTCTCGAACATTAAATACAACATAACATCATTCTAATGTTGAATACAACGTCATTCTTCTCGAACATTGAATACAACGTTATTCTTCACGAACATTGAATACAACGTCATTCTTTTCGAACATTGAATACAACATCATTCTAATGTTGAATATAACGTCATTCTTCTCGAACATTGAATACAACGTCATTCTTTTTGAACATTGAATATAACATCATTCTAATGTTGAATACACCGTCATTCGTCTGGTACAATGAATACGACGTCATTTTCCTCGAGCATTGTGTATAACGTCATTCTTCTCGAACATTGAACACAATTTTTCTCGATCATGGAATGCAGAATCATCCTTCTTTACATTGAATACAACGTCATTCCTCTCGAGTTTGAATACAACAGCGATTTTTCTTGAACATTGAATATGACGTCATTCTTCTCTAACTTCGATTACAACGTCATTTACCTTGAACATGGAATACAACGTCATTCTCTAACACTGAATACAACGTCATATACCGCGAGCATTGAATACAACGTCAGTCTTCTCGAACATTGACTACAATGTCATTCTCGAACATTGAATTCAGTGTCATTTTTTTGAACATTGAATACAACGTCATTCTTCTCGAACATTTGACTACATCAGTCTTCTTGAACATTGAACACAACGTCATTTTCAAACTTTGATCCGAACGTCATTTTTGAGCTGACAGCTGATCACACCTGTCGCCATGTTGATTTTTATGCCCCCTACCCCCCCCCCCCCCACACACACACCCACCCACCCCCTTTTTTTTTCGTGTTTAGCTTACTGTCGTGGCTTGTCCTGCAAATTTTCTGAAGGCTGGAAGTTCGAACCCCAGCTACATTGGTTTGGATTTTTCACAAGCCATCTTCATGTGCTGACGTTGTGGGGGGGGGGGGGGGTGCCAGTGTAGTGTTAGATAAGTCCCCTGAACTCCCCACCACCCCCTTCCTCCTTTGTCTGGGGTTGGCTGCCAACTGAACTATGTCACTGTGTCATGTGAGGTAGAAATCGAATTGAAACGAAAAGGAGACTTGATTTTTCCAACGATTTATGGATTAGTACATAGGCCAACTTACATATTCTGCCTTTGGTGATCTACCATATATTATATTAAACCAACAGTTAGACAGGATACTGAGAAGAAAGAAAAGATTGAGAAAGAAAGAAAGAAAGAAAGAAAGAAAAAAAGAAAAGAAAGAAACAAAGAAAGAAACTGAAAATTAAATAAACAAATCAGACAAGAAGACATTCGATCGCAAATGCATAAAAGAAGAATGTCGACATTAAGATATAATCAATCTAACTGGAGGATCTCGCTGTCCTAATTTCCACATCACAGGCCATATGGGATTGAGGATGGGCTTCCTTGGAGGTTAAAACATACATGAAAACGAAATAAAAGCATTAAAAATAAGTGAACAAATAAAATTACATAATAAAAGTAAAACGAATTCCTTTTAGAAACATATGATTAATTGAAGAAATAAAACTGAATGTTTAAATTAAAATGAAATGAAATGAAAGGAATTGAAAGATGAATTCATAGATAGATGTATAAACGGGGAAAGCATTTATGGCTGATCTATATCTTTATACGCCAATATTGTGTCGGTATTCGCATGTTGAGAAATGTGAGCACTCTGAAACCTGTATACGTGTGTATTTTGTGTCTGTATATTTTTCTTGCATGACGCAGCCAGCCACATTTTCATGACCCTTTTCAGTAACCCTTTAAAATGAGATTAGCTCATGGTGAACAGAGAGAGAGAGAGAGAGAGACAGAGAGAGAGAGAGAGAGAGAGAGAGAGACAGAGAGAGAGAGAGAGGAGAGCGAGAGGAGAGAGAGAGAGAGATTGAAAGAGAGAGTGAGAGAGAGAGAAAGAGAGAGAAAGAGATTGTGTGTGTGTGTATGTGTGTGTGTGTGTGTGTGTGTGTGTGTGTGTGTGTGTGTGTGTGAGTGTGCGGTCGAGAGAGAGAAAGAGAGCGAGAGAGAGGTAGATTGAAAGAGAGAGCGAGAGAGAGAAAGAGAGAGAGATTGTGTGTGTGTGGTGTGTGTGTGTGTGTGTGTGAGTGTGCGGGCGAGAGAGAGAGAGAGAGAGAGAGAGAGCGAGAGAGAGAGAGAGAGAGAGAGACAACCAGACAGACAGAGACAGACAGACAGAGAGATCACAAAGGATAGCGACTGTCTGTCAGTCTCGTGATTACATTCCTTGTCTTTGTATCTTTAGGGGAGGGGGGGGGGTTAAAAACGAAGGAATAAAAACATACATACACCAAAAAAACCAAAAGAAAACAAAACCACAAAAACAAACAAAACCCCAAAGAAAGCAAAGCAAAAAACAAACAAACAAAAAAACCCAAACAAACGAACAAACAAAAACCGAAAAAAGAAAAACCAGACAGTTTGTTATCATACACTGATCATCTCCCCATTCTCAGCCCCCTACCCCCACCCCACACCACCCCACCCCACTCCCCTGACGCTAGCTGTTTTGACTGCAGAAGTCGCCACACAAAGAGCTTCTGAAGAAGGACGCGAATTTCCTGGCCCATCATCATCACATCCAATCAGCTACTATCCGCCTGATGAATGCTTGGGCAGTCAAGAGACTATGGAACAGCATGATCGTGAAAATACGGTGGAGATGTAATGGGTACCGGGCTAAACCTATCTCTCAGTAAAATGGCTACTCACTTGCGTAGCTTTCATCGGCGATCCAGCGCAACTGCTGGGTTGAGAACTGGCTTCAGTGCGCACCGCCGTGAGCGAACTCACGACAGTGCGACTGAATAAGTGAGGAGTACGCCGATGGCAGGTTGTGTCGGCCCCAGTCACGGTCGATGGAGATGGTTTGGGCGTATCATACAAAGAGACAAGGATGACTTCACCTGGGCCGTCCTTCACTGGGACAACCTGAAAAACGATGCAAGAGAGGAAGAGCCAGGAACACCGGGATTAATTTAACCCTTTGACTCCCGCACCCTATTCATCAACCGCAAAAACTTAACCCCTTTCACTCCCTCAACCTGTCCATCAACTGCAAAAAAATTAACCCTTTGTGATTCTTTCAGCCTATCTGTCAACTGCAAAAACTTAAACCCTTTGACTCCCTCACCCTGTCCATCAGATGCAAAAAGTTAACTCTTTGACTCCCTCACCCTATGCATCAGCTGTAAAAACTTAACCCTTTGACTCCCGCACCCTATCCATCAACTGCAAAAACTGAACCCTTTGATTCCCTCACCCTATCTGTCAACTGCAAAAACTTAACCCTTTGACTCCCTCACCCTATCCGTCAACTGCAAAAACTTAACCCTTTGACTCCCGCACCCTATCCACCAACTGCAAAAACTTCACCCTTTGACTCCCTCACCCTATCCATCAACTGCAAAAACTGAACCCTTTGATTCCCTCACCCTATCTGTCAACTGCAAAAACTTAACCCTTTGACTCCCTCACCCTATCCATCAACTGCAAAAACTGAACCCTTTGATTCCCTCACCCTATCTGTCAACTGCAAAAACTTAACCCTTTGACTCCCTCACCCTATCCATCAACTTCCTGCAGATAGCGTGAGGTAGTCAAACGGTTTAAGTTTTTGCTTTGCAACCAGGATTTACAATGCAGGATAGCTGGTGAACAGGCTGCGGGAGTCAAAGGGTTAAGAGTGGAAGGAAAACTCGGCGTCCTGAAACGCACGTAGGGTACTATACAGAGACTGGCCCAAAACAGACGGGAATGGCGTACCTTCATTGCTGCCCTAAATGTCAATGACACTATCATCATCATCATCAGGTGCCTTGCCGCATGGCGTTGACGATTATGGACTTCCATCTGTCTCTATCTCTTGTTGCCTCAAGCATCTCTTCCACCTTCCCTGTCTTCAGCCACTCTGCAAGTCCGTCTAGTATCTTCTCCCTGGGTCTACCCGGTGCTCTCTTTCTCTCCAGCTTTCCCGTTGTGACCAGGTGCTCCAATTCCCCTTTCCTCATAAAATGGCCTATGAATGCTGCCTGCCTTTTCCTAATCTTCCTTATGAATGATCTACTTGTGTCTGCCTCCATCAAGACTGTCTCGTTTGTTTTCTTTGCTGTCCATGGAACTCTCAACATCTTTCTTAGAAACCACATCTCGGCTGCCTCAATCTTGTTCTGGCTTTGGGTAGTAAAAAGCACGACCCAGTAACACAATAGACAAATTGACAGACAGATCCACAAGTTACTGCTGATTCCATCAGACAAGAACGGGGACTTGGTATCAAGAAGAGACTCTGCGTGTCTGAGAGACGGTGCACGGGGCTGAACGAGTTTTAACCCTTTGACTCTCCGCACCCTTTTCACTAACTCCCCCAAAATTAACCCTTTGACTCCCCACACTATCCACTAGCTTCCTGCAGGAAGCTGGTGGATAGGATGAGTGAATGAAAGGGTCAAATTTTTTGGCTTTGCTACCATGGTTGGCAATGCGGGATGCTGGTGGACAGGGTGTGGGAGTCAAAGGGTTAAATTAAAACGTGTTTGATGGCTGTTTGGGTCATTGCCAACTTCAGTTTCAGAACTTTCTCAAGTAATGAAGTCGCATTTTTTATGTCCTTTCTTGTTTTGATATTCCACTTTTCATTTTCAATTTCTCCGCTTTCATTTGTTTATTTATTTATCTCTTTCTTTTCTTTTTTTTATCTATATATTTATTCATTTTAACTTTTGATGGCTGCTTCGGTTACTTTTTATCTCATTGGTTTTAATTGTTTTAATATTCCACTGTTATTTTTCATTTTTTTCAAACTTGTCCGATGCCTTTCTGGTTTACCTTTCAGTAGTGTCGACATATTTTGTTTAGGGAATTTAGAGTGAATCAGAGAGTTGTTGCGCTCGGACAGTTCCATATGCGCGTCACCGAAATTGGTCAGCAAATTTATCGGGCACATTCTTTAATCCTCTGCGCTGACAAGGTCTTGAAACGGGGAGGGGGCGGGGAGGTGGGGAAATGAGGGACATAATCAAAGTTACTGGTAGCCAGCGTTTAATAAGCAAATAGACAGCAACACAGAAAAAAAAATTGAATGAGATGGCGACTGGTTTAGTTCGCTCTGGATTTCTTCATGACCTGGTGTGTGTTTACAAATGCGTGGGCACAAATGCATTGCGTGAGCGCTTGTGCGTGATGTTTGTCATCGTTTTCAAGAAACGAAAACAAAACAAAACAAAACAAACAAACAAAAACAAAAACGGAAAAAACAAAAACAAACAAACAAACAAAAAACGCGACAGCCACAAACAGTACTTGCTACTGAGAATATTGTATTATGTCATTCGCATGTAAGTTTCAGTTCACTTGTGACTTTTCATTATTGTCTCTGTACCAATTCAGGACCTGGCCAGCTCATGAGTTTATGTGTAGGCTTAAGGTTTGTGCCATGGTCACCATACACATGGCACCAGTGACGTTAGTGCATATGGAATTCGTTCCGAGCGCGGATACGTCATGTTGAGAAACTGAAACTGAAACTGTAACTCACTGTACCTGTCCCAAGAATCGATAGAGTAAGAAATATAAAGGATTAACAAAACGAGAGAGGTGCAAATTACCGGCCAGTTGCTCTTTGTCAAGCGTACAAAGAAGACGACAAAGAAACAAAGTTCCAAGAGTCAGGACAAAAACAAACAAACAAACAAGCAAAAAAGAAAACCAAACCAAACCAAAACAACTTAACAAAACATAAAAAAAAACAGAACAAACAAACAAACAGACAAACAGACAAACAAACAAAACTAGCTACTTGAACTTGCTGTTGGTTGGTTCGGCTGGACAAATGACTCCAATGTATGAAATCACAAAGGTTTTTGTTTGTTTGTTGTTGTTGTTGCTGCTGTTTTTTTTGTTTGTGTGTTGTGTGTGTGTGTTGTGTGT
>JAPXFY010000023.1:66965729-66970729 GCA_030674185.1 Monoplex corrugatus
CATACACGTGGCGCCCGTGACGTTAGTGCATATGGAATTCGTTCCGAGCGCGAAATCGTCATCTTGAGAAACTGAAACTGAAACTGAAACAACACAGCATAGTGCAATACAATATAACATAGTTCATTGCAATACAATACAGTAAAAGGAATACGATATAAAACAGTGCAATGTAATATTATTCAACATAGTATAACGCAATACAGTAGAATTTAATACAACACAATACAGTACAATACAGTACAGTACAATACAGCACAGCACAATACAACACAATGATACTATTTAACGCAATACAACAGACTTTAATACAACACAATACAGTTCAATACAGTACAGTACAATACAGTACAGCACAATACAAACGATGATACTATTCAACGCAATAGAACAGAGTTTAATATAACACAATACAGTTCAATACAGTACAATACAATACAACACATCACCATACAACACGATACTAAACGCGATACAACAACGCATACAGTCGCTGCCGAAGAAGTACAGCGCAGAAAATATTCTCGGGAGAAAAGTGAGTCTGGAGTTATATCAAGAACGATTCATCATACTCGGGCAATCCCATACCCACTTCGCTCAAACTTCCAGCAAATCTCGGGCAGATTTTCTGAGCCTGCGCAGGGGTGTTGTTGGAGTTATTTCAAGAAGGATTCGCCGCGCTCAGACAACCCCATATGCGCTCCACCCCAATCTGCCAGCAATTATGTAACGTATTTCCTGAGCTAGTGCAGGGGTGTCATTGGAGTTATTTCAAGCAAGATTCACCGCGCTCAGACAACTCCATATGCGCTCTACCCAAATCTGCCAGCAATTATCTGACAGATTTCCTGAGTCAGCACAAAACCCTATGCACTGCTGGCAAGGTCCTGAACAGGGCAAAGGGGAGAAGGGGGCCTATCAAACATTAAACTGACACCACCAGAATGATGGAAACGTTAAGATGGGCAGCGAACAGGCCAGATTTTAACCCTTTGACTCTCGCACCCTGTCCACCAGCATCCTGCATCGCCAACCATGCTAGCATAGCGAAACGTTAACCCTTTAATTTTCTCTCCCTATCCATCAGCTTCCCGCAGGAAGCTAGTGGATAGGGTCAGGGAGTCAAAGAGATAAGTTTTTGCAGTTGGTCGATAGGGTACGGGAGTCAAAGGGTTACTGTTGCGGGCTGAGATTGAACTCAACATCTTGAGTCCATGGCTTCTGAGCCTGCGCAAAATCCTGTGCGCTGGAATGGTCTTGGAAGGGGGATGTGAGGATATGTGTCTATGAAACACTAACACCACCAGCATGATTGAAGCATCAAAATGATCGGGGAACTGGTCTGTTTTTATGTTGCGGACGGAGCATTAGGAACTCCTAAACGGGTTGAGTCCATTGTCCTAATTTGGCTAATATCCAAATGTAGATATTCGAAAATCTTTGCGGATGCATTTGGTTTAAACGTGTGATTCTCCTCGGAAGGTGTGATAGTATAGAAGTATAGGAAATAAAGAGCATAAACAAGTTCGAATGTTGTTCACAGTGAGGAATTTTCTTTCGCGCGTGCGCGCGCGCACACACACACACACACATACACACACGCGCGCGCGCGCGTGCGCACACACAGACAGACAGACACAGATACACACTCAGAACGAACACAGACACACACACACACACACACACACACACACACACACACACACACACACACAGACACACACACACACACACACACACACACACACACACACACACACACACTTGAGCAAATACAGTTGCTGTCTAACATCTTTCGTTGTTATTCTTATCAGTAACCATGTACATCATGATAAGGTGGACTCAGTACTGCTTCGAACTGTACAAATTGCAACAAACAGAGCGAAAGAGATCCCAGTGTGTTAACAGAATAAGATTCATCAAAAGAAGATGACTTCCCAATATTTCATGAGCAGGTTATCGCGGCAGTGAGTCTGTGTAATGTTGAAAGGCTGCAGGCATTGACAACACCCCTACAAAACTTGTTGAAACAAAGTGGAGAGGCAGTAACTGCTATCCTAACCGCCATGTGCAACAAAATCTGGAACACAGGCAGGTGGCCCACGCCATGGACCCACTCACTATAATCGTCACCCTCCCCAAGAAAGGAAATCTCCAACACTGCCAGAACTACCGCTCTATTAGTTTGATCAGCCGTGCCAGCAGAGTTATCCTCGGTATGTTCTGAATAGATTACAGCCACGGGCAGTTAACATTATTGCTGAAGTAGAGACCGATTTCCGCAAGGGCAAATGTACCATTGAGCAGTTAACATTATTGCTGAAGTAGAGACCGATTTCCGCAAGGGCAAATGTACCATTGAGCAGTTAACATTATTGCTGAAGTAGAGACCGATTTCCGCAAGGGCAAATGTACCATTGAGCAGTTAACATTATTGCTGAAGTAGAGACCGATTTCCGCAAGGGCAAATGTACCATTGAGCAGTTAACATTATTGCTGAAGTAGAGACCGATTTCCGCAAGGGCAAATGTACCATTGAGCAGTTAACATTATTGCTGAAGTAGAGACCGATTTCCGCAAGGGCAAATGTACCATTGAGCAGTTAACATTATTGCTGAAGTAGAGACCGATTTCCGCAAGGGCAAATGTACCATTGAGCAGTTAACATTATTGCTGAAGTAGAGACCGATTTCCGCAAGGGCAAATGTACCATTGAGCAGTTAACATTATTGCTGAAGTAGAGACCGATTTCCGCAAGGGCAAATGTACCATTGAGCAGTTAACATTATTGCTGAAGTAGAGACCGATTTCCGCAAGGGCAAATGTACCATTGAGCAGTTAACATTATTGCTGAAGTAGAGACCGATTTCCGCAAGGGCAAATGTACCATTGAGCAGTTAACATTATTGCTGAAGTAGAGACCGATTTCCGCAAGGGCAAATGTACCATTGAGCAGTTAACATTATTGCTGAAGTAGAGACCGATTTCCGCAAGGGCAAATGTACCATTGAGCAGTTAACATTATTGCTGAAGTAGAGACCGATTTCCGCAAGGGTAAATGTACCATTGAGCAGTTAACATTATTGCTGAAGTAGAGACCGATTTCCGCAAGGGCAAATGTACCATTGAGCAGTTAACATTATTGCTGAAGTAGAGACCGATTTCCGCAAGGGCAAATGTACCATTGAGCAGTTAACATTATTGCTGAAGTAGAGACCGATTTCCGCAAGGGTAAATGTACCATTGAGCAGTTAACATTATTGCTGAAGTAGAGACCGATTTCCGCAAGGGCAAATGTACCATTGAGCAGTTAACATTATTGCTGAAGTAGAGACCGATTTCCGCAAGGGCAAATGTACCATTGAGCAGTTAACATTATTGCTGAAGTAGAGACCGATTTCCGCAAGGGCAAATGTACCATTGAGCAGTTAACATTATTGCTGAAGTAGAGACCGATTTCCGCAAGGGCAAATGTACCATTGAGCAGTTAACATTATTGCTGAAGTAGAGACCGATTTCCGCAAGGGCAAATGTACCATTGAGCAGTTAACATTATTGCTGAAGTAGAGACCGATTTCCGCAAGGGCAAATGTACCATTGAGCAGTTAACATTATTGCTGAAGTAGAGACCGATTTCCGCAAGGGCAAATGTACCATTGAGCAGAACGTTAACCTGCCTATCCTTATTACAACAAGACAACACGCGCAAATTCAAGTGTGAATGAAAGATCACAAACAAACACCAAATACAAAATTAGGAAAAAAGACTGAAACTTCCCTGCTGCTTCTCTTCTCCTCTTTTTCCACTGGACGAAGCAGCCGGGAAGTTTCAGTCTTTTTCTCCTAATTTTGTATTTGGAGTTAGTTTGTGATCTTACATTCACACTTGACAAAGGCCAATTGGCCAAAATTTTGCTCCTGTCTTGTTCTGTTGTATTAAATACGTGTTCTGAATCTATTTTCGTGTTTTTCTGGTTCCTGTTTGCTTGGACGCGGGCAGTCCCACTTGTTTTGGGCTGCCTGTCCTTTGTGAGAAATACTTCCAGCGCTAGAGGGAGTTCTACCGCATCTTCTTAGACTTCAAGGGGCGTTTGACAGTCTGGAGGGAGGCATTGCGGGCCACAGTTCAGAAATTTAACACCGGGCAAGCATTGATCTAAACGATCCAGCAACTGTGTTTCAAAGCGACAGGTGCGGCACTTACACAGGGTGCTGTTGGGGGAGTGTTTCTATACTTCGGTTGGAGTTGGTCAAGGCTGCCTTCTATCTCCCATGCTTTTCGACATATTCCTGGAACGCATGATGATTGACGCACTTGAAGGTTATATCAGCACAGTCAACATTGGAGTTTTCGAAAACGCTCGCTTCACAGATGACATTGATGGCCAGGCAGACAGTGAGCAAGAACTGGCTTAGCTTATTAAGAGATTAGATGAAACATCGGTAAGATATGGCACATAAATCAGTGCCAAGAAGACCGAGTTGATGACCAGCCACACATAC
This sequence comes from Monoplex corrugatus, assembly GCA_030674185.1. Lineage (NCBI taxonomy): Eukaryota > Metazoa > Mollusca > Gastropoda > Littorinimorpha > Ranellidae > Monoplex > Monoplex corrugatus. Next base: position 66,970,233 of record JAPXFY010000023.1, read on the forward strand.
CACCATCACTTCTGACATAACTGTCCATGGACTGAAACTATGAACCGTTCAAAATTCCCTTACATAGGATCCATTATTAACAATGGGTTATCCAGACTGAAACCGCTATGGAAGGACGAGAGCTTCTCTTGCATGGACTGGTATGGTATATTCCATCTTCCTGTATGCATGGAAGACATGGACCGTCACATAGGATTTGGAAATACAGTGGCAAGCCATGGAAATGAGGTGTTATCGCAAGATGCTAAACATCAGATACTCTGACCAAATCTCCAAGTTTGCCAAACCATCAAACAGCACACTGGACCATGTGCAGATCTTAAAGGAAAACTGTGATGGTACAGCCGTAAAACAACGTCCAGTAGCCTTGCTAAATCCATCCTCCAAGGAACTAGAGATGGAGGGGAAGACAGAAACACCAATAGATTGACAACAGTTGTGGAATGGACAGCGAAATGACGGGGTTGTGAAATCTATATGTGTGATGACGAGCAGGC
>JAPXFY010000023.1:66975729-66985729 GCA_030674185.1 Monoplex corrugatus
ATACCTTTGACCAGCGATGTGAAGATGCATTATAGAGGTGGGTTTGGTTTTTTTTTTGATGAAGGAAATAAATAGAAGAAAATTTTAATAACAATCAATAAAGAAGGAACCAGAAAAAAAAAAAAAACACGAAAAAAGAATAAGAACGCGTATTTAATACAACAAGCACTTGTTCTTTTTTTTCCGTGTTTTTTTCTGGTTCCTGTTTGCTTGAACGCGGGCAGTCACACTTTTGTTTTGGATTAAATAAATAAAGCAGTAATAGCCACAGAGGTTTGTCCCGTAACATGAGCGGTCAGTCGTTCGGGTAGCGAAGCAGGAGAGACTTCAGCTCTCTTTGGGGTCAGGTCAGTATTGTGAGGGCGATGTCCAGCTCTTCTCCCTGGCTATTTTACCGTCCCTTATCCCCCAAAGAGGTTCAGGGGGGTTCCCGCTTACAAGCTGGATCGGCTGAGGCGGTGTGTTACAACCCGGATGTTTGGCAACCACGCTCGGCGATGCTCAACCTTCTTTGCAAAGAAGACATTCTTTGCTTTCCTTTCCAATTCTGTCCCCTTGTTTTGTTTGTTCTTAGTTTTTAATTTGCAAAGGAGAAAGGCTTGTTTTTCCTGTCTTAGGGTTGTGACGATATACACACATCTACTTTACATTAAAACTTACGTAGTCAGAGGTCTGGCTGACCTTAAGGAGAATCAGCACATCTTCCTCCTACGTTTACGTAACAGACTGTGTGTGTGTGTGTGTGTGTGTGTGTGTGTGTGTGTGTGTGTGTGTGTGTGTGTGTGTGTGTGTTTGAGTGTGTGTGTGTGTGTGTGTTGTGTGGTGTGTGTGTTTGAGTGTGTGTGTGTGTGTGTGTGTGTGTTGTGTGTGTGTGTTTGTGTGTGTGTGTGTGTGTGTGTGTGTTTGTGTGTGTGTGTGTGTGTGTGTGTGTGTGTGTGTGTGTGTGTGTGTAACAGATGTATGTATGTATAATTGTATGTATGTATGTATGTATATATATGTAAATGTATGTATGTATGCATGTATGTATGTATGTATGTATTTATGTATGTATTTGTATGTATGTATGTATGAATGTATGTATGTGTGTATGTATGGATGTATGGGTGGATGGATGGATGGATGTATGTACGTATGCTGGTTTTGGTGTGTGCATGCATGTATTCGTGTATGTATGTATGTGAATGTATGTATATATGTATGTATGTATTGTATAAGTATGCTGGTTTTGGCGTGTGTATACAAGCATGTATGTATGTGTGTGTATGTATGTGTGTATGTACGTAGTACGTACATACGTACGTACGTATGTATGTATGTATGTATGCATGTATCATTTCTCCCATTTCTCTTGAACACGTGCATTGAACATTGTTTTTGCCCTGACCGAACAAGCGGTATATTACTACACAGTCTCTGTACTCCGTCTTCCGCGGACATGCATGTTGAGTGTTTTTCTTGTTACCGTAAGCCAGCTGGAGGGAAAGAGAGCACCAGGTAGACCCAGGGAGAAAATATTGGACGGACTTGCAGGGTGGCTGAGGACACAGAGGGTGGAAGATGTGCTTGCGGCGACAATGGATACATACATATGGAGGGCCATGATCGCCAACTCCATGCGGCAGGGCACTTGATGATGATGATGATGATGATGATGATGATGATGATGATGATGATGATGATAATGATGATAAACCAGCCTCTGTCATGATTTACAGAATCTTAAATCTTGATACAATACCAGTACAAAAATATGAACTAAGTAAAACATAATACCAAAGGAAATAAGAGGGAAGCAGGGAAAATTTTAAATATCAACTAAGTAACATAACTCTTGAGAGTCACGGAGTTATCTCCCATGTAGAATTTCTCAAACCCAACACAGTTGGAATGTTCTGAGCTTACCATTTTATGCTTTGTGGCTGCGTCTATGCTAGCTGAATGGGTAGCGGAAACTTGTGTTGGGTTTGAGAAATTCTACATGGGAGATAACTCCGTGACTCTCAAGAGTTATGTTACTTAGTTGATAAGTAAAACATAGTCTAGGTAGGGCCTGAGGACCTGGCCAGCTCATGGGTCTGTGTGCTTATGGCTTAAAGCTTGTGCTGTGATCACCATACACATGGCACCTGTGACGTTTGTGCATATGGAATTCGTTCCGAGCGCGGAGATATCGTGTTGAGAAACTGAAACTGAAACAGAATCTTTAACGTGCGTGTTTGATGTTCTGCACGTCTGTACGTAGCCTACGAAGGATGGTGGTAGTGGGGGTGGGGGGTGGGGTGGAGAGTGGGGATCATCTAGGCCCTAATATGCCTGCACGCACGCTGACCTGGGAGACGTGAAAAATCTCTCCACCTTTTGTCCAGGGTGGGGGTCTAGGCCCTAGCATGTCTGCAACGCACGCTGACCTGGGAGACGTGAAAAATCTCTACACCCTTTGTCCATAGTGGAAGTCTGGCCCTGGCATGCCTGTACGCCCACTGACCTAGGAGACGTGAAAAATCTCTACACCCTTTGTCCATAGTGGAAGTCTGGCCCTGGCATGCCTGTACGCACACTGACCTAGGAGACGTGAAAAATCTCTACACCCTTTGTCCATAGTGGAAGTCTGGCCCTGGCATGCCTGTACGCACACTGACCTAGGAGACGTGAAAAATCTCTACACCCTTTGTCCATCAGCAGCTGGAAGTGTCCAGCACCCCTCGCCCCTGTGGGGATGCCGGGGGCTCTTTCAGTATAAGAAGTATCCCCACCTTCTGGAAATTCTGTGCTATAAATTTCCTCTTTTCTGTCGCTCTCTTTGTTTGTGCCTTGTTCCTTTGCTTTCTGTCATTTTTCCTATCATTTTCTGCCTTGCTGGTCCATTCACCTGTATGTGTTCGATGAAGTCTTATGTACTTTTTTCTGAGGATTGATAATTGGGTACATGTATTGAGTGCACTTTTAGCTCTAGGGAGATGAGATATACGGAAGCAGTTTCAGGCAATTAAGGCCTGTTTTTATACATGTTTTGGTGTCCTTAGGTATGGTTAAATTTATATTCAGGTGTGTTTTTTAAATTCCCTGTGCGATAAATTGGACGGGCAGGGGCATGTCTTTAGACTACGTGCGCAAATGCATGGATATATGTACTTAATAATTTTCTTTTTCTTTTTTTTGTTGAAGTTTTGTATGGATTGAAGCGGTTGTAGCCCTGATATGGCTCTACGCAGTCGGCTGTGCTTTAAACAACATGACGTTAACATAACAGATCGAGCCGAGTATTTTTTTTTTTTTTTTTTTTTTTTTTTATTAGACGTCTGGCGTCTTACTTGTCGTTTGGCGTCCTACTCACTTGATGTTTGGCGTCCTACTCACTTGTTTGGGTCCGTCGGTTCTTTGTTCCGAGTCCCGTAAAACCTTAAGATTTGACGATCATTTAAAAGGGTATGCTCCGTTTTTTTGTTGATGACACACTTTAGTTTGTGTGTGTGTGTGTGTGTGTGTGTGTGTGTGTGTGTGTGTGTGTGTGTGTGTGTGTGTGTGTGTGTGTGTGTGTGTGTAGTGTAGTGTAGTGTGTGTGTGTGTGTAGTGTAGTGTAGTGTAGTGTCTAGTGTGTGTGTGTGTGCGTGTGTGTGTGTTTGCGTGTGTGTGTTTTGTGTGTAGTGTGTGTGGGTGGGTGGAGGGTGAGTGTGTGATGTTTGTGTAGTGTGTGTCTATGTACGCATGCGCGCCTGTGCGCCTGTGAGTGCGTGCTTGCATGCGCACGTGTGTGTGTGTGAGAGTGTGCGTGCGTGCGTGTGTGTGTGTGTATGCAAATGTATGCATGTTTGTGTGCAGCGAGAAATAAGGAAATTTCTGTATCGGGAGAACCACTAAAGGAGCACAAACACCCTATGAAAACAAACCTGTGTGTGTTTCCTTCGACACTAATACAACATCACTAATGTATTGGACATCACGGCGAATAGAACCCACATCGATTAGTACAAAGGGACAAAGACACATGGGTGGGTAGGATGGGTAGGATGGAGGAGATACAAAAGATTATTTTAACTTTATCTCTTTTTAGACCGTGGTCATTTGCTGTCTGAACACGGATATCCGCATACCGGATGATCTGTCTCTGTGTCTTTGTCTCTATATCTGTCTGTCTCTCGATCTCTATCTGTCTGACTTGTCTGTCTGTCTCTGTCGTGTGTGTGTGTGTGTCTATGTCTGTCTCTGTGTGTCTCCGTTTTTCTTTCTTTGTCTGTCAGTCCCCCTCTCTGTCTCCTTGTCTGTCTCTGTATCTGTCTGTCTGCCCCCCTCCCCTCTGTCTTCCTGCCTGTCTGTCTCTGTGCCTCTGTCTGTTTCTCTCTCTCTCTCTCCCTCTCTCTGTGTTTGCACGCGTGGACTAGCTGGGTTTTTTTTAACATTGAATATGGACAACATCCTGATGACTTTGGTTCCGTTCGATTCGGTTTAGACTGTCGGGGAGCTAAATTTTGTGTGTGTGTGTGTGTGTGCGTGCGTGCGTGCGTGTTGTATGTGTGTGCGTGTTCGTTCGTTCCTTCTTTGATTTAACGTCTTTTCACTAAAATATTAGACGATTTGTGTGTTTGTGTGTGTATGTGTGTGTGTGTGTGTGTGTGTATGTATGTGTGTGTGTGTGTGTGTAGGTAGGTAGGTGTTTGGCTGGTGAAAGCACGCGTGTGTGCAGAAACACTCGAACACACACACTCGCACATACATACATACATTCATACACACATCTACACACACACGTACACACACACACACACACACACACACAAACACAAAGGTACAAACACAGACACAGGTACAAACACACACACACACACACAAACACACACACAAACACACACACACACACACACACACACACACACACACACACACACACACACACACACACACACACACACGCACGCACACAGGCCTATAATTATATGTACAAGGAAGAGATCCGCCTCCTGGCTCAGCTGGATACGTCCAAACTCAAGTCGAGAAAAGTGAACTTCACAAGTAGCAGGTTTACGATTCCGCTAACAGACCGCATTTTACCATTTTATTCGAATGCCTGAATTTCGTTGTTTGAACGAAGTAAAGGCGAGATGACTGCCGTGTGGCATTGGGAGCTGAGAGGAGAATGTCCGTTAAGTTGTGAGGCTTTGTTGCTCTGGGTGTTACAGAAGTCGGTCTATGAGTGACTGACAGAAAGAGAATGAAAGACAGAAGACTAGAGGTATGATGTAAACTGTGTGTGTGTAGGTGCGTGTTTTTTGTTTTCCCCAATCACACACAACTATCCATTCAGTGCGTGTTCTTTGTTTTCCCCAAATCACATACAACTATCCATTCAGTCACCTCATCCACCTCTGTAAACAAGACAGCAGATCAACATTTTATAATCAAACAGGAACCCCCAGTTCATCTTTATCCAGCCACGATCAACAACCACCACATACAATCAAAGAGAAATGTTCAACGTCTACTGTTCAATAGAAGGCAGGTAATAGTTTAGTCAGCTCAGATTACGTTTCCTTCCCATACAGTCCTTTCACAAGGAATCTTTCACTGCACTAACATTTCCGTACAGTTCTCACAATTCAAGTTTCACAGCATCGAAATCATGGTTCAGCATTCAGTTCATCACTATATATAAATGTATTCTTGTTACTGCAAAATTCCAGGGAGCAGGACGAATCACAGAGGCGTCATTAATCGGAAACGCCCAGGTATGCAGCAGAGTTCTAACAGCTTAGGACCAGGGACTGGATCAGGCATCCACCCCTCAAATTATATTCACGTACAGATGTGGTTCCCTCGTGAACCAGTCAGACCAGACAGCTCCCCACGTCAGAAGCTGTAGATAGGAAAGAATTTTCTAAGTATTTCCATCTACAAAAATGCCAATAAAATGTATGAGGCCATGGCCGCACCATATCCAAATATATGGTTAACAGACATTTATCCCCAAGTTTGCCTTTTAAAAGCTCACAGGCAAATTACATTCAGTGCCATACAGCAAATATTGTACACTATCAATTTCCAAAAGATGACCACTGACTTAACTTCATATTCATTAAACAAAAAAAAAAAGCCATCTTACAATAGAGAATTTAACACAAAATTCGCCAGTCATGTTTCAAAAAACCAAATTCTCAATACGTAAGATTGTCCATAAAAATTCACACTGATTGTACATCATTCGAAGATCAAAACCCCCAAACCGTAATTCATAAAACATTAAATCAAGAACTACAACTCAATACAACTCTTAATTGCCAAGATACTTAATTCACTTCACTTTTACACAACTACGTTTCTTCACCTCAAAACCTTACAACAAATTGTTTCCCTTATCTATCATTCATCCATGAATCCTGACTTTCTTATAACTTGTTTCACAACAGGCCAATTCAACTAGCTCCTTCATAATCTTTACAAGTCTCAATTTTGGGCAAGTAAATTTCTCATGCTAACACTCTATAAACCCGAAGGTCAATTAATGCTGCATGAGGAAACTTTTGTTCAAACATTAGTAATCTCAAAAAATATAAAAGATTCACCAACCTGCTAACACATTAGGCAGCAAGGAAACGCGACTGCTCAACCTGGCAATCTCTGTAGAACTGAATTTGAGTTCACAGATTTTTCAACACGCACTCCACGATTTTACTTCACAGCCAATCCCAAAACATTTCTCACCTCAGCCAATGAGAACAAAGACACCGAAAACAACACTGGGCGCGCCAATCTACAAAAGCGAAATGAGCCAAAACACCTTACACAACAGTGTGAAAATGTAAAAACAGCAGTGTGAAAATAACAATAGCACATCCGTCACACTGGGTCACATTCGGCACCCTCAGGTGTTTCTTTTTAAACTGAAACTGAAGAGAAGAAAACAAACCAAAAATAACATCAAACTGAATCCTGGACTCTTAAAGACATGAAGGTCATCTCGTGCAAAAGTTAAGTATGTGTTCACAACAAATTCATTGCTCTGGAGGACGTTGGTGACGGTGAGGAACGATGGAAGATTTGAGAAACTCAGTATATGAAGCTTGTGAAGAAATCCATAGAGTTGAATGAAAAGCATAGAAGAACTGGATGACATAAGACATTTTAGACCTAATGGATGGATGGAAAATGGTAAAGGGACAAGAGGAAGAGTACAAAAAGATACACAAGGAAATCAGGAATAGGTGCAATAAAGCTAAAAAATAAAAAAAAAGCTTGCCTGGAAACAAAGTGCAAAGAAATAGAAGACCAACACAAACCGGGCCCAAAGTTTATGCACAGAAACATTGAGGAGAAATTGCCCACAGGAAAGAGACGTGCATTTCACCAAGTTGCTTCAAATCTAAAGATGGTACGATTGTTACGGAAAGACAAAATATCAGATAAATGGGGAGAGTACATTAGGTACCTTTCTGACAATGACAGAAAGGAAGAACACATCATAAGGAAGAACGTTGAAGGACCACCAATAATGAAAGATGAAGTTAGACCAGTGTTGAAAAAGATGAAACGGGAAAAACCCCATACCAGACAAAATTACTGTAGAAATGATTGAGGAGTTAGATGAATTTGGTATTAAAAAACAAAACAGTCCTTCTTAATTAAATTTATGGCATGGGAAAAATCCCTAAAAATATGTCAAAATCAATTTTCATTGCACTTCCAAAGAAAGCAGGGGCTATAGAATGTGAACTCCATCGTAATCAGCTTGTTTAATCATGTAACAAAAATCCTATTAAGAATAATCATGAAGAGGACAAGGAACTGAATCAAAAGAGAAATAGCAGAAGAACAATGTGGATTTCGTGAATGGAAAGGAGCTGTTAATGCCACAAACATCATAAGAACTCTCATAAAAAGATCAATTGAGTTTAATAAAAATGCATATTTATGTTTTGTTGATTATACTAAGACTTTTGATCGGGTAAGACACGAAGAATTGATCAACTGTCCGAAAAAGCTCAATATTGATGGGAAAGATATCAGAGTAATAAGGAATATGTATTGGAAACAAACAGCAGCAATGAAAGTAGAAAATGATCTAAGCTGTTTCTATTATATCAAAAGAAGGGTTAGGCAGGGATGTGTTCTGTCATCAGATTTGTTTTCATTCTACAGCGTAACCCTCATGAAAAACCTAGATGAAAGTCCTGGGATAAAGGTTGGAGGAAAAATAAGAAAAACAATTTGTCTTGCGTGGATCTTTGTGTGTGATGTTCTATTGTGTGATGTGTATATGTGCTTTATTTCTTTGTGTTCTGTTTCCATGCGTGCTGTATTTGTGTGATTGTTTACGTGCTGTACTGTGTGTGTGCTATGTATCTTTGTGTGCTGTATTTTTTTTGTAACCAGAAAAACGCGAAAGAAGAATCAGAACGCGTATTTAATACAACAAGACAAGACAGGCGCAAATTTTCGGCCAACTGGCCTTTGTCAAGCATAAGATTACAAACAAACAAACACTGGATACAAATATTAGGATAAAAAGGATTTTGCGTGGTGTATTTCTTTGTGTTATGTTTTTCTTTGTGTGATGTATGTTTGTATGTTGTGTTTTGTGAGTGTGTGTGTGTGTGTGTGTGTCTGTCTGTGTGTGTGTGTGTGTGTGTGTGTGTGTGTGTGGTGTGTGTGTGTGTGTCTCTCTCTCTCTGTCTGTGCTTCTTTGTGTGAATATTTCGTTGTGTTATCATTCCTTTATGTGCTGTATTTTGTGTGTGTGCTGTTTTATATGTTATATTTCTGTATGCTGTCTATGTGTGCTGTATTTAGGTGCTGCAATTATTTGAATGTTGTATTTGTGTGCTGTGTTTCTTTGCATGCTGTTTTGTTTTGTCTTGTTGGAGACGCGCTTGCATTGGTTTTCTTGTTCTTCTGGATGCTGTACCTGTTTGCGTGCAGTATTTTCTGTGCGTGCAGCATTACTTTACGTACTGTATTTTTTCATAGTATCGCTACTACATGGGCAATTACAGCTTGTAACTTAAAACACTTCGGTCTTCTCTCGGCTAACGAACTTTAAGTTGGGGGAAAATGATGGTTGGGAGAGAGAGAGAGAGAGAGAGAGAGAGAGAGAGAGAGAGAGAGAGAGAGAGAGAGAGAGAGAGAGAGAGAGATTCCCCCTTCTGTCTGTCTGTCTGTCTGTCTCTGTCTCTGTCTGCCTCTGTCTCTGTCTCTGTCTCTCTCTGCCTCTGTCTCTGTCTGTCTCTCTCTCTGGTCTTTGTCTCTGTCTATCTGTCTTTATCTCTGTCTCTGCCTGTCTGTCTGCCTGCCGGCCTACCTATCGGCCTGTCTCTCTCTGTCTCTCTCTCCATTTTCAAACCTTTGCCAAGTCTCATTACCCCCCCCCCCCCCCCCTCTCTGTGTCCATTTTCAAACTTTGCCAAGTCACATCATAAGACGAGAAGACCCGTTACCTCCCACCTGTTTTTTTCTCAACAGCAAAGCTGTTGGGTGTGTGCCGATGAGCTGTGGAGAGTCGTATAACTTTACGTAGGAGAATTTTGTGCAAGCAAGAGCTGACCTCTCTTTCCCCAAATCACACATTGACCTTTATTCACATCTTCCTGCTTTTCAGGAGCCGCGAGCTGTACCCAAGGACGTTTTTTGGTTTTAATTTTAGACAAAACATTCTTTATCAAGTTTGCTTTCTTTTCAAGTTGTACCCCCACCTTGGCGGCTTGTCAGGTGCCCTGGAAATTGGATTTCCTCAATCTCATGGTACACATTCATTATGTAAGGTGTCTTTTAGCCATTTGTGGCATTGGCAACAGTAAAAATACTATGTTAGACATTTGTGGCATTGGCAACAGTAAAAATACTATGTTAGACATTTGTGGCATTGGCAATAGTAAAAATGTCATATTAGACATGTGTGGTATAGGGAGCAGTTGAAACAGTATGTTAGACATTTGTGGTATTGGCAATAGTGAAAATTTCATATTACACATATTTGGTATTGGCAGTAGTAAACATTTTATTAGACATTTGT
>JAPXFY010000023.1:66990729-67005729 GCA_030674185.1 Monoplex corrugatus
CATCATCATCATGTGCCCTGCTGCATGGCGTGGGCGATCATGGCCCTCCATATGTATCTATCCCTTGTTGCCGCAAGCACATCTTCCACCCTATCTGTCCTCAGCCACCCTGCAAATCCGTCCAATATTTTCTCCCTGGGTCTACCTGGTGGTCTCTCTCCCTCCAGTTTTCCTGTTGTGACCGGGTGCTCTACTTCCCATTTTCTCATGAAAATGGCCTATGAATGTTGCCTGTCTTTTCCTAATCTTATCAAGCAAACAGGAACCGGAAAAATACAGGAACAAAAAAATCAGAACGAGTACTTAATACAACCAGACAAGACAGGCGCAAATTTTCGGCCAATTGCCTCTATCGAGCGTAAACGTAAGATGACAAACTTTATAAACACCAAATACAAAAACAATAGGAGAAAAAGACTGAAACTTCCCGGCTGCTTCTGTCCACTGCGAGAAAAAGGACTAAGATGAAATTTGCGCCTGTCTTGTCTGGTTGTATCAAATACGCATTCTGATTCTATGTGTGTGTGTGTGTGTGTGTGTGTGTGTGTGTGTGTGTGTGTGTGTGTTTGTTTTTGTTTTTTGTTTTTCTTTCTGGTTCCGACTTGATTGATAGTTAACAGTGTAGTGACGTCGACGACAACAACAACAACAAAGCCAGCAGCTGCAGCATCTGACGACGACGACGATGATGATGAAGGGGAAGATAATGGTGTGGTGCATGTCATGGTTCAGAGAACAGAATCAGGAAACTCTCGCAGGCCTTCGCTGCGACGCTTCTTCGCGCACTGTTCTCATTGGTTTTCTCCGTATCCTATTCCAGCGATGTGTGTCTGTTAAACCCATTTATGTGTTCCTGCTATTTTATTGCAGTACAACTGTGAGATCCCACATCGTATTTAGTCTAAAATATTTGAAGTATGCATTGTCCAAGAGCGACTATGTCTTGTATTTTGCGTTTGTGTAATGTTTATGATGTGTTGACACTCCATTCAAATGGGGCTATGGCCTTACTGAATACATTTCTGATTTCTGATTTCTCATTTCCCTACCTCCTGCTTGCTCACCGCAACCCAAGGCCGTTGCACTGTTCCTCTGTGCGTGTGTGTGTGCGTGTGCGTGTGTGTGTGTGTGTGTGTGTGTGTGTGTTTTTGTGTGTGCTCCGTGCGTGCGTGTATATATATATTATATATATATATATATATTGTGTGTGTGTGTGTGCGCGCGCGCGCATGCGTGCGTGCGTGCGTGTTTTTGTGTGAGCGTGTTTGTGTGTTTGCTCCGTGCGTGCGTGTATTGTGTGTGTGTGTGCGTGTGTGTGTGTGTGTGTGCGTGTGTTTGTGTATGTGTATACATGTATGTGTGTGTTTATGTGTATACATGTATGTGTGTGTTAGTGTGTGTGTGTGTGGCGTGCGTGTATGTGTGTGAGTGTCTGTGTATACGCGCGCACGCGTGGTGTGTGTGTGTGCGCGCGCGTGCTGTTAAAACGGGGTGCTGGATACGCTTCTTTTAAATTTTTTTTTAGATCAAACAAATTGTATTCAAATGTTTGATAATCTGGAGGGAATAACGAATATTTTAGAATACATTTGAAATGTGCGGGTCAGCGATCTGATCACAGAAGTTGTGGAACTGTGAAAGTTAGTGGAATCCGATCATCTGGCCTATTAGCTCGAGTTCTCTCTCCCCATGCCCCACACAACGTCCGGTTTGTGGTAAAGGACAATAACTCCAACTGAGCATGGGGAATAGATCGGCACAAATAATGAGCTACAATAATTTATGCTGTATATGTATATGTATAAAAGTCACCACTAATTTGGCTGGTTGCTCATAAATTTTTGAAAACCACAGGTGACGTGTTTACTTCTTGGAGAAGGATTTTTGGTTGGACAAATCCGGATATGCGAGAAGAATTCTCATGGAGCCGAGGACGTCAGCCGTTGTTGGCGGAGATACTGTCTGTGTTGTCTTGCAAAACAGAGTTTTTTGGGTCCTCTCCATGGGGATGCCAGGGGTTCTTTCATTTGTGAATAGTTTTCCCCACCTACTGGTAATTTTGTGCTGAAAATATCTTGTCTTTTTGTGTTATTCTCTTTGTTTCTGTCTCGCTTCCTTGCTGTCTGTCGTCTCTGTCATTTTCAGTCATGCTGATCCATCCACATGTATGTGTTGTACTACTTTCTATCGGGACTTATAATTGAATGCATACATTAAACGTATTTTTGGTGGTCGGGTTATGTGATGCGCAGAAGCAATTTCGATATTTTGGGCCAGTTTATACCAGTGCTAAAGTACTTACTTATGTTTGTGTATTTCTATTTAGGTTTGTTTTTATTTAAACCCCATGGTGATAAATTGGGCGAAATGGTCAACGCCAGAGGGCATATCCTTAGACTATGAGGTGCTGAGTGTGTTTTGAGATGGTAACACCCGTGAGACAGGTTGATCAGTTTAAATACCTGGGAACGATCATCTCACCAGACGGCAGATGCACATCAGAAATAGCCAGCAGAATGGGCCAAGCCAAAACAGCATTCAAGAAGATGAAAAGCATTCTTACCAACAAATGCCTATCCATTAACATCAGGAAGAGAGTTCTTGAATGTTATATAAAACATAATGTTGTACGGTTGTGAGGCGTGGACAGTCAACAAGCAAAGCCAGAACAAAATTGAGGGAGCCGAGGTGTGGTTTCTAAGAAGAATGTTGAGAGTTCCATGGACAGCAAAGAAAAACGAGACAGTCTTGATGGAGGCAGACACAAGTAGATCATTGATAAGGAAGATTAGGAAAAGACAGGCAACATTTATAGGCCATTTTATGAGGAAAGGGGAATTAGAGCACTGGTCACAACGGGAAAGCTGAGGGAAAGAGAGCACCAGGTAGACCCATGGAAAAAATGTTGGACGTACTTGCAGAGTGGCTGAAGACAGAGAGGGTGGAAGACGTGCTTGCGGCAACAAGCGATAGAAACAGACGGAAGGCCATGATCGCCAACGCCATGTGGCAAGCCACTTGATGTGATGATGAACATCCTTGATATGGCTCCGCATTAATAACGATTTTTGTAGGACAGGAAAATCAGGCCTGATGACCGCAGGGAAAGACCTGTTGGCTGCTCGGAAAGACAGCAAACTTGGGATCCCTTTCGGGGCATGTCAGGCCTTGCTGAACAGCAACATGGGCTGTGTCTGGAACATCATGCCTGGCCACTTTCGCGGCCGTTCGAACACCCCCCTGTGGTTGTAGTAAGGCAACGTTGAGAGCTTACGACTGTTAACTGTTGAGACTGTAGTAAGGGCAAGGAGCTGGCGGCTATGCGAGCTGGTGGCTGGGCGGGCTGCCCGAAAGAGAGATGAGAATCTAGAATGGGGCGAGAGAGAGGGCTCTTCCATTCTGTCTTGGTCCGGAGGCTGGGCTGGACCTGATTGGTACGCGCTGTGGGTGTCCCGGTGTTTGTCGTTTCGGTTTTGTGGACAAGGTGGCTGATGACTGGGTCCGAATGAGTCATGCAGTGCATGGACAACCCCCCTTCTTTGCTTGGTGAGATGGGTATCGAGTGGCGTCGGGAGCTTAGGAAGTGATTGTCCGGAGAGTGGCGGGGAGTTGGTGCTTTGGGTTCCATCCGTGCCCTCGTGGTGTTTCTTGTTAACAACTTCCTAGTGAAGATTGGGCGAAATGGTCAAACCCAGGTGAGGTGTTGGGGGGGGGGGGACTTTGGGCGAAATGGTCAAACCCAGATGAGGTGTTGGGAGGGGGGGGGGGCTTATCCTAGATTATGTGCGGGTATGTACTGCTGCGTGTACTGACATTTATTTTCCAGGTATTTTTGTTTCAGGGTCAACGAGTTGCTGAGTGTGTTTTTTGAGATGGTAACATCCTTGATATGGCCTCCGCCTTAATAATGATGATGTTTGTAGAACAGAACCTTTTTTACAATACAGTACAATACAATACTTTATTTTGTATAGCGCAAAATCGTGATAAAATCAAATCTAAGCGCTAAAACAGACACGCACGCACCCCACGCCACCCGCGCACACACACACACCACGCGCGCGCGCACACGCACACGCACACGGCTAAAATGGGGAGAAAGAATAAAAGCAATGGAAAATTATAGAGAGTTGGTTGAGCAGATAGATGTCTTGTCTATATTTCGATTGTTCAGTCGTTTCTTCATTGATATAAGGTCTTTCCTAGTTCAATCTTTGTCACTGTGTTGAACTGAGTGCGGGTAAATTCAGGGGCCGTGACATATTTGTTGTTGTCGCATGAATGCTTCAGGTCATTATAACGTAAGTTGTCAGGCCATATCCATTTCCGCATCGATGATTCCTTAACGGAGGTGAGATTTCACAAACCGATACCACTCACAAACCACATTGAAAAATGAAATAAAATGAACTAAAATAAAATAAAATAAAATAAAATAAAAACAAAATATAATGAAATAAAAAAAATAATGAAATCCTGTTTACAAACACTCACATACATCCACACGCGCGCGCACACGCTCACACATACGCGCGCTCGCACGCACGCACACACACACCACCGCGCACACACATACACACACACACACACACACACACACACACAACACACACACACACACACACACACACGTAGTTACGCAGGTACATGGATACATGCACATAGACAGACAACGAAGACAGACTGACAGACAGAACAGACAGACAGACTGACAGACAGACAGAGAGGATAGACCTGAAAAACTCAGAGACTTGATGGATTAAGACATTTTAATTATATGACCATTGTCCTTCACAAAAAGGCTGAACTCTTGTTTGCGCAGTTCCGTGAAGAAGAAAACTAATTCCAAGGAGTTTTCAATTTGGAGTTTGTTCAAGAGGGATTCATTGCACTCGGACAATCCCATATGTGCTCCACCCAAATCTTCCAGCGATTATCTGACAGACTCTCTGAGCCTATGGCAAAATCCTATGTGCTGGCAAGGTTTGAAATTGGGGACAGACGGGGTGGAGGAGGGACTTTTGAAACAGTAAGCTGACACACACAACCAGAATGACGGAAACATTAAGATGGGCGGCAAACAGTCCAGTTTTTAATGTTGCGGGCTGGGGTTAACTCCAGATATCAGATCTTGAGTCCACGGCTCTATCAGAAGAACCATCCAGCCCACGTAGGGAGTGAAAGGGTTAAGACATGCAGGTGTTCACTCTGTTTAGTTTCCACATTTTTCATACTTATTCTGCTTACTAGTGCTTCAAATCGTCCTTCACACACACATCGCTTTTTGGATGAAACTGTTAAGCAGTGGTCTGTGTGCGAATGCTGTCAGATTAGCACTTTTTGTGATAGTGTGTATGTGTATGTCTCTTTTTTTAATCGCATGATTTAAATTTATAATGCAGGCTGTTACATTCATTTAACCCAGAATTTTAGTTGATTTTACTGTAAATATTGAACATCAGTTTTGTGGACGTTCGTTGTAACAGTATTTTAGTCTATTTCATTGTAATATAATGAATATGAATAAAATTTGCAGTTTGCTTGAAAAAAAAGGTGTTAACTTAGGGACAGGCAGCAAAACGTGAACCATCAAACTGATTCCAAACATCCATGGAACGTAATTCTCACATATCAGCAGTAATCTTCCCACATAATTTAAGGCTTTGACTACAGTCTTGCGTCTTTTAAAGGATGAATACAAGAACTTTGCACAGCTCTTTGTATATTCTATTGTTGTTGTTGTTGGGGATATCAGCGTCTGAAGGCATGGGCTGGCTACGAAATTAGTCAGGAATGAGTTCTTTAATAAGACATAGAACCAATACCGTTTTACGGATGCGAAACTTGGACAACCAACAAGCAAAGCCAGAACAAAATTAAGGCAGCTGAAATGTGGCTTCTTAGAAGAATATTTAGAGTTCCATGGACAGCAAAGAAAACAAACGAGACAAGTCGTGAAAGAAACAAACACAAAACGAACGAACTTAACTGAAGAAGATCAGGAAAAGACATGCAACATTTATAAGACACTTTATGACACAAGAGAAATTTGGGCACCTAGTCACAACAAGAAAGCTGGAGGGGAAAAAGAGCACCGGGTAGAACCAGGGAGAAAATAATATTGGACAGACTTGCACTGTGGCTGAAGACACAGAGGGTGGGAGATGCACTTGCAGCGACGAGGGATAGATTGGTATTGAAGGCCATGATCGCCAACGCCATGCGGCAAGGCACATATGATGATGATGATGATGAGTTGTTGGCGCAGATCATCTAATGCTGGTCAACACAAACTGATGTATATGTTTTACGTTCAAATATTAGATAGCATAATAGCATATCAGGCATCAAACGAATCAATCAAATTTGAATATATTGTCTCTTTGGCATATTTATCACAGTTTGTACGGTACTAATACTGATCGAATTCAAGTCATCTTTCAAATCGGCTCTCAACGTGAGCGTTCTCGCTTGCCCTTGTCGCAGGTGGAATCCGTTGTCGTCGAAGTCGATCAGGAGGACGCCGAGTGGCGACTGTGACCTATTTTGCATCCGGAGGACGTGGCCAATGAGTCGAAGTCTCCGTTTGCGTAGTGTGACGCGAGATGAGAGAGCTTCGACCGGTTGTAGAGCTCGTCTATCAAGAGTCGGTCTGGGTAGAAGACGCCAATTACTGCTCGTACCATTCTTCGATGCCTGCTGTCTATCGTGTTAGAGAGTGTAGCTGTCAGCGGGAGGCATTCCAATGCCATAGCACAGAATGCTCTCAACTGCACTTCGGAAGAGGCGAATCTTTACCCGATCATCGGCTTTCGACGTGAAGACGGGTTTCAGTTTGACAAACTGATAGGGACATTGAAACACACAAAAACAATGATGATGATGGACTCTCCAGCCGATCGAACGAATGAGAAGACATACTGGTCCTTTCTCGTCTGGATATCACCCCCACATTGTGTGGCCATTAACCCTTTGGCTCCCGCACCCTGTCCGCCAGCATCCTGCATTGCCAACCGTGCTAGAAAAGCAAAAACGTAACCCTTTGACTCCCTCACCCTATCCATCAGCTTCCTGCAGGAAGTTAGTGGATAGGGTGAGGGAATCGAAAGCGTTAAGTTTTTGCAGTTGGTGGGTAGGTGCGGGGGTCAAAGGGTTAATGTGACGTAGGAAATGGGACGGGGGAAGGGGAAAGATAGACAGGCAGACAGACAGACAGACAGACAGGCAGACAGACAGACAGACAGACAGATACATACATACATACATACATACATACATACATACATACATATATGCATGCATACATACATACATACATACATACATACATACATACATAGCGAGAGATAGAGAGAGAGAGAGACAGACAGACAGACAGACAGAGAGAGAGAGAGAGAGAGAGAGAGAGAGAGAGAGAAGACTTCAGAATTTTATTCAAGAAAGTCCATAGCCCCTACTGAGGGGCTGCTTACAAGTAAGATGAAATAATCAGATTACGCAGTATATTAGATTAACAAAAAAACCCACCAACACAAACCGTATCATGTGATAAAGCATTTCTCGGAATTTCAGCTGCTTTCAGTTTCATTTTCAGTTTCTCAAGATAACGTCTTCGCGCTGGAACGAATTCCATACGCACTAACGTCAAAGGTGCCACGTGTATGGTGACCGTGGCACATGCCTTAAGCCTGCACATAACCCATGAGCTGGCCAGGTCCTGAGTCCCTATCTAGACTATGTTTTACCTGGTCTATAATTATTTTATACTGGCATTTTATCTCAGCTGCTTTAAGCAGGAACAAAGCAGGAACAAACCAAAATTCTGTCGATAATCAAAACGAGCTGAACCCATTAACAAACACTATTTCAACATATCCGGTGGGTGTACTCCTTTTGTGGGATAGACCTTGAACGAATATCATCTAAAGCTGGACAACATAGGACAAGGAGTATTTCGTCTTCTTCAGTTTGCTCACGTAAGAGACATAGCAAATCGAGGTGGGGGGGGGGGGAGAGAGAGAGAGACAGAGAGAAAGAGAGAGGCAGAGGGATAAAGAGAGCAAAGAAGAGAGAGAGAAGAGGGATAAAGAGAGTAAGGAGAGAGGAGAGAGAGAGGCAGATGGATAAAGAGAGCAGAGAAGAGAGAGAAAGAAAAAAAAAGAGAGAGAGGCAGAGGGATAAAGACAGCAGAAGAGAGAGAGAGAGGAGAGAGGGATAAAGACAGCAGAAGAGAGGAGAGAGGGATAAAGACAGCAGAAGAGAGAGAGAGAGGCAGAAGGATAAAGACAGCAGAGAAGAGAGTGAGAGGCAGAGGGATAAAGAGAGAGAAAGAGAGAGAGAGAGCAGAGAAGAGAGAGAGGCAGAGGGATAAAGAGAGAGAAAGAGAGAGAGAGAGCAGAGAAGAGAGAGAGGCAGAGGGATAAAGAGAGAGAGAGAGAGAGAGAGGCAGAGGGATGAAAAGTGCAGATAGGAGAGAGAGAGGGGCAGAGGGATAAAGACAGCAGAGAAGAGAGAGAGAGAGGCAAAGGCAGAGGGATAAAGACAGCAGAGAAGAGAGAAAGAGAGGCAAAGGCAGAGGGATAAAGACAGCAGAGAAGAGAGAGAGAGAGGCAAAGGCAGAGGGATAAAGACAGCAGAGAAGAGAGAGAGAGAGAGGCAGAGGGATAAAGACAGCAGAGAAGAGAGAGAGAGAGAGGCAGAGGGATAAAGACAGCAGAGAAGAGAGAGAGAGGGGCAGAGGGATAAAGACAGCAGAGAAGAGAGAGAGAGGCAAAGGCAGAGGGATAAAGACAGCAGAGAAGAGAGAGAGAGAGAGGCAGAGGGATAAAGGAGGAGAGAAGAGAGAAAGAGAGAGACAGAGAGGCAGAGGGATAAAGAGAGCAGAGAGAGAGAGAGGCAGAGGCAGAGAGATAAAGAGAGCAGAAGAGAGAGAGGGAGAGAGAGAGCGGCAGAGACAGAGGAAAAGGGATAGAGAAAGAAGAGAGCAGAGATGAGAGAGAGCACCGAGAGAGAGAGAGAAAGAAAGAGAGAGAGAGAGAGAGAAAGAAAGGGAGAGAGAGAGAGAGAGAGAAAGAACAAGCAGACACAAACTATTATCATCTTCCTGGTCACCTCAACATGTTTTATCGTCGTCCAATCTGAATCGGTCTGAAACATAGAGTTCATCATCATCATCATCAGTCCCGTAGTCTGGTTGACCGTTGGGGCACCATTGAAGATTTTGCAACCAACTTCCTCCACTCCTCACGGTCCTCAGCTTTCCGCAGAATGATATTCCATTCAAGGCCAGTCCACTCTCTGATATTGTCTTCCCATCTTTTTCTCTGTCTGCCTCTTCGTCTCCCTCCCTGAACTGTTCCCTGCAAGACGGTCTTGGCCAGTCCAGATGATCGTGTGACGTGCCCGTACCACCTCAGTTTGCGTCTTTTCACTGAGGTCAGGAGGTCTTCATACGGCCCGATGGCGTTTTCGATTCGGGTTTTCACTTCTTTATTGGTTATATGATCTATGTACGAGATACCAAGGAGTTTGCGGAAGCATCTCATCTCCATTGCCTGTATCCTTCTTTCAATGTCTGCTGTTATGGTCCATGTTTCGCATGCATACAAAAATATTGACATGACCAGGGAACGCATCAGTCTGATCTTGGAGCCGATTGCGATATTCTTGTCGTTCCAGATGACTTTTAGCTTGGTCATTGCAGCTGTGGTCTGTGCAATCCTGGAAAGTACCTCGGGCTTTGATCCTTCATCTGATACTATAGCTCCCAGATATTTAAATCTATGGACGGTCTCAAGTTTCTTGTTGTCTATGGTAATGTCAGTGCTGATGCCATTGGTATTATTTGTCATCAACTGGGTTTTCTCTGCACTGATCTGCATGCCATATGATGTGGAGGCCTCATCAAGATGTTTTATCAAGCTGACTAGCTCTTGCTCTTGCCCAGCTAGTCCGTCAATGTCGTCGGCAAAACGCAAGTTTGTGATTGTTCTACCTCCGATGCTGACTGTTCCCTCGTGGTCTTCAAGTGCGTCAGCCATTATTCTCTCTAAGAAGATGTTGAAGAGAGTGGGGAGAGCAGGCATCCTTGGCGTACTCCAACTGTGGTTCGGAACCATTCGCCTATGTTGTTGTCATGGTAGACTGCACTGGTCGCCTTTTCGTAGAGGCATTCTATGGTTCTGATCAGGTTGGCATTGATGTTGTACAGCCTCATGGTTGCCCACAAGGCTGCGTGCCAAACTCTGTCGAATGCCTTCTTGAAGTCCACGAAGACGTGGTAAAGGCCTTGCTGGTGTTGCAGGTATTTCTCACAGAGCAATCTGAGGTTGAAAATTTGCTCTGTGGTACTTCTTCCTGGTCTGAAACCTGCCTGCTCTTCTTTTATTATCTCCTCAGCTTGTGGCTTCAGTCTACTCAGAAGGATTTTTAGCATGACCTTACTTGGATGGCTGATCAGGCTGATGGTACGGTAGTTTTGGCATAGTTGTAGGTTGCCTTTCTTCGGGAGAGTGATGATCAGGGACTGGGTCCAAGGTGTTGGCCACTCACCTGTCCGCCAGATCTTATTGCAGATGATGAGTAACATATCTATCATGGCCTCTCCTCCTGCCTGGACCAGTTCTGAGGGAATGTTGTCCATTCCTGCCGACTTGCCTTTCTTCAATGATTTTACTGCAGCTTCAACTTCTTCTCGCATGATGGGGTAGCTGTCGTTGTTGGTTGGTGGAGGAACGTCTAGCACCTTGGGATCTCCTGTTGTTGAGTGTGTGTATAATTCGGAGCAGTACTCTGTCCACCTCTGCAGAATCTCTTGATCTTCTGTGAGACATTTCCCTGCTTTGTTCTGTATGGTAGTGGTTCTGCCTTGTTTTGAGCTTGCTAGTTCTTTCACAAGCTGGTAGGCTTTTTTGCTGTTATTTTTCTGCAGGTTTGCTTCGATATCTTGGCATTGTTCTTCAATCCATGTTTCCTTTGCTTTCCTCATGCCTTCTTTAACTTGTTGGTTGGCTTTTCTGTATAGTTTAGCACCTTCATCCGTACTCTTCTTTTGCTTTAGTTCTCTGCGTTTGTCGCTCAGCTTTAGTACTTCTTCCGTGACCCAGGGCATCTTTGTTGGTCGGTGTTTTCCAAGGATGTCGTTGGCTGCTTCGGTCACGGCAGTGTTGAAGTTGTTGATCAGAGTGTCTACTTCGGTGTCCATATTGTCAAGGACGAGGAGAGGAGCAAACTTCCCTCCTATCGTTGCTTGGAAGTTTTCAACTATGTTGGGGTCTTTGAGCTTCTCAAGATTGAACTTAATTCTTATGTTGCCCTGTTTCTTCATCCTCTGGAGGCGGAGTTTGAAGGTCATCATTACAAGCTCATGATCGCTTCCAATGTCGGCTCCTGGAAAGCTCCTGGTCTTTGCGATGTTAACACTTGACTGGAAGCGTCTTTGAACCATGATGTAGTCGATCTGACTGTGGTATTTTTCTCCTGGGCTGTGCCATGTCCAGCGTCTAGATGGTTTGTGTGGACCGAACGTGTTCACCACCCTCAGGTCGTTGTAACTGGCGAATTCTAGGAGCCTTAAACCTCTTTCGTTGGTCTCAGGGTTGCAGTATTGGCCACATATCCCTTTCCAGTTATTGTGTTCATCCTCTCCAATCTTCGCATTCCAGTCGCCCTGCACTATAATGATGTCTTTCTTTGGCGTCTGATCTACGATTTCCTGCAGTTGATCATAGAAATCTTCGACAGCCTCGTCATCATAGTCAGTTGTTGGGGCATAAGCTTGGATGACGGTGATGTTAAAAGGTGAAGCCTTAAGCCGAATAGTAATGAGTCTGCTAGAGACTGGTCGGCATCCCATGATGGCATTCACAGTGTCTTTGTGAATGAGGAATCCAACTCCATGTTCATGTTTGTCTTCACTGCCACTGAAGTAGAGTTTGTGGCCTTCTGGGGTAGACGTTTCTCCGAGGTTTTTCCATCGTACCTCACAGAGCCCAAGGACGTTCCATCGGTATCTCTTCATTTCATACGTTAGTTCTGCAACTTTTCCTGCTGCTCTCAGCGATCTCACATTCCAGGTGCCGATAGTAACATTTTTTCTTGTACGTAGGGATTTTGGTCCATCAGTCACATACTTTTCACCTCCGCCCTGATGGCCAGCGACGGAAGGCGCGGTCCTTGTTCCGGGCGACGACCGGGCCGGTATGGATTGAGTTGCGGTTGTAATCTTCATTTAGTGTGTCTTGGGCAATGTCGCATGGCGGAGCCCATCCCTCTCCATGCCAGACCACAGCCGACGTCCTCCATCTAGGTGGTTCGCCTTGGTCTTGAACACATAGCCGTTGAGTTCCTTGCGGAACTTCGTCCGCCTTGGCCGGTAACCTGCATCGTGGAGGTTATTCGCCCAGTGATGCAGTGTTAACATCACCCCCTCACATGGTTTGGCACGCCTGCTGAGGCGAGGTCCCAGGGTGTGGCGCTTGGAGCCAGCACGTGAGAGATTTAGAGGATGGACGAGGACCAGTGATGCCTGTCCACCCTACCAGGTAGAGTGCAGCAGCCAGACATCAAAGGTACTACCTCTATCCAGAGCCCCCTACACCACATAGAGTTATCAGATTCTAAATGATTGTTTTATTGCTGCGCGTCATACCCGATATAATGCATCCGCATTGCTACGTGACTGAAGGTCTTCGTGCATGTGTGTGTGTGTCTGTGTGTCTGTGTGTGTGTGTCTGTGTGTGTGTGTGTGTTGTGTTGTGTGTGTGTGTCTGTGTGTGTTGTGTGTGTGTGTGTGTGTGTATGTGTGTGTCTGTGTACGCGCGCGCGTGCGTGCGCGGGCGTGTGTGTGTTCAGTCTTTCTTTGTATATGTGTACGTTGGCATCATGTGAGAAAGAGAGAGAGAGAGGGGGGGGGAGGGAGAGAGAGAGGGAGGGAGAGAGAAAGTGTGTGTGTTTGTGTTTGTGTCCGTGCCTCTGTGTGTGTCTGTGCCTGTGTGTGTGTGTGTATGTGTGTGTGTGTTTCTGTGCCTCTGTGTGTGTGTGTGTCTGTGTGTGTGTGTGCCTGCCTGTGTGTGTCTGTGCCTTGTGTGTGTGTGTGTATGTCACTGTCTGTGCGTTCAAAACAATGATATAGGTACGAAAGTGGACAGACTGACTTCCCCGTTATCACGACTGAATTTAAAACTGGACACAGTATGACCTTCATCCAGACATGATCCGTATTGGTCATCAAGTGTACCCGGAACACAGATAATGGCAATCAGACCAGTCGCCCTGGTGTAGTGGTTACGAGACTACGACGGAGTTGGTTCGAATCGCCCCCCCCCCCCCCAACAGTCCCTTCAAAAATATATCATTGTGGGATTTTTCGGCTCTAACCGGCTCCTACCCAGAGTTGGGCGTGCTATGGGCTCATTGGGAAGACTGGGACCACACGTCGAGTCTCATCCACTTCACGGATGCGTCATTGAGGATGTTGCTCAAATCTTCTGACCAGCACCGCAGGTGTCTGTATCTCTCGGGCCTGGTTGAGGTCAGGATATATTATGATTGTAATTACTTACAGTCCTGTCACGCAGTCTCAATCCTAGATGGAACTCCATAGCATCATGATTATCATCCTCATCGACATCATCATCATCGCATTGTAAAAAATCTGCCAGCTTCTTTGGCCATTAAGATGGCGTAGAAAATGGGACAGAAAAAAAAAAAAAAAAAAAAAAAGAAGGTGAGCACAAAGGTCATCTCCCTGGGTGTAATGATAAAAAAAAAAATCAGCCTCCTCCCCAAGGTTACGCATGGCGTGTTCAGCCAGCTCCAGTACGCTGCGTATCGTTTCTCACCTTTGCACTACCACTTTCGTCTTCACGCTTTGCCTTCACCAACCGAGACGTGTGGTGCCGTTTTGTTTTGTTTTTCTTTCTTACCATTTTATAACTTATCTTTTCATTCATTGATTCTTTCATTTCAGGAGATGGAATGGGTGACATTATTTGTTAACCCTGGGGTGACATTAATCCAAAACAAGTGTGACTGCCCGCGTTCAAGCAAACAGGAACCAGAAAAAACACGAAAATAGAATCAGAACGCGTATTTAATACAACCAGACAAGACAGGCGCAAATTTTCCAAGTGTGAATGTAAGATCACAAACAAACACCAAATACAGTGGAGTCCATTAATAACGACAACTGTAATAACGAGAACACTGTAGTAACGAGACATTTTTCAATCCCCGTTTTTTATCCTTCTTAATCTTTAAGAATAAACCATTGGGTTTAACGAGAGTTAGTGATAATCATCTCGGTAATAACGAGAGATTTTCTATCCTTCCTGGTCACAAAAGTTCTCGCCACTCGCCCCACCCCCACGTCGTCGTCAAGTTCCCGGTAGGGCACATCTCGTGGTGGCCGGTAACAAAGAAAAACAACGAAAGGCGCGTCCTTGTGCGGTGTGTAATCCCCTCTCCCCCCCCCCCTCTCCCTCCTCTCATCTTCGTCTGGCTCGAGTGCCACGGTGCCCGTTGGCGTTCTCATTTGGGAATAACGAGAACTCGGCAATAGCGAGAAAATGTGCCTGGGCCGTCCGCTCTCGCTATAACAGAGTTTCACTGTACAAAATTATGAGAAAAAGACTGAAACTTCCCTGCTACTTTAGTCCCTTTCTCCCACTGGACGAAGCATCAGGGAAGTTTCAGTCTTTTTCTCATAATTTTGTATTTGGTGTTTGTTTGTGATCTTACACTCACTCTTGACAAAGGCCAGTTGGCCGAAAATTTGCGTCTGACTTGTCTTTTTGTATGAAATACGCGTTCTGATTCGTATTTTCGTGTTTTTCTGGTTCCTGTTTGCTTGAACGCGGGCAGTCACACTTGTTTTGGATGACCATAAACCTTAGTATCGAATGATTTTGGGTAGAGATGTACGAGCAGTTTAGAGGGGTAGGAATGGTTGGTCACGACTTTTTCGGTTCCATTTGATCAAGAGTCTGGATTTTTGGAGTT
>JAPXFY010000023.1:67008229-67010729 GCA_030674185.1 Monoplex corrugatus
ACGCGCGCGCGCACAAACACACACACGTACAGAGAGAATGAGACAGAGAGGGGAGAGACAGAGATAGAGACAGAGAGAAGACAGAGAAGAGACACACAACAGAGACAGAGACAGAGGGGGGGGGGGGGAAGAAACAGAGATAGAGACAGAGAGGGAGAGATAGAGACAGAGAGACACACACAGAGACAGAGGGAGGGGGGGGAGATAGAGATAGAGAGAAAACAGATAGAGACAGGAGGAGAGAACAGAGATAGAACAGAGAGAAAAACAGAGAGAGACACACACACAGATAGAGACAGAGAGGGGAGAGACAGAGATAGAGACAGAGAGAAACAGACAGAGACAGAGAGACACACAGAACAGAGACAAAGAGGGACACAGAGACAGAGAGGGAGAGACAGAGAGAGACACACACAGAGAGACAGAGACAAAGGGGAGGGACAGAGACAGAGAGGATTAAAACTGACAGTTGTATAAGAACTCTATTTGATCAGGAAGTACTGCAACACAATGACATTTCTGTTGAACATGCATGCATCAGACTGATCCAGGGAATTTGCTATTTTGAACTTAGAAACACCGGTGCTTTTGCTAAAACTTGGAGACTTTCTCAAGCACCTCTTTATGAATCCTTGAAGTTAACGGTATTATTACCTGTATGGTAAAAAGATCGGTTGTTGCTGCGTGGGTATTAGATGAGATAGTTCTGGATCTAATGAACATTCCTCTGTAGATCTTCCTGTTTGATGATAAGAATATAATCATTGTCTTTCATGTATCTTTTGTCGCTGCAAGTATACCTCCCACCTTTTCTGTCCTCGCACACTCAATTGTCGAATATTTTCTCCCTGGGTCTACTTGGTGCTCCTTTTCTCCTTCAGCCTTCCTGTTCTGACTAGGTGCTCAAATTTCTCTTGCCTCATAAAATGTCCTATAGATGTTGCTTGTCTTTTCCTAATCTTCGTTATATTCTTTTTGTGTTTGCCTCTTTCAAGACCGTCTCGTTTGTTTTCTTTGCTGTTCATGGAACCGTTAACATTTTTCTTAGAAACCGCATTTCAGCTGCCTCAGTTTTTTTCTGACTTTGCGTGTTGACTGTCCACATTTCGCATCTGTACAACACACATACTGCAGTGTGTGTGCGTGTGTGTGTGTGTGTGTGTGTGTGTGTGTGTTTGTGTTGTGTGTGTGTGTGATGTTGTGTGTGTGTGTGTATGTGTGTGTGTGTGGTGCGCTTGTGCATGTGTGTGTGCGTGTGTGTGTGTGTGTGTGTGTGTGTGTGTGTATGTATGTGTGACAGAGAGGATGACTGCCTGGGTCAAGGATCATTCGCCCAACAGACTTGAGTGTACCCTAGCTCAACGTCGCACGCGCGCGCGTGCGTGCGTGCGTGTGCTGGTGTATGTGTGTTGTGTGTGTGTTGTGTGTGTGTATGTGTGTGTGTTGTGGTGTTTGTGTGTGTGTATGTGTGTGTGATGAGAGAAGAGAGAGAGGAGAGAGAGAGAGAGAGAGAGAGAGAGAGAGAGAGAGAGGAGAAAACGTGTGCTTTGTGCCCTGCAGGTTTCGTCGTTGTTGGTGATTGCTTTGATGAATGATGAGAGTGCACGCCTTGTTTTGATTCTTGAATTAAGATTTGGCGCCTTATAAATGTTGTTATTATTATTATTATTATTGTTTATTATTATTATATCATTATTATCATCATTATCATCATCATCATTTTTTTAAATTATCATTAATGTTATCATCATCATCATCACATTATTTATTATTATTATTATCATTATCAATTATTATTATTATTATTATTATTATGCGGGGTGTTAGGTTATCCAGGAAGGATGGAACCCCAGACCTTCCGATCAGGAGTCTGAGATCTTAACCACATGACTGCCACACCTGTTGAATGATCACAGGGAAATAACTCTTCTCCATGACCAGAGCAGAACATTTTTTGTGCACGTTAAGGGAGTAATTAAAGAATGGTAATTCTAAATATGATACTTACATTGGAAGAGAAAAAAGACGCTGAAAACAGACATCCTCTGACGCAGTTTTCACATTTTACAAGAGATCAAATAGATTTCACCTGATTGGTTTTACGTCTGCTTTTTCTTTAATCGCATTTTAGACTTGCAAGGTTAAACATGAGCTGGTTCTGTTGTGTTTTTATTTTTACGGACTGTCGTTTTTGTCGTGGTGTTGGCCCTGATATGGCTCTAGTAGTCGGCTGGGCTATAAGCAATATGAACTTGACCAGTCACCGCGGTGTAGTGGTTAGCGTAACGGATACCTGACTGGAAGGTTGTGGGTTCGAATCCCCATCAGTCCCTTCAAAAATCATTGTGGGATTTTTCGGCTCTAACCGGCTCCTACCCAGAGTCGGGCGTGCCGTTGCTCATGGGAAGACTGGGACCACACAGTTCGAATCTCAACCACTTCACGGATGCGTCATTGAGGTGTGTTGTTTAAATCTTCTGATCAGCACCGCAGGTGTCTG
>JAPXFY010000023.1:67023229-67033229 GCA_030674185.1 Monoplex corrugatus
TGACAGAAGCGATCCACAAAAAAACCACACAAAAAACCAGCCAACAACAACAACAACAACAACAACAATCACAGCAACCAAAAACTCAACAACAGAAAGACAGTGCATAACATTAAGATAAGCTGCACAGGAAAACCATGCATGCTATCTGTCGAATATCGACTGGCACAATGATCTGTTGTGTGTGATACGTGCATACTGTGATTATAGAGAATTAACGCTGCATTTCTATAATACCCTCTGGGGTTCAGCCAGTTGTAAAGTTCTCAGATTTCTCATAGCTATGACACTCATTCTCTCGAAAGACACTGGTCTATTAGACTTGAACCATAAAGAGTTTAAAGATCTGACAATTAAATCTTAAGACTTCAGTACAACAGAGGAATATTTATGCACAAAATAATGAATGTACATGCTTCAGAAAACAAACATCGTCTCTATGAATTTCACCCAACAGCAGGAAAAAAATATTCCAATCCCTAGGATTTATTCCTTTAAAAATATAGCTCCGTGTAATCAGGATCTATACTCTGGAACACACTACTCTCAGAGACCATGCGAGAATGTCTCTGTTCCACAAAATTTACGAAGAGTATATGATACATCTCATGATTGGATTAGCTCTTCAATCACTTAGCCATCAGATCAGTCACTAATATGGTTTATGATAATTAAACTACAAATTATAAAAAACCATATGATCTATTTCTTTGAATTTTAGATTAACTTACATCTCATTTTGGCTTTGTTGAAACAATCTGAAGTCGCTCAGAAAGGCCTTTGTGCTAAAAAACAAAAACAAAAAACAAAACAAAACAAAAAAATACATACACACACATATATGTATATATATATATGTGTGTAATATTTATGTATATATATATATATATACATTGTTTATTTTACCCCGTCGTACCTCAGATTTGTTCTTTTTGTCTCTCTTTGTATCTGTCTGTTTGTCCGTCTGTCTGTCTGTCTATCTATCTTCTCTGTCTCTCTCTGTTTCTCTCTGTTTCTCTCTGTTTCTCTCTCTGTCTATCTGTATCTCTCTGTCCCTCTCTCTCTCTCACTGTCTGTCTGACTGTTTGTCTGTCTGTCTCCCTCTCTCTCTATCCTTCCTCTGTGTCTCTGTCCCTCTATCTTCTGTCTGTCTGTCTGTCTGTCTGTTTCTCTCCCTCCCTCCCTCCCTCCCTCCCTCCCTCTGTGTGTGTCTGTGTCTGTGCCCCCCCCTCTCTCTCTCCGTCTCTGTACGTCTCTCTTTCTCACTTACGCTAGTGTACTTTTGCAATAGTCGATCATTTCCACTAGCCCCAAACTGTACGGGACATTGCTTTAATTTACTTAAGAACATTTCAGAATATTAACTTTCAGAGGAGGCAGCCAATACACGTAAACAGCCATTAATAGAAGAAGAAGAAGAAAGAAAGAAAAAAAAACCCCACCACCCACTACTACCATTATCAATGCCATTTACTTATACCCAATCATGGAGTCAAAGTGGATGAAGCACCTAGCACGACAGTCACAAGCCATTAGGTCGACTTCTCACATTGCCCCTTGTCATTGTCATTATCATCGTCTGTGATGACTCGAGGAGAAAAAGAGAGAGAGAGAAAAAAAAGGCCCCCCTGTCTCTCATGGCGTCGTCACACCTGCTGTACGGAACGGAGAGGGAGCGGCCCGAATGACTAGGAAAATAGCAACCGCTACAACGTGAATCCCTTGTACAGACATGGTTTTTTCCACACATATATGCGCGAGAGCGCACGCGCACGCGCACGCACACACACATGCACAGACATATATATACACATACGCGCGAGCGCATACATACACACGCACGTGCGCGCGCACACACATACACGTACACACACTCACACAACACATACGCACGCACATACACACACACACACACACACACACACACACACACACACACACACACACACACACCACACACTCTCTCTCTCTCTCTCTCTCTCTCTCTCTCTCCCATGAGATCTCTCATGTTCTGATAATGTCAAACTCCTCTCCGTTACACGTCTCTGTGACAAACTAAGATCTCTCTGTTCATGTCTCTGATAGTGACAAACTTGATCTTTCTTTTATGTCTCTGTTAGTGACAAACTAAGATCTCTCTGTTTTATGTCTCTGTCAGTGACAAACTCTGATCTTTCTTTTATGTCTCTGTTAGTGACAAACTAAGATCTCTCTGTTCATGTCTCTGATAGTGACAAACTCTGATCTTTCTTTTATGTCTCTGTTAGTGACAAACTAAGATCTCTCTGTTTTATGTCTCTGTTAGTGACAAACTAAGATCTCTGTTCCTGTCTCTGTTTGTGACAAACTCCGATCTCTGTTCCTGTCTCTGTTTGTGACAAACTAAGATCTCTCTGTTTTATGTCTCTGTCAGTGACAAACTAAGATCTCTATTTTATGTCTCTGTTAGTGACAAACTAAGATCTCTGTTCCTGTCTCTGTTTGTGACAAACTAAGATCTCTGTTCCTGTCTCTGTTTGTGACAAACTAAGATCTCTGTTCCTGTCTCTGTTTGTGACAAACTAAGATCTCTGTTCCTGTCTCTGTTTGTGTCAGACTTCGATCTCTGTTTTAATTAATAATAATAATTGATAATAATTACATTTATATAGCGCAAAATCTTGATAGAAATCAAATCTAAGCGCTGAACATACACATACGCGCGCATGCACACACACGCACACACACACACACTCACACATGGCTATAAATGGGGGAAAAAGAAGAAAAGCAATGGAACATTATAGAAAACATATTATGTACAAATATAAATTACAATATGATAACCACACTGAGTGGAGACAGGCTGCAGTGGGGGTTGAGTGAGGTCAAGATTTTATGCAGAGGAGAAAAGGTGAGTTTTGAGAGCGGACTTGAAGGAGACAAAAGTAGGTTGCTGACGGACTGAGAGAGGAAGTTTGTTCCAGGAGAATGGACCAGAAACAGAGAAGGCTCGTGGACCATAGGTATTGAGCTTAGTGCATGGAAAGCGAAAAGTCAGAGGATCGGAGGCAGAGCGGAGGGTACGTGAGGAAACATAGATCTCAAGTAGGCTTGACAGGTAATTCTATGTCTCTGTTATACGTTATTGACAACTAAGATCTCTCTGTTCATGTCCCTGATAGTGTCAGACTCTTCTCTGTTTTATGTCTCTGTTGGTGAACAACTAAGTTCTCTCTATTGATGTCTCTGATAGTGTCAAACTCCAATCCAGTCTTTTCACACATTGGTTTGGGGTTTTATATTGATTTGGTTCAGTTTTTACGTCGACACCCACCTCAGGTGCTATGGCCGACGGGGATAACCATCCCAGGGAAGCGAGGGAAGGGGGACCTATCTAATCCTATACCGACACCACCAGAACAACAATGATGTTAAGATGGGACAGTGAGAAGGCCAGATTTAATGTAGCGCAGCCCGGGATTCGCACCCCACAACCGTTAGCATGTGAATCTGACTCTCAACCAACTGAGCTACTGAGGCCCGCTTGTTGGTTTGGTGGGTAGGGGGTGGGGGAACAGCATGCATGATTATCTCCCATCTCTGCAGCTCCTACCGACTGAGTGAGTGGGCTGATGACGATCGTCTTTGAGTTAAGTGGGGGCAGGCCGACTTATGAGATACGGTACAACAACGTGACTGACTACTCCCTCACATTAACTACGTCAGTGACTTGTTCTGTGATTTCTCTTTTCTTCTCTTGTCATGTGAGGTATTTTAAAGTCTATTTCTATTTTTTGTTGTTGTTGACTATTTAGAAATATGAAGTGATA
This sequence comes from Monoplex corrugatus, assembly GCA_030674185.1. Classification (NCBI taxonomy): domain Eukaryota; kingdom Metazoa; phylum Mollusca; class Gastropoda; order Littorinimorpha; family Ranellidae; genus Monoplex; species Monoplex corrugatus. The sequence continues at coordinate 67,027,042 of JAPXFY010000023.1, forward strand.
GGGATAACTGATTTTTTTTAAAGCACACCCATACCTACACCCACACACGCGCGTGCGCGCTTGCGCGCACATACACATACACATACACATGCACGCACGCGCGCGCGCGCACGCGTACACACACACACACACACATTAACACACACACACACATACACAAACGCACACACACACACTCACACACACACACATACACACACAAACACACACAAACGCACACACACATACACACAAAAACACACACACACATACACACACTTACACTCATACACACACGCACACAGACAAACGCACGCACGCACACACACACAAACACATACACACAAACACACACACACACACAAACACACACACAAACACACACAAACGCACACACACACATACACATACACACACAAACACATACACATACACACACAAACACAAACACACACAACACACACTCACACACACACACACACACACACACATACACACGTAAGCACATTTGTTTTCGTTCTAATGATATTGATGACAAGGCTACCATACAATGGGGCTAAGATTTCGCCAGAATCAAAGAAAACGCAGCTTTCTGTTTCCCTGCACGAACACTGTATCTAAGTGGACACCTTCTATGGAAGCATTTCGAGGGATGAACAGAAAGGGTATGATAATGATGCCATGAAGTTTGTATTTAGCGAAATAATTAAGTATTTTGATGTCAACAGATTTGTAGAATCCCTTATGTTTAAGTGGAAATTTGGCACATTCAAAACAAAATAGATTAAGAACACTATGTGTCTATGTGGACAGAAGATATCAACTAGTCATATTTTTTCTTGCGTTAGGGTGAAACAACATAATATCATTTTATGCACTTCCTAGGAACACAGTTTCCGATATATGTGACTCGACATCATTAACGTATGAATGTTTTTTTCAGCCTGTCAAAAAGTCGTATAGCTAATTATATTTAACTTGTTGCATTTAATCGTTCACTGTTGTGTTGTTTATATGGTTTAGTGTTTAAACAGTTAATCATGGTCTGCAGTTTTGATTAGTTCTTCCCTTTCTTTATCGAGGCAGTTGTTTTTGTATTGTTTTGTTTGTGTTTGTTTGTTTGGTTGGTTGGTTGTTTTGTTTCGATTTCCAAAAGAAGTGTGACTGCCGGCGTTGAAGCAAACAGGAACCAGAAAAAAACACGAAAGAAGAATACGAACGCGTATTTAATACAGCAAGACAAGACAGGTGTAAATTTTCGGCCAACTGGCCTTTGTCAAGCGTAAGATTACGAACAAACAAACACCAGATACAAAAATTATGAGAAAAAGACTGAAACTTCCCTGCTGCGGTGTCCAATGTGAGAAAAGGAATAAACTGACTAAGATGACATCATAATGTGTTTTTGAATAAATATGATGTCAGAGCGGACATGAGAACTATGACGCATGTGCCGTGATCTTTCTGGATCTTCTCTGTCACATGGCACCTGTGGCGTTAGTGCATATGAAATTCATTCCGAGCGCGGAGACGTCATTGAGAAATTGAAATTGAAACTGAAACAGTCTGAGGTCCTACCTAGATAGTGCCATAACCCTGGGGTCGTAGGGGAGTGACGTGGCAGAGATCTCAACTTTTCCGGGGCCAGCACCACGAGGACGGCGCCCATCCCTATCCCTTCGCTTCAAATTCTTATTCATAAACACTTTTTTTTACCAAGACTTCAGAAAGGCAAGAAGGCTAACTGGTCTTCAAGGGGTGGGACCTGGGAAATCAACCTATCTGTCCAGTGTTTTATTCCAAGGCAGCCGGGCAATGTCCTGCTCTTCACGATTTTCAGCTGCTGTCGGATCTTTTAGCGTGCGCAGTCAGAAGGCACACGGGTCCGACTGTTTTCCGTCCCTGTCCGAAGGACTAGACGTTCAGTTCGATTTTCCGGTCAAACTGAGGAGAAAAGTCGAGGCCTTACGGGGAGCGAACCCTGAAACCTCGTGTTTAGTTACTGGCAGGCGAACGTCTGAACCATTCTGCCATTCTTCTCCCAATCTCTCTATTGACTCTATACAAATATCCCCTTTGCATTTCCTCCATCGTCATCCCTACACTGATAAAAATGTAAGATGCAAAACTTATACGCTAGGTAGGTAGGACCTAAGGACCTTCACAGCTCATAGGGCTGATGTGTAGGCTTAAGGTTTGTTCCATGACCACTTTGAACCTCCCCCATCACCAGAGCATATGGAACTCATTCCAGGCTTTACGACGTCAATTTGAGAAACTGAAACTGAAACTGAAACTGAAACTGAACTTGACAAAGGCCGGCCAGAAATTTGCTGTCCATCTTCTTTTGTGAATTGAATACACCGTTCCCATTCTGTTTTCCAGCGTTTCAAAGTTAGTATCCTTTGCCAAGAATAAGAGGTTCGGGAAGACAATCCCATATGCATTATTCCACTTAAAAAGAGGAATTATGTCAAGGTGACAGTAAAATTGGGGTGTAAACTTGGTACTCTTTCTCTCTCTTCCTGCGGTTTACAACCAAGCCACGTCCCCATGTGAAATAACGCGCCACAGCTGAGACTTAAAAACAACAAAACGATAAAAAATGTATGCATGAACGGCACAACTTGGACATCAATCAATCATTCTCCCATTTCGTCCTCATAACAATATGCTGGAAATTTGCATCTCCTCTTTATAGACAGATCCAAAAAGATACACGACCGACGCGCTTAAAGCCCCCCCCTCCCCCCTCCCTCCTCCCCGTGGGGATGCCGGGGGCTTTTTCGGTATAAATAGTATCCCTACCTTCTGGAAATTCTGTGTGCTTGAGATTTCCTATTCTCTGTCACTTTCTTTGTTTCTTTTTTTCTCCTTTGCTTTCTATCATTTCTTCCTATCATTTTCTGCCTTGCTGGTCCATTCACCTGTGTATGTTCAATAAAGTCTCGCATATTTTCTCTTATGATTGATAATTTGGTACATGTGTTAAGTTCATTTTTGGCTCTAGGGAAATGAGATATGCGGAAGTAATTTTAGGTAATTAAAACCCGTTTTTATATAAGTTTTAGTGTCCTTAGTTCTGTTTAAATTTGTATTCAGGTGTTGTTTTTTTTAAATCCCTCGTGCGATAAATTGGACGGCTTGGTCAAGGCCAGGGGCATTTCCCTAGATTGTGTGCGAATGCATTCATATGCGTACTTAATTTTCTTTTCCTTTTTTTTTTTTATACTGCTTGAAGTATATGGTGCGTGTTTTAAAATGGCTACAGCCCTGATATGGCTCTACGCAGTCGGCTGGGCTTTAAACAAAAGTAACAGTAACCGACGCGCTTGAAAGCCGTGGCCATCCAAGTTTGGTTGTGTGGTTTCTTTATTGGTGAGCATGAAGATTTGTGGTGCGTATCAAAGTTACTTTCAGTGGTAAGTGATTGTTTTGTTTTAACCCTTTGATTCCCGCACCCTATCCATCAACTGCAAAAACTTAACCCTTTGACTCCCTCACCCTATCCACCAGCTTCCTGCAGGAAGCTGGTGGATAGGGTGAGGGAGTCAGTGGGTTAGGTTTTTGATATGCTAGCACAGTTGATAATGCAGGATGCTGGTGGACAGGGTGCGGGAGTCAAAGGGTTAGGTTTTTGATGTGCTAGCACAGTTGACAATGCAGGATGTTGGTGGACAGGGTGTGGGAGTCAAAGGGTTAAATGTGCCTGTGTTTGTGTGTGTTTGAATAAAGCTTAATCTGTGCAATGTTTGTGTATGAACATGCGTGTGTTCGTATTCGTGAGAACCAAGCGTCATTTTGGTGTATGTGTATATGTGTGTGTGTGTGTTTGCGCGTGCGTGCGTGCGTGCGTGTGTGTTTGTGTTGTGTGTGTGTGTGAGTGTGTGTGTGTGTATGTGTGTGTGTGTGTTTTGTGTGTGTGTATGTGTATGTATGTGTGTTTGTGTGTGTGTGTGTGCGTGCGTGTGTGTGTATGTGTGTACGTGCGTGTGTGTGTGTGTGGCGTGTGTGTGTGTGTGTGTGTGCGTGTGTGTGTATGTGTGTGTGTGCGTGTGTGTGTGTGCATGTGTGTGTATGTATGTGTGCGTGCGTACGTGTGTGTGTGTGCGTGTGTGTGTGTGCTATTTCTTTGACAGCAAATATGTCTTATTTTGGCACTTTCTCTCTGTCTGTCTGTTTGTCTCTCTCTCACCCCCTCTCTCCCTCCCCTCTCTCTTTTCTCTCTCTCTCCCTCTTTCCCTCTCTCTGTCTCTCTCCCTCTCTCTCTCTCCCTCCCCTCTCTCTCTTTGTCCTTTCTCTCTTTTTCTCTCTGTCTCTCCCTTCCTCTCTTTCTCTCTCTCCCTTTCCCCCTCTCTCTCTTTCCCCCTCTCTCTATTTCCCTCTATCTCTCTCCCTTTCTCTCTCTCTCTTTTCACAGACAGACAGACATACAGACAGATACACACTCACAGACACACACACACTCACACACACACACACAAAATACACACACACACTCATATATATATATATATATATATACACACACCACACACACACACACACACACACACACACACACACACACAACACACACACACACACACCACACACAAAATACACACACACACATATATATATACACATACACACACACACACACTCATATATATACACATACACACACACACACACACACACACACACACACACACACACACACACACACACACACACACACACACACACACACACACACTCGCTCACCATCTTCCCCCAGTCCAGTCTCTGACCATGTATAATTATATTACCGCCTTAAGTTAAAGGAAAAGACAGATCCGTGTGAATCCCACAGTGCTTATGTGTCTTAAGGTGGCCACTCTTTAACCCTTTCACTCCCGCACTCCGGTCACCAGCATCCTGCATTGCCAACCATGTTAGCAAAGCAAAAACTTAACCCTTTGATTCCCTCACCCTATCCACCAGCTTCCTGCAGGAAGCTGGTGGATAGGGTGAGGGAATCAAAGGGTTAAATTTTTGTAGTTGGTAGATAGGGTGCGGGAGTCAAAGGGTTAAATTAGTACAGACACTTCCTACTGTATATACGTACATCACATACCTACTGTTCATTTTACACACTTGTCGTTGTTGTTGTTGTTGTTGATAATGATGATGATGATGATGATGATGATGATGATGATGATGATGATGATGATGTTTTCAGTTTGGAGTTGGTTAAAAACGTAGGAGGACCAGATCAAATTGATTAAAATAACGGAATAGCAAGACCAGAAAAGACAAAAGACTGGTTAAAATAACAGAAAGACCAGACGAAACTGGTTAGAGAATGGAAAGATAAGAACACAACAAATTTAGTTAAGATGTTAGGAAGACAGATCAAACGGTTGAAAAATAGATAGACCAGATCAGACTGGTTGAAATAATTGCAAGACCAGATCAGACTGGTTGAAATAATTGCAAGACCAGAACAACTACTTAAAACAATAGAAAGACCAGATCAGACTGGTTGGAATAATAGAAAGACCAGATCAGACTGGTTAGAGTAATAGAAAGACCAGATCAAACTGGTTGGAACAATCGAAAGACCAGATCAAACTGGTTAGAGATATAGAAAGACCAGATCAAACTGGTTACAATTATATAAAGACCAGATCAAGAAGGTTAAAACAACAGAAAGACCAGAACAAACTGGTTAGAGTTATAGAAGACCAGATCAAGCTGATTAAAACAATAGAAAGACCAGAGCAAACTGGTTAAAACAGTAGAAAACCAGTTCAAGATGGTTAAAACAATAGACCAGACCAAACTGGTTAAAACAATAGACTAGAACAAACTGGATGAAATTAGAAACACCAGATGAAACCGGTTAAAACCAGAAAGACCAGATCAAACAGTTGAATCTAGAAAGACCCGATCAAGCTGGTTAAAACAAGAAAGAGCAGACCCAACTGGATAAAACTAGAAAGACCAGATCAAACTGGATAAAACTAGAAAGACCAGAACAAACTGGATAAAACTAGAAAGACCAGATCAAACTGGATAAAACTAGAAAGACCAGATCAAACTGGATAAAACTAGAAAGACCCGATCAAACTGGATAAAACTAGAAAGAGCAGACCAAACTGGATAAAACTAGAAAGACCAGATCAAACTGGATACAACTAGAAAGACCCGATCAAACTGGATAAAACTAGAAAGACCAGATC
>JAPXFY010000023.1:67038229-67043229 GCA_030674185.1 Monoplex corrugatus
TCTGTCTGTGTCTCGCTTTCTCTCTCTCTGTGTCTCGCTTTCTCTCTGTCTGTCTCGCTTTCTCTCTGTCTGTCTCGCTTTCTCTCTCTCTGTGTCTCGCTTTCTCTCTCTCTGTGTCTCGCTTACTCTCTCTCTGTGTCTCGCTTTCTCTCTCTCTCTCTTTTCCTCTCTCTCTCTTTCTCTCTATTTCTCTCTCTCTCTCTTTCTCTCTCTCTATGTATATCTCTATCTTGTCTCTCTCTGTCTCGCTCACTCATTGCTCAGTCATTCACTCGCTCAAGCACTCAGTAAATCAGCATATTAGTTAATCATCAATGCATAAGGCAACCAATCAACATTAACTAAATCGTCATTAGTTCTCTGCCAAATGCAAGCTATAGAACAGACTCTCAGACGTGTTTAAGCTCCCTAAAACTATCATTCAGTCAACACTGGACTCTGCTAAACCACCTGTCTGATTAGACTGTTATCCATTGAACCAGCTGTGTTACTAGACAATCATCTGCCACACCAGCTGTGTTACTAGACAATCTTCTGCCACACCAGCTGTGTTACTAGACAATCATCTGCCACACCAGCTGTGTTACTAGACAATCATCTGCCACACCAGCTGTGTTACTAGACAATCTTCTGCCACACCAGCTGTGTTACTAGACAATCATCTGCCACACCAGCTGTGTTACTAGACAATCATCTGCCACACCAGCTGTGTTACTAGACAATCTTCTGCCACACCAGCTGTGTTACTAGACAATCATCTGCCACACCAGCTGTGTTACTAGACAATCATCTGCCACACCAGCTGTGTTACTAGACAATCATCTGCCACACCAGCTGTGTTACTAGACAATCATCTGCCACACCAGCTGTGTTACTAGACAATCATCTGCCACACCAGCTGTGTTACTAGACAATCATCTGCCACACCAGCTGTGTTACTAGACAATCATCTGCCACACCAGCTGTGTTACTAGACAATCTTCTGCCACACCAGCTGTGTTACTAGACAATCATCTGCCACACCAGCTGTGTTACTAGACAATCATCTGCCACACCAGCTGTGTTACTAGACAATCTTCTGCCACACCAGCTGTGTTACTAGACAATCATCTGCCACACCAGCTGTGTTACTAGACAATCATCTGCCACACCAGCTGTGTTACTAGACAATCATCTGCCACACCAGCTGTGTTGACTAACATCATCTGAACCAGCTGTGTTACTAGACTAATCATCTGCCACACCAGCTGTGTGATTGGATGTTTTATCCATTGAACCAGCTGTGTTACTAGACAATCATCTGCCACACCAGCTGTGTGATTGGACTTTATCCATTGAACCAGCTGTGTTACTAGACAATCATCTGCCACACCAGCTGTGTGATTGGACTATTATCCATTGAACCAGCTGTGTTACTAGACAATCATCTGCCACACCAGCTGTGTGATTGGACTATTATCCATTGAACCAGCTGTGTTACTAGACAATCATCTGCCACACCAGCTGTGTGATTGGACTATTATCCATGAACCAGCTGTGTTACTAGACAATCATCTGCCACACCAGCTGTGTGACTAGGACATACCCATTGCAACCAGCTGTGTTACTAGACAATCATCTGCCACACCAGCTGTGTGATTGGACTATTATCCATTGAACCAGCTGTGTTACTAGACAATCATCTGCCACACCAGCTGTGTGATTGGACTATTATCCATTGAACCAGCTGTTTTGACTGGACAATCATCTGAACGCTGTGTGATTGGACTATTATCCATTGAACCAGCTGTGTGACTGGACTGTCATGCATGAAACAGCTGTGTGATGGACTATTATCCATGAAACAGCTGTGTGAATGACTATTATCATGAAACAGCTGTGTGACTGGACTATTATCCATTGAACCAGCTGTGTGACTGGACTATTATCCACTGAAACAGCTGTGTGACTGGACTATTATCCATTGAACCAGCTGTGTGAATGGACTATTATCCATTGAACCAGCTGTGTGAATGGACTATTATCCATGAAACAGCTGTGTGACTGGACTATTATCCATGAAACAGCTGTGTGAATTCATAGCTATTGAGGAGTCGTTAAAGCGTAAGTTGGAAGGCAAGTTTCCAAGGTCATGTTCCTTGACTAAAATCTGTCTGAAATCAGCGCTTTTTGAGGAAAGTGAATAAACAGCACTTTGTCAAGAACCTCTGACAACATTCAGTTTTTGGACCGTTGTGACAGTCTACCATTGTCTTCCAGAAACATCAAGTTTATTTCGACCAAAAGTATTTCAAGGTCACAGTGATCTGGAGTTAGCATAACATGTGGATCTGCTGAGATAATGTTTGTATAAAAAAGGGAGATTGTCAGAATGGTTGACCATCTTTGTTTGTTTGTTTCCATTGTTACGGCCTGTGTGGTCATGGCAGACACACGTGTACATCGTTACGTTTTTGTGGGGCCTCAATACACACATATATTCCAAACCCAATGTCATTTTTCTTTGATGTGGGCTCTTGGCAGTAGTTTCTGGATTCAAATATCCAAATAAGTTTATTAAATTCTTGCCATTCCCCTTCAAATCAATCGGGTCTGTTGATTCAATAGTCTCTGAGATTTCGGCCAAACCGATCAGTTGGTTACAAATCGTTCATCATCATCATCATCATCATCATCATCATCATCATCATCATCATCATCATCATCATCATCATCATCATCATCAACTGCCCTGCCGCATGGCGTTGGCCATCATGGCCCTCCGTATGTATCTGTTCCTTGCTGCCGCAAGTACATCTTCCACCCTGTCCGTCCTCAGCCACCCTGTAAGTCCGTCCAATATTTTCTCCTGGGTCTACCTGGTGCTCTCTTTCCCTCCAGATTTCTGTTGTGACCAGGTGCTCTAATTCCCCTTTACTCATAAAATGGCCTATAAATGTTGCCTGTCTTTTCCTAACCTTCCTTATGAATGATCTTCTTGTATCTGCATCCATCAGGATTGTTTTGTTTGTTTTCTTTGCTGTCCATGGAACTCAATATTCTTCTTAGAAACCGCATCTCGGCTGCCTCAATTGTAAAACGCTATTTTCCATACTCATTTGGACTCGATGCGCATCACACATCATCAGAGTTTTCAGTGGAGCACGTAGAACTCAAGGTCTTAGGCGAACTGACTGCATTCCTCTATGTTGTTGCACAGTCTGCATCTTTGGTGGGCGTGTGTACTGCGTGTTATGTTTCCGTATGCCACCGGATACTTTACATGACTAACTGGATTGATCGTTAGTTTAAGCGTCGGATTCACATGTTAATGGTTGTGGGTTCGAATCCCGGGGTGCCCTACATTAAAACTGGCCTTCTCACTGTCCCATCTTATCATCATTGTTGTTCTGGTGAAGTCAGTATAGGATTAGATAGGTCCCCTTCCCCCACTTCCCTGGGATGGTTATCCCCGTCGGCCATATCACTTGAGGTGGGTGTCGAGGTAAACACTGAACCAAATCACATGCTTAATGGTTGTGGGTTCGAATCCGGGATGTGCTACATTAAAACTGGCCTTCTCACTGTCCCATCTTAACATCATTGTTGTTCTGGTGGTGTCAGTATAGGATTAGATAGGTCCCCCTTCCCCCACTTCCCTGGGATAGTTATCCCCGTCGGCCATATCACTTGAGGTGGGTGTCGAGGTAAACACTGAACCAAACTAATCAATCAATTAGTCGTTGACGTCACCATCATCATGTGCCCTACCGCATGGCGTTAGCGATCATGGCCCTCCGTGGAATCTATCCCTTGTCGCTGCAAGTACATCTTCCACCCTCTCTGTCCTCAGCCGTCCGGCAAATCCGTCTCGTATTTTCTCCCTGGGTCTACCCGGTGTTCTCTTTCCCTCCAACTGTCCTGTTAACGCGCGTGTGTGATATTTTGCATGCGTATACACTTGGAAGGGGTTTAAACAGTGGCAGATTTTCACATGTGTTGACCCGGACGATGAGTAAAATGCCTACCCTTTTCCCACCATGCGGAGGCATCCAGGTAGAATTGAATCCAGGATCTTCTCGACCGGAAGTCTCATGTTTACCTCCTTGTCTTTCTTGGTCCCAACTGTGGTATACAGCTGTCATTCTTTTCGCTCAGCAGTCGTTGGAGACATGGTTATCGTTCTCATAAGGTCAGAAATATATCCCTACATAGATTTGTTTCGTTTGTTTGTCTTTTCCCGTTTTGTTGTTGGTTTTTTTTTTTTTTTAACCATGCGCCCTTGTACCTACATATCCTAGTACCTACATACCCTTGTACCCACATACCCTGAGAATGCCTTATCTGAAAACATGTCCTTGATTGTGGCCGAGGTTGTCCTAGTAAATACGTTCGTAATTTCCAAGCAAACAAGCAAAACAAGTCACAATATGATACAAATTAAAAAAATAATTGCTTTTAGAAAAAAAAAAAAAAAAAAAAAAACAACCCCAAAGCTGTGTCGGCACTACCACCGGGTAGTTACGACCTTCACGTGGGCTTATTTTTGTCAGTTTTATGGGGACGAGAAACCGAGAGGTGAAAACAATTACACTTTGAAACCGCATCAGAAAAAATGTGACCTGTCAAACCTCCCATTTGTAGATTGTGATTGAGTTTGAGGGGTTTGGTGCGGCGTTCTTTTCTTATCTTACTCAATTTTTCTTTTCCGATTTTTCTTTATTTCCTTTTAATTTGACTCCTCACGTTGAATTCCTACCCCGCTGCACCTACCCCCGCCCCACCGCCCATCTCGTAATCTCTGTGCATGCCCCCATGCTGCATATCCAAGATACCTTGGACTTTAAGAACCGTCCCTAAATTTCCTGAGCTTTTGTGGCAATGACAAGTTGTCTTGGAATTGGGGATGACCTTGTACCCTTTCCAATCATGAAAGATCGATAAATTCGAAACAAGAACTTCAACAGAGTTCAAAGATGTGGGGCTGTATTTTATCTTTGTGTTTGTGCGTGTGTGTGTGT
>JAPXFY010000023.1:67045729-67060729 GCA_030674185.1 Monoplex corrugatus
TCTTTTTTTGTTGTTGTTCTTGTTTTTTGTTGTTGTTGTTGTTGTTTTCTTCTTCTTCTTCTTCTTGTTTTTCTTCTTCTTCTTCTTCTTCTTCTTCTTCTTCTTCTTCTCCTCCTCCTCCTCCTTCTTCTTCTACTTCCTCCTCCTCCTCCACATTCTTCTTCTTCTTCCTTCTTCTTCTCCTCCTCCTCCTTCTCCTTCTTCTTACTGTTCTTCTTCGTCTTCTTGTTCTTGTTCTTGTTCTTGTTCTTGTTCTTCTTCTTGTTTTTGTTCCTATTCTTCTTCTTGTTCTTGTTCTTGTTCTTGTTCTTCTTCTTGTTCTTGTTCTTGTTCTTGTTCTTGTTCTTGTTCTTGTTCTTCTTCTTGTTCTTGTTCTTGTTCTTGTTCTTCTTCTTGTTCTTGTTCTTGTTCTTGTTCTTGTTCTTGTTCTTCTTCTTGTTTTTGTTCTTGTTCTTCTTCTTGTTCTTGTTCTTGTTCTTCTTCGTATTTTTCTTCCTGTTCCTCCTTTTCCTCCTCTTCTTCTTCTTCTTTGTCTGTCTCTGTCCTCTGCTCTTCTTCTGTCTTTTTCTTTCTCGCCTTTTTCCTTCTCTTTCTCTCGCTCTTCTTCTCTTTCTCTCTTTTCCTCTCGTTGTGTCACTTGTTCACTCTTCTTTTTAGTCGGCCTCTGTCTCTCTTCTTCTATTTATCTTTTTCTATTTCACGTTTCATGTCTTTCTCTCTCTCCCTCCCTCTCCCTCTCTCTCGGTGTCTGTACTACTTTCTCTCTCTCTCCCTCCCTCCCTCTCTCTCTTTTTCGCTGTCTGTACTACTCTCCCTCTCTCTCTTCTCTTTTTCCCCAATTTCTCTCTCTCTTTCTTTCTCTCTCTTTTTCTCTCATTTCTCCCTCCCTCTCCCCCCTCTGTCTATCTCTTGCGTGCGTGTGCGCGCGCTGTCTCTACCTCTGAATCTATCTCCCACTGTCTATCTCTGTCTCTGTCTCTTTTTCTCTCTCTCTTTCTTTCTCTCTCTCTCTCTCTTTTCTCTTTCTATCTTTCTCTGTCTCTCTCTCTCTGTCTGTCTCTCTCTCTTTTCCCCTCGTTGTGTCACTTGTTCACTCTTCTTTTTAGTCGGCCTCTGTCTCTCTTCTTCTGTTTATCTTTTTCTGTTTCACGTTTCATGTCTTTCTCTCTCTCCCTCCCTCTCCCTCTTTCTCGCTGTCTGTACTAATCTCCCTCTCTCTCTCCCTCCCTCCCTCTCTCTCTCTTGCGTGTGCGCTGTCTCTCTGTCTCTATCTCTGAATCTCTCTCTCACTGTCTATCTCTGTATCTCTCTCTCTCTCTCTTTCTTTCTTCTTTCTCTGTCTTTCTCTTTCTCTCTCTCTCTCTGTCTTTCTGTTTCTCTGTTTCTGTCTATCTCTCTTTCTCTCTCTCTCTCTTTCTCTCTGTCTCTTTCTCTCTCTGTGTCTCTCTCTGTGTCTCTTTATGTCTTTCTCTCTCTTTTTCTCTCTCTCTCTGTCTCTTTCTCTCTCTTTCTCTCTCTGTCTCTCTCTGTCTCTTTCTCTCTCTCTCTCTCTCTCTCTCTCTCTCTCTTTTCCTCCTCGTTGTCTCACTTGTTCACTCTTCTTTTTAGTCGGCCTCTGTCTCTCTTCTTCTGTTTATCTTTTTCTGTTTCACATTTCATCTCTTTCTCTCTCTTCTTCTCGTTCTTTCTGTTCTGTTCTGTTCTTTCTTTCCTTCTTTCTTTCTTCTTCTTCTTCTTACTGTCTCTCATTCTTATACATATTTTTTTCTTTTCTTCTTTTTTTCTTTCTCTGTCATTTTCTGCCTTTGTTCTCTTTCTTGTCTTTTCCTTCTCGTTTTCTCTCCTCTTCTCTGTCTTTCTCTTCTTTTTTCTGACATTTATTTTTCTCTTTCTCTCGCTTCTTCTTTTCTTTTTTCCTCTTCTCTTTCTCTTTTTTATGTTCCTCAATTTTCTTCTCTTTCTCCCTCTCTTTCTGTACCATTTTGTCTTTCTCTCTTTTTCTTCTCTTTCTCTCTCTCTCTCTTTTCTGTACCATTTTGTCTTTCTCTCTTTTTCTTCTCTTTCTCTCTCTCTCTCTTTCTGTACCTTTTTGTCTTTCTCTCTTTTTCTTCTCTTTCTCTCTCTCTTTCTGTACCTTTTTGTCTTTCTCTCTTTATCTTCTCTTTCTCCCTGTCTTTCTGTACCTTTTTGTCTTTCTCTCTTTTTCTTCTCTTTCTCTCTCTCTTTCTGTATCTTTTTGTCTTTCTCTCTTTTTCTTCTCTTTCTCTCTCTCTTTCTGTACCTTTTTGTCTTTTCTCTTTTTCTTCCCTTTCTCTCTCTCTTTCTGTATCTTTTTGTCTTTTTCTCTTTTTCTTCTCTTTCTCTCTCTCTTTCTGTACCTTTTTGTCTTTCTCTCTTTTTCTTCTCTTTCTCTCTCTCTTTCTGTACCTTTTTGTCTTTCTCTCTTTTTCTTCTCTTTCTCTCTCTCTTTCTGTACCTTTTTGTCTTTTTCTCTTTTTCTTCTCTTTCTCACTCTCTTTCTGTACCTTTTTGTCTTTTTCTCTTTTTCTTCTCTTTCTCTCTCTCTTTCTGTACCTTTTTGTCTTTTTCTCTTTTTCTTCTCTTTCTCTCTCTCTTTCTGTACCTTTTTGTCTTTTTCTCTTTTTCTTCTCTTTCTCTCTCTCTTTCTGTATCTTTTTGTCTTTTTCTCTTTTTCTTCTCTTTCTCTCTCTCTTTCTGTATCTTTTTGTCTTTTTCTCTTTTTCTTCTCTTTCTCTCTCTCTTTCTGTACCTTTTTGTCTTTTTCTCTTTTTCTTCTCTTTCTCTCTCTCTTTCTGTACCTTTTTGTCTTTTTCTCTTTTTCTTCTCTTTCTCTCTCTCTTTCTGTACCTTTTTGTCTTTCTCTCTTTTTCTTCTCTTTCTCTCTCTCTTTCTGTACCTTTTTGTCTTTTTCTCTTTTTCTTCTCTTTCTCTCTCTCTTTCTGTATCTTTTTGTCTTTTTCTCTTTTTCTTCTCTTTCTTCCTGTCTTTCTGTATCTTTTTGTCTTTCTCTCTTTTTCTTCTCTTTCTCTCTCTCTTTCTGTATCTTTTTGTCTTTTTCTCTTTTTCTTCTCTTTCTTCCTGTCTTTCTGTATCTTTTTGTCTTTCTCACTTTTTTCTTCTCTTTCTCTCTTTTTCTTCTCTTTCTTCCTGTCTTTCTGTACCTTTTTGTCTTTCTCACTTTTTTCTTCTCTTTCTCTCTTTTTCTTCTCTTTCTTCCTGTCTTTCTGTATCTTTTTGTCTTTCTCACTTTTTTCCTGTCACTCTCTCTGTGTCCCCGTCCTTCTTCTTCTTGTCTGTCTCTGTATCTGTCTTCTTCTCTCTGTGTCTCTTTTCTGTTTTTTTCCCTTCTTTTTCTTTCTGTCTTTCTCTTTCTCCCTGTCTCTCTGTCTTCTATTCTTCCTCTTCTTTTCTCTTTCTGTCTCTTTGGCACATTCATATACATTTCTGCAGACACACGTACATAATACATACATACGTACATACATACATACATACATACACATATACATACATACATACATACATACATACATACATACATACATGTGTACACACACTATTCATACAAACATATATACACACACATACACAGTGCGCACACACGGGCACACACAGACACACGCACGCACACACACACACACACACATTCACCCACTCACTCACTCACCCCCACACTCATTCTCACGTACACCATATTATATTCTCTCTCTCCCTCCCTCCCTCTCTCCCTCTCTTACCTGACTGTAATAAAAGCTGACGACAAAAAGACTTTAAAAAAAAAGTATACGTATATATTTGAATATGGAAGATTTTTGAACCAGCTGATAAGTCTTTCTTCTAAATCCAGGCATGATATAGGGTTTTGTTAACATTCTGATGAGAGGGTCACCTTGATCGGTAGGGCCAACACGGGGACAGTTCAAACATCTTGAAAAAAAGCTCTGTTTAAATTAAATCAAACAAGCCAATCTCGCAGCGAAAAGAACATCTTCCTTTTTCACGCAGCTTAGTCATCAAACACACTACATTTAGATAAATAGAAAAAAAAGTCGGTATATGCTTGTATCTATACAACCACGCCATTCGAACTCTTATAGGTTATTATGCCCCCCCTTGACTTTGTTGAAACTCAGAAAAAAAGTCAGTCAGCCTCTCAAGGAAAGACAACTTTTCCCCTTCAGGCGCCTTGGTCCATCAAACACACAACAGTTTAATTGAAGGCTCGATACGTGTTACTTAAGTGTCTCTGCAAACAGCACCATTGACACTCATTAGGATATACAGAAAACGCTGTTTTTTGTTGTTGTTTTTTTAGCTCAGTTTATCGCCTCCAGCCTAAAAAGAATAAAACATTTATTTTAAATACTTATGGTTACAGAGAGAGAGAGAGAGAGAGAGAGAGAGAGAGAGAGAGAGAGAGAGAGAGAGAGAGAGAGAGAGAGACAGAGACAGACAGAGAGAGACAGACAGAGACAGACAGACAGAGAGAGTCAGACAGACAGACAGACACACACCACACACACACACACACACACAGAGAGAGAGAGAGAGAGAGAGAGAGAGAGAGAGAGAGAGAGAGAGAGAGGAGAATAGTATTGAGAATAAATAAAATACAGTAAGACTAAAAAAATAAGATAAGATAAAATAAAATAAAATGGAATAATATATAATAAAATAAAATAAAATAAAATATAATATAATAAAATAAAATAAGATAAAATATAAAATGAAATAATATAAAATAAAAATAAAACAAAATGAAATAAAATCAAGATAAAATGAAATAAAATAAAATAATATAAAATAATATAAAATGAAATGAAATCAAATGAAATAACAGCTTAGAACTAGATAAAAACAACCTGTTCGTAGCAGTGAGAATGAACAAAGGTTTTGACAGCAGAACCTGTGTTGAAGAGAGAGTTTGATGAGAATTATTTTCTTTTTTTTTCTTTTTTATTTCGAAGTAGTGTTTGTGAAGTTTTCGTTTAAAGCCGACTATACATGTACTACCGTGTGTATGGTTTGATGTTGGTGGGCAATGTATACCAGAGATCTGTTCAAGTGAAAGAGATGTTTCCTTTAGACATATTTTATCTTTTAATCTTCCCCGTGGGCTCTTTCAGTATAAATAATACGCCCACCTTCTGGAAATTCTGAGCTGAAAATTTCCTATGTTCTGTTACTGTTTTCTTCTGGAAATTCTGTGCTAAAAATTTCCTATGTTCTGTCACTGTCTTTGTTTCTAACTTGTTCCTTTGTTTTCTGTCATTTCTCCCTATCATTTACTGCCATGTTGGTCTGTTTTACCTGTATGTGTTCGATAAAGTCTTACGTACTTTCTCTTAGGATTGACCAAGCAGAAAGGTTTGGGCTTGTGTCCCATAACGCTGAGATGGAACAAAATGGAGATGGTAGGGAACTCAGTCTCTCTCCAGAGGCTTCTCTCCTTCGCTGCTTCACCTTTACCAACAGGGTCAAATACTCCATTGTCCACTTGGATGCATTGGAGGCCACGCGTTTAGCTTCTGTTTTCAAGTCAGGCTCGAACCTTCGCAGTGAGATAAGAAATCAGGGGCTCTTTATGATGATGATGATAAACAACAACACCAACAACAATAATAACACCACCACCACCACCACCACTACTACTACTACTACTACTAATAATAATAATAATAGGAAGATGAAGAAGAATAGCAATAATAATAACAATAATAATGATAATGATGTTAAGTGGACATATTATAGCACCTTTTATCAAAGACAATGCGCTTTGCAATTTACTTATTATGTTTATACAGACATACATGCGCACGCACGCACATACACACATACGCACGCACGTACACACGCGCGCACATATGCATGGACGCACACGCGCTCACAGGCACGCACACGCAGACACAAACTAACTAACTAATAGCTAACTAACTAACTAGCTAGCCAGCTAGCTAACGAACTAACGAACTAACAAACAACACAACACAGTCTACAAAAACACATCAACGGCGCGGGAAGATTTAGGAAGCGAGCACTAATGAAACCTTTTGAAACTGGATCTGAATGAAGAGAGTGTGACGGACTGCGCGGAACAGTGAACGGCGCGCGCGAAGAGTCCAAGATTTTGAAGCAGATTGTAACGCTTATTAGGCGTCGAAAGGCAGAATAAATTTGATCAATCTTTTCTTTTGGTTCAAATCATTTCGTAGTCGCTCCTTTTTTTTTTTTCTTCTTTCTTTTCTTTTTTTTGTTTTTTTTGTTCCTTGTTCAGTTTTTTTTTAAAGGAAAGGTTACGCGTAAAACGCGAAACACGACTCACCTCACCTCTCTCCCTAGCCGGGATCGGCGGTAGGAGCCACGTTTGACGTCACAAGTCTTCTCCAGGTCACACGATTGAAACATCTGTGGGCGACCTCCTGGATCTTCAGACGGCAGACTACAGTGACGTTGTTGAAATAGGAGGTGTGCAGTGATCCCTTTCTTCTTCTGGCCTCAACTTTCTCCTGCAGGACCATTAATATCAAATCTGTTTTCGGTGTTTCTGATCGCATGGCCTACATATTTCAGATTTCTTTTGTTGATCTCTGTCAGTACCTGGCGCGTGACATTCTGTTTCTTTAACACGCTATCGTTTGTTCGTCTCTCTCTCTCTCTCTCTCTCTCTCTCTCTCTCTCTCTTTCTCTCTCTCTCTCTCTCTCTCTCTCTCTCTCTCGCTCTCTGTGTTTGTGTGTGTCCGTGTGTCTGTGTGAATGAGTGTGCTCGTCTGACATGGCCACCTAAACTGAACAGATATTAATTCTGAATTAAAATGACTGCCAGCATTCAAACAAATAGGAAGCAGAAAAAAAAAAACACTCACAAAATATAACCAGAAAGCATATTTCAATATTAATAAACGAGACACGTGCACATTTTCGACCAACTGGCCTTTGTCAAACGTCGATCTTTACAAAAGACAACGAAGAATAAGTGCACGACACTTAGCGCGTGGGGGGGGGGGGGGGTGGAAGGGGGGGGGAAGAAGGGAATCAGTTGAGAAACGTTGAACAGATATAGATGAAGCGTGGACAATTAACAATGCAGCCGAGCACATTTTATGACACTGCAATACCCGCCCCCCACAAAGCAGTACGCAAGAAGGGGACACTCCGTACCTTGGTTCTCAACAGCAAGAGAGGAGTGGAAAGAGCAATTATTAAGTTTTAAAAGAAAGGGGAAAACAACTGCCTCGTAGATATCCGAAAATAGACATCTTTAGACGCCTCCTCGCCATTTAACTCACGTGATTGACGTGTGTGTGTCTTTTTTCGTCATAACGATGACGTAAAAAATAGTCATGCTCAATCAACCATGACAATTGCTAGAATGACGCAGCATACAGTCTTTGAAACCAGTTCACTGATATTGAAAAATTTCGTTGTTGTTATGAAACGTAAAATGACTGCCAGTTGGGTATATTGCTGAATAGAGTAAATGCAGATACGTTGATACAGCCCCAAAAAGGGAAATGTAATAATAATAGTAATGTTAATAATATGATTAATAATAATAATAAACAATAATAATAATAATGGCCTTCATTAGGCGCCAAATCTTGATTCAAACATCAAACTGAAGCGCACATTTTCATTAATCATCAAAGCAATCATCCAACAACAACCGAACCTACAGGGCACAAAAAAACACCCGGGGGGGGGGGGGGGGGGGGGAGACAAAAGGAGAGTAGAGATTGAGGTTTGTGACCGAAGCGGTCATCATCATCATCATCATCATTGTTATCATCATCTCCTCTCTCTGTGTCTGTCTCTCTCTCTGTCTCTCTCTCTCTCTCTCTCTGTCTCTCTCTCTGTCTCTATTCTCTCTCTCTCTCTGTCTGTCTCCTCTCTGTCTCTTTCTCTCTCTCTGTCTGTCTCTCTCTCTGTCTCTCTTTCTCTCTCTCTGTCTGTCTGTCTCTCTTCTCTCTGTCTGTCTGTCTGTCTGTCTCTCTGTCTCTCTTTCTCTCTCTCTGTCTGTCGTCTCTTTGTCTGTCTGTCTCTCTCTCTCACATGGATGCGCGCGCACACACACACACACACATGCACGCACGCACGCACGCACGCACACACACACACACATTCACACATTCACAAGATGCTGAGCTAGGGTACAGTCAAGCCTGTTCAGCGATTGACCCTTGACCTTGACCCTTGACCCAAATTGGTCATCTTCTCTTTGTCAGACTCACATACGCACTGTTCCAGCATAATTATCTCTTTTTCTTTTCATTTTTTTTTCCTCCCTCAGTTACTCACTTTTCCCTTCAACTGAGGGAGAGAAAAAAAAAGCAGAATGAATAGGAAAGATGTCTTCATACGTGCTTCTCTTACTGTTTAAAGCCCAGCCGACTGCGCAGAGCTATATCAGGGCCATAACCGTTTCAAAACGTGCACAACAGCTGGTTGAAAAGAAAGAAAGAAAGAAAATCCACTTGGAAAAGAAAAAGAAGAACACGTATTATAATGCATTCGCGCACAGAATCTAAGGATATGCCTCTGGCGTTTACATTCAGCCCAATTTATCACCAGAGGTTGTTTTTTTTAAAAAGTGAATACAACTGTAAATATAACTAAGCATACTAAACCATATATTACACACTGACCTAAATTACCTAAAATTGCTTCTTCACATCGTATTTCCTTAGGGTCAAAAACGCACTCAGTGCATGAACCCAGTTATAAATCCTAGGAGAAAGTACGTAAAGCTTTATAGAACTCATACAGGTGAATGGACCAGCAAGGCAGAAAATGACAGGAAAAGATGATGGAGAGCAAAGGAACAAGGTAGAAACAAAAAAGAGTCATAGAAAAGAGGAAATTTCTGGCACAGAATTTCAGAAGATGGGTGATACTATTTATACTGAAAGAGCGTGCGCCATCCTCACACAGAGCTGTGAAAAATCGCCATCTCTGTCGATTTTAAACCCGTGACATTTTCAGAAAACTGAGGGGGTCAAAGGTTAAAAAAGATGATTTCTGACGGGATCAAAGGTTAAGAAAGATAATTTAAGACAGAGTCAAAGGTTAAGACAGACAACTTAAGATGTAAGGTGACTAAAGAGTGAGGTGATAACGGACTTCGCTCTTCAAGTGCAAACTTCAAAACTTTAAACTTGAAAACACTTTATTGACCTACTCAATTGCCGAGAAGATGTGGAAAAGTGAAATGTATACAGACAGCGCGTGCGTGTTCTTAATCTCTTTCTCGTGCAATCATGCAGACTTTCGAACACTTGACCGACACATCACAGGACTATGGAAATGAGCGACGTAACACTTCATTTAATGATAAACTTGATCCCGCTCCTAAATTCATCGCCATATTCCATTAATGTTTCGAGAACAATCACGTACATACATCCAGGACGTGTGCACTAGGTCGCATATCTGAAGTCTTTAATTCGGCAGATTAAGTGAACTCGAACGTTCTTTTGTCAAGCGTCACACGATGAATAAACAATACGAATGTGGAAAGCAGACCCGATTAATATTCACAACATCTGTTATACTGGAACAGTTGAATCTGAAGAGTTTGTCTCCCTATTAACATATGATGAACGAAAAATCTAGTTAACAAGAAACACCCGAGGTACGGATGGGACCCAGAGCACCAATGCCTCGCCACTCTCCAGACAATCACCTCCCAAGCTCCTGACGCCACTCGAGAGTCATTTTATCTAGCAAAAGGCAGGGGAGGGGAGGGGAGGGGAGGGGCTATCCATGCAGGAATAATTAAATATGAAGGGTCTATGTCCCCAATAACACATGATGAATGAAAGTATGTTTTTTTCTGCTGGAACAAATTATTAATTATGGAGGGTCTTTCTCACCTACATCGTCATCATGTGCCTTGCCGCATGGCGTTGGCGATCATGGCCCTCCATATGTATGTATCCATTGTCGCTGCAAGTACATCTTCCCCCCTCCCTGTCCTAAGCCACCCTGCAAGTCCGTCCAGTATTTTCTCCCTGGGTCTCCTGGTGTTGTCTTTTTCCTCCAGTTTTCCTGTTGTGACCAGGTGCTCTAATTCCCCTTTCCTCATAAAATGGCCTATAAATGTTGCCTGTCTTTTCCTAATCTTCCTTATCAATAATATTCTTGTGTCTGTCTCCATCAAGACTGTCTCGTTTGTTTTCTTTGCTGTCCATGGAACTCTCAACGTTCTTCTCAGAAACCACATCTCGGCTGCCTGAGTTTTGTTCTGGCTTTGTTTGCTGACTGTCCACGCCTCACAACCGTATAACATTATCGGTTCTATATAAATTCAAGAACTCTCTTTCTGGTGTTAATTGATAGGCATTTGTTGGTAAGAACGCTTTGCATCTTCTTGAACGCTGTTTTGGCTTGGCCGATTCTGCTGGCTATTTCTGACGTGCATCATTGCCAGCCGAATGGACAGTAAGTACCTAAAACATAAGTACTATCTTTCGGCTGTTTGTGAAGACACTTTGGACCTAGTTTCAGTCTTACAGTGTTACTATGACATCTGTCACTGAGATACCCGCCCACCCCAAATTATATATATATATATTATATTATATATATATATATATATATATATATATATATAATTATATTATATATGTATATTGTATGTGTATATTGTATATGTATGTGTATTGTATATATTATATGTATGTGTATATGTATGTGTATATGGTATATGTAGTATATGTATGTGTATATGTATGTTATTGTATATGTGTGTATATGTATGTGTATATGTATGTGTATATGTATATGTATGTGTATGTTATATGTATGTGATGTGGTATATTATGTATATGTATGTGTATATGTGTATGTGTATATGTATATGTATGTGTATATGTATATGTATGTGTATATGTATGTGTATATGTATGTGTATATGTATGTGTATATGTATGTGTATATGTATGTGTATATGTGTATATGTATGTGTATATGTATGTGTATATGTATAGTGTATGTGTATATGTATGTGTATATGTATGTGTATATGTATGTGTATTGTATATGTATGTGTATATGTATGTGTATATGTATGTGTATATGTATGTGTATATGTATGTGTATTGTATTGTATTGTATAGTGTATATGTATGTATGTATATGTATGTGTATATGTATGTGTATTGTATGTGTATATGTATGTGTATATGTATGTGTATATGTATGTGTATATGTATGTGTATATGTATGTGTATATGTATGTGTATATGTATATGGTATGTGTATATGTATGTGTATATGTATGTTGTATATGTATAGTGTATATGTATTATATGTATGTGTATATGTATGTGTATATGTATGTGTATATTTTAGTATGTGTATGTATTGTATATGTATGTGTATATGTATATGTATTGTATATGTATGTGTATATATATGTATATGTATGTGTATATGTATATGTATGTGTATGTATATGTATGTGTATATGTATGTGTATATGTATGTGTATGTGTATATGTATATGTATTGTATGTGTATATGTATGTGTATATGTATATGTATATTGTATGTGTATATGCATGTGTATATACATATATATCAGCGCTGATTTCTAGGTAGACAGTTCATGAAACGTCAGTTTTAAAACATCAACAACAACCAAAACAAAAAACAAAAAAAAAGGAGAAAAAAAGCGCATTAGCGTGGCTTGAGCATTTATTTCTTTATTCTACTTCTTGTCCGTTTGTTGTTTGGCTTTGTCTATTATTTACATATTTATTGTTTTGTTATTGTCAGTTTTGAAATGCTGTACCAGTCTCGAACTTGCACCGTGGGCCAGGGAATTGGGTGAGGAGGACGGTGCCAGGGAATTGGGTGAGGAGGTTAGTTGGATGAAGCCGTGCATAATGTACCCCCCAGGGACATGTGGTCCTGCTGTACCGCAAGGTGAGCCTAGTGCTCTCCTACATGCATCTGCCGATTTTTAAAAAAAATTTTTTTTGGATTTTTTTTTTATTGAATTGTCGAATTGTCTGTCCAAGCGTTTTCTCGATATCCTGTTTTTCATGCAGTGCGGTGAACGAACGGTGACAGTGACGGTGCAAAGTACTCACGAGCTACATGTAATTAGAGCCAATCGTTATCTGGCGTGTTCCATCTCCCTTCCTGTCGTTTAGCTTTTTAAAGGGGCATTATTAGCTCATGACGAGTTTAGCTGTCTGTCTTTACACCCTTTCGCTTTTTTTTCTGTGTCTGTCTGTCTATCTGGCTGGCTGGCTGTCTGTCTGGCTGTCTGTCTGTCTGTCTGGCTGTCTGTCTATCTGTCTGTCTGTCTATCTTTCTCTCTCTCTTCCTCTCTCTCTCTCCCTCCCTCCCTCCCCCGTCTCTCTCTCTCTGTTTGTATCTGTCTGTGTCTATTTGTGTCTGTTTGTATCTCTCTCTCTCCTCTCTCTCTCTCTGTGTGTGTGTGTGTGTGTGTGTGTGTGTGTGTGTGTGTGTGTGTGTGTGTGTGTGTGTATACACATGTACATATACATACATACATATTGGAGACCAGAACTTTTCTTGGGCAGCTGAATGAGAATGGTACCCACCTCCTCTCCCTCGCTGCTTCGCTTTCCAAAAGTGTTGAAGAAAGTCAGGCACCAGTACCTACACATACTTGGGTAGACAGGAAGCCCAGGTGCAAAGTTTTGCTCGAGAGAAAATATTTGCACGTGTGCGAACCCATGCTGTCAGATTGAAAGGCGAGTGGCCCACCTCTGCGCCAACCAGGCCTCTTTTGCAGAAGCTGGAATACAGCTGCGATCCATTTGAAACAAATGTAATCGACCGAAAGTGTGAGTTGTTTCAGCAAAGATGTCTCTATTATGTATGAACGGATTTGAAAAAAAAGTCCAAAATGCGAATCCCGTGAACGTCCAAATTTCACGCCTTCTAAAACACACAAGCAGCGCTATGCAAACAAAAACTAAGCACATCGATACAATCTTCGTACTCACACTGACTTTACCAGTGCCAGACCTTGGATATTAACCCTTTTGATTCCCGCACCCTGTCCACCAGCATTCTGCACTGCCAGCCAGGCTAACAAAGCAAAAACTTAACCCTTTGATTCCCTCACCCTGTCCACCAGCTTCCTGCAGGAAGCTGGAAGATGGGGTAAGGGAAGGAATTAAGGAGGTCAGTGTTTTTGCAGCTGGTGGATGGGATGCGGGAGTCAAAGGGTTAATTAAACCAAAACTCTTGAGAGTAAGGTCATTAACCTGTGTGAGATGTTTCGGAAGAGCAGCAGACAAGACCAGAAGAGACGTTATTAAAAACGAAGAGATCCGAGAGAGACAGTGGGAACAAAACTGTCCACAATTATATCACACAACAGCGGGTTCAGTGGTTCGGCCATATGACCAAGGTGCCGGTCAACCAGCTGGCTGTACAAGCTTACTATATACGTTAGTTGATTGGAATTCAGAGCCAGAGGAAAAACATGGCAACGCTGGACAGGTGGAATGACAGACAGACACGCTCCACGTCTACAATATAACTCTACGCCAGGCTTCCCGTCTATCTGCAAAGCGACAACTTCATCTCCTTGCAACCCCAGCCCCAGTACAAACAGAGCAAACGTTTAACCCTCTGACTCCCGCATCCTATCCACCAACTTCAAAGACTTAACCCTTTGATTCCCTCACCCTATCCATCAGCTTCCTGCAATGCAGGATAATGATGGACAGGGCGCGGGAATCAAAGGGTTAAAAAGAAGAAATAAATTTTAAAGAAAAAAAAAGAAAGAAAGAAAAAGAAAAAAACCACAAAAACAAAAACAGTCAAATAAAAACCACAGACACACACACACACACACACACGCGCGCGCGCGCACACACACACACACACATACACACACACACACACACCACACACACACAGACAAAGGGGAAAATGTGTACCTGGAAATTGGCCATGCATGCCTAGATTTCTGCTGAAACGTAGCAGCGGACTGACAAGTTGGGTTCAACAGGGGATTTGTGAGGCCATGTTCCCAAGGAAATGACCCGGGCAACCAACACCGTGAATAGGCCCTACGTACGATTCAGGAAGGAGTTTTCGGTAGTTTCCCTTCATGCATCTAGGTCAACTATTTGGCCCAGCAAGGCGCCAGAAGAAACAAAGCAGACAATTCATCAGCGGCCAAGTTTTTTCAGAGTCTCTCTGATAAGTGTCCCAATACATTTATAATCACACCTGTTGTATTTTTTGCGTGTCTGTTTTCGCAAAAAAAAAAAAAAAAAAAAAAAAAAAAAAAACAAACACAAAACAAAACAGAAAAACAATTGAAATTGTGTTTCTTTTTAAGATGTCGTAACTATGGCTTGGCCGTTTTGAAGTCACGTAATGTTCTTTATATTCGAAAATTGGTCTGCAGTCATCGTTACGGGGACTGTACCTGAGCATCGATCGCGAGCAAGGCAATAAAAGATATGACAGCAGATCAGATGATGGTATCAACAGGCTGAAAATAGAACAGAGGCCGGCCCAACCCTTCTGCCTGCGAGTGACGTCCGTCAGGTAGACAATGAGATAAGTGGAGGATATGCCGGCACATCCGTTTTCATTTCTCTGAACTCGTTGCCTTCTCCGATCGTCTTATCCCTGCCACAACAGTCGGTCCCTCCGCTGACCCATCCCCCACCCACTGTGCATGGTATTACGTTTTTAACACACACACACACACACACACCACACACGGATTCGGAGCTGAAGAGGCCCGACGAATCCGCGACGTTCTTACAAATCCGAACGAGACTCGTGAGCTGTCGGCGCTATCCGGATGCAAATGAGGTGAGATCCGCTTTTAGCCCCGCCCCATTTCTATTTGTTGTGACAAATTGAGGCCAACATGTCGGTATTTCACCGGCAGATAACTAACGTAGTAATCACACTTGTCAGCGGCACCCAGCGAAGGACAGAATCGGTCAGTGTTGAGAACGTCTTGTGCCGTTT
>JAPXFY010000023.1:67070729-67075729 GCA_030674185.1 Monoplex corrugatus
GATCATAAAATAGACTGTCATCCTTACTCTGTGCATACAAATAGACTGTCGTCCTTACTCTGGCATACAAATAGACTGTCGTCCTTACTCTGATGCATAAAATAGACTGTCATCCTTACTCTGTGCATAAAATAGACTGTCATCCTTACTCTGTACATACAAATAGACTGTCGTCCTTACTCTGATCATACAAATAGACTGTCATACTTACTCTGTGCATACAAATTAGACTGTCATCCTTACTCTGTGCATACAAATAGACTGTCGTCCTTACTCTGGCATACAAATAGACTGTCGTCCTTACTCTGATGCATACAAATAGACTGTCATCTTTACTCTGATCATACAAATAGACTGTCTCCTTACTCTGTGCATACAAATAGACTGTCGTCCTTACTCTGTATACAAATAGACTTCTCCTTACTCTTGTATACAAATAGACTGTCTCCTTACTCTGTCATACAAATAGACTGTCGTCCTTACTCTGTGCATACAAATAGACTGTCGTCCTTACTCTGTACATACAAATAGACTGTCGTCCTTACTCTGTGACATACAAATAGACTGTGTCCTTACTTGTCATACAAATAGACTGTCGTCCTTACTGTCATACAAATAGACTGTCATGTCCTTACTCTGTACATACAAATAGACTGTCTTCCTTACTCTATGCATACAAATAGACTGTCATCCTTACTCTGTGCATACAAATAGACTGTCTCCTACTTGCATACAATAGACTGTCATCATTACTGCATACAAATAGACTGTCGTCCTTACTGTGTCATACAAATAGACTGTTGTCCTTACTCTGATCATACAAATAGACTGTCGTCCTTACTGTATACATACAATACACTGCATCCTTACTGTGTACTTACAGATAAGTAGTATTCTTACTCTGCGTACAGATAGGTATCTATGACTTGTATACAGATAAGTATGCTTATTCTGTGCATACAAATAGACTATCATCCGTAGTATATGCATTCAAATGGCTATCATCGTAAGAAAAAAAAGTAGTGGCTACTTATACAGATTATCCTGATGATAGTAATCTGAATCTACATGCATGGGTTCACTGTTCATGTCGGATTATCGTGGTAAAAGTAGTTTTAACTCTACACACAATTTTAACTCTAAATGCATGTTGAGCTTGTACATACACGTTCAACTCTAAATGCACGGTTTATAACTCTAAATGCACGGGTTAACTCTAAATGCACGGGTTAACTCTAAATGCGCGGTTTAGCTCTAAATGCACGGGTTTAACTCTACATGCACACTGTAACTCTACATGAACGTTTAACTCTAAATACACAGTTTGATTCGATGTGCACATTAAACTCTAAATGCACATTTAACTCTAAAAGCACATTTGCACGATTAACTATTTCAATATACGCGGTTTTACTCTAAATGCACGGTTTTACTCTACGTGCACGGTTTTACTCTAAATGCACGGTGTCATTCTATCTGCACAGTTTAACTATATATGTACACGGTTTAATTGTATGTATGCATGGTTTTACTCTACATGGGCATTTAACTATTTCAAACTCTGCATACGCGGTTTTATTCTAAATGCATAGTTTAAGTCTATATGCACGGTTTAACTCTACATGCACGGTTAACTCTACATGCATAATTTAACTCTGTATGCAAGTTTAAATGTATATACACGTTTAACTCTACATGCACGGTTAACTCTACATGCATAATTTAACTCTGTATGCAAGTTTAAATGTATATACACGTTTAATTCTACATGGACCGGAAACTCTACACTCACGTATGACCCAACCTGTATACACAGATTATCGTGGTGAAAATTGTTCAGCTCTGCAAGCACGTATTACAGAATATAATAGGACTAAAATAGTAGACACACTGGACTTGTTTGTTTTTACAGAAATAGAGTGGACTTCCAGGAAAATGGACCCAGTCAGTTTCAGTTGTATTATTCTGGTTTTTTTTTTTTTTTCCTTCTTTTTTTTTCTCTCTCTTTCTTTCTCAAAATGACGTCTCAGCGCTCGAAATAAACTCCAAATGCACTGACGTTCACTTGCCATGAATGTGATCCTTTCAGCAACGTAGATCCCCATGATTTACACCACAATGTCCGTGTCCAACGCTTGATTTCCTACCGGATACAAACCAGGATCTAAAAACTGTTAATGACGCCTAAAACCTAACAAATAGATGAATGAATAAGTAAATAGATAAATATAAATATTCATAAAGAAAGAAAGAAAGAAAGAAAGAGAGAAATAAAGAAACAAAATACAATGAATGAAAAAACATAAAAATTATTGAATACGAACCAGGATCTAAAAACTGTTAATGACGCTTAAAACCTAGCAAAATACAATGAATGAATAAGTAAATAGATAAATAAATATAAATATTCATAAAGCAAGAAAGAAAGAAAGAAAGAAAGAAGAGAAATAAAGAAACAAAATACAATGAATGAAAATAAAAAATAAATATAATGAATACAAAAGAAAAAAAACAAAAAACAAAAAAAAAAAATACAATAATGAAAAAACAATAATTAAGAATACAAACCAGACAAAACAAACAAAATAAAAACAAAATACAAATAAAAACAAAAAACAAAAGAAGACAAAACAAAATAAAGAAGACATAATGAGATATATAATAATAAATAAATACATAGAAGAAAGGAAGAATACAATACTAATATAGTAATAATAATAAATATAATTTCATAAGAAAGAAGAACAAAAGAAATAAAGAAACAAATATAATAAATTAAATATTATAATCATCTAAGAAAAACGAAAAGATGATGCAATTATTGATACGATAAACTACAGAAACATATCCATTCCACGCTTGCACATTTTATTGAAATCGACAATATAATACGCCTTGCAATTTATAGGATAACATACGAGAAGATACTATTTTCCAACGTTGCACATATATTGATAACAAAACGATATATCAAAACAAGGACATTCCCATTTATTGGATAACTACGAGAAGGACATCTATTTATCTCACGCTTTGTGGCATTTTATTTGGATAACTACGAGAAGATATCTATTTATTCCCGCTTTGTGGCATTTTATTTGGATAACTACGAGAACGATATCTATTTTAGTTCCACGCTTTGGCATTTTATTTGGATAACTGCGAGAACGATATTATTTTACTTCCCGCTTTGTGGCATTTTTTTGGATAATACGAGAAGATATCTATTTTTTCCACGCTTTGGCATTTTATTTGGATAACTACGAGAACGATATCTATTTTTTCCACGCTTTGCGCATTTTATTTGGATAACTACGAGAACGATATCTATTTTTCCACGCTTTGTGGCATTTTATTTGGATAACTACGAGAACGATATCTATTTTATTCCACGCTTTGTGGCATTTTATTTGGATAACTACGAGAACGATATCTATTTTATTCCACGCTTTGTGGCATTTTATTTGGATAACTACGAGAACGATATCTATTTTATTCCACCTTTGTGGCATTTTATTTGGATACTACGTGAATATCTATTTTTTCCACGCTTTGTGGCATTTTATTTGGATAACTACGTAATGATATCTATTTTTCGCCGCTTGTGGCATTTTATTTGGATAACTACGATAACGATATCTATTTTGTTCCAACGCTTTGCGGCATTTTATTTGGATAACTCATCATCATCATCAGGTGCCCTGCCGCATGGCGTTGGCGATCATGGACTTCCATTTGTCTCTATCTCTCGTTGCCCCCAGCACCTCCCCCACTCTCCTCGTCCCCAGCCACCCTGCAAGTCCGTCCAGCATTTTCTCCCTGGGTCTACCTGGTGCTCTCTTTCCCTCCAGCTTTCCCGTTGTGACCAGGTGCTGCAAATCCCCCTTCCTCATAAAATGGCCTATACATGTTGCCTGTCTTTTCCTAATCTTCCTTATGAGTGATCTACTTGTGTCTGCCTCCATCGAGACTGTCTCGTTTGTTTTCTTTGCTGTCCATTTGGATAACTACGAGAACGATGTCTAATTTGTTCCACGCGTTGTGGCATTTTATTTGGATAACTACGAGAACGATATCTATTTTGTTCGACGCTTTCTCTCTTGCCCACGAGACATTTTGTCGCTGACGGGAGAGGTACTGAAGTGGGTAAGTCATCCGACCTCCATTCGCAAGGTCTGGTGTTCGATCCTGACCGTGTGCCTCCCCCCACCTGGTGGGTAAAGGGGTGAAGGGGGAGATTGTTCTTGGTCTTCTAGGTCAAGCGGATCACATAGCGCCTATACCTTGCGTGTGTGTCTAAGAAACGTACGCGGAAGATGCACGTTAAAGATCCTGCAAATCGTGTGGGGTTTCCGCCAGGGTTTGTTAAGTGTACAAATCCGTATTTCACGACCCGGGTTCGATATAAGTTGAAGGAGTTGGGGCAGGGGGAGGGGGAGAGAGGGAGGGAAGCGGGGTAAGGGAGGTGGACATGGGACGGGAGGTTGAGGAGGACAAAAGACCATTTGTCCCATTTGTCAGCGGCCATTGGCAGATCTGGGTGAACAGCCTTGCTTGCGTTTTTCTGTTTGGTGCTTGTCCCCCCCCCCCTTCTTTCCCCTTCCCTCCCCCCCCCAACTTCACCTGGTCTTGTGTGGCTATTGAATGCACTGTTGTGTGTGTGTGTGTGTGTGTGTGTGTTTGTTAATGTGTGTTTGTGTGTGTGGTGTGTGTGTGTTTGTAATGTGTGTTTGTGTGTGTGTGTGTGTGTGTGTGTGTGTGTGTGTGTGTGTGTGTGTGTGTGTTTGTATGTGTGTTTTAATGTGAGTGTGTGTGTGTGTGTTTGTGTCTCAGTTTGTGTGTGTTGAGAGAGAGAGAGAGAGAGAGAGAGAGAGAGAGAGGAGAGAGAGAGGTGGGGAAAGGGTGGAGGAGGAGAGGGAGAGAGAGAAAGAGAGAGAGAGAGAGAGATTTTACTGAGACAGAGAGAATTTTTATCGAGAGAGAGAGAGAGGGAGAGAGAG
>JAPXFY010000023.1:67080729-67088229 GCA_030674185.1 Monoplex corrugatus
TGTGTGTGTGTTGTGTTGTGTTGTGTTGTGTGTGTGTGTTGTGTTGTGTTGTGTTGTGTTGTGTGTGTGTGTGTGTGTGTGTGTGTTTGTGTTTGTGTGCGTGCGTGTTTGTATGTGTGTGTGTGTGCGTGGTGTTTGCTGTTGTGTGGTGTGTGTGTGTGTGTGTGTGTGTGTGGTCTGTGTGCGCGTGCGTATGCATGTGCTTGTGCGTATATTTTATAGGGGCTAAAACCAAGCACAGACTATTATCATAGTGTTGGGATCTTAACGAGTGTTGAAATTGTGGGTGCGATGGTCAACTAGATAAACGTATGACTTCCAATCGGAAGGTCCGGGGTTCGATCCACCTAGACACCTCCACCTGCTGGGTTAAAGGTGGATAATTTTCTGATATCCCAGCTCAACATGGGTACAGATCTACCCGTGCCTTAAACTTCTTTCCATGTGTTGTATGCACATTCAGAGTACCCAATATATCTGATCTCCCAGCTCAACATGGGTACAGATATCTACCAGTGCCTAAACTTGTTTCTGTGTGTTGTATGCACATTCAGAATACCCAGTATATCTGATCTCCCAGCTCAACATGGGTACAGATATCTACCAGTGCCTAAACTTCTTTCTGTGTGTTGTATGCACATTCAGAATACCCAGTATATCTGATCTCCCAGCTCAACATGGTACAGATGTACCAGTGCCTAAACTTCTTTCTGTGTGTTGTATGTACATTGATAGTAGTATCCAATATGCTCACTAAAGATTCTGTAAGTCATGTCAGTGGCTGGCGTTTAGAAACATGCAAACCCCCCTCCCCCTCCCCCCCCACCCCCCACCCCCGTGTCCACTAAAGATGCAGACTGTGGAACAATATTCTTTAATGTTGACCAGCTCGCCTAACAGTTCTTGTTTTCCGTCCTCAGCTTAAGAGTAAAAAAAAAAGTCCGCCATGTGTAACGTGCAGTGAGGTCATTTGAGTTAGGAGAATAGTGTTGTACAAGAATGCTCAATAATAATGATGTATAGCCATCAGACCCTCACTTTTGGGGGGGGGGGGGGGTGCTATCTGTTATTTTTGAAGGTTGGTTTGTGTGATGACTGAGGCCTTTTTGTTTTGGTGTGTGTGTGTGTGTGTGTGTGTGTGTGTGTGTGTGTGTGTGTGTGTGGAGAGAGAGAGAGAGAGAGAGAGAGAGAGAGAGACAGACAGACAGACAGAGAGAGAAAGAGAGAGGGAGAGAGACAGAGAGAATAAAAATTGACAAGCTGTTTGCATGTTGTTTTATTTTGTTTTGTATTTTTTCTCAATAAATCTAGATAGTAAGTCTCCTCCAATAAAGAACCAGAGCCCACTTTATATACACCTCGTCATGACAGATGCTCTTGTATTCACGTGTGTGCAGACGCAGAGATACTGGGCTCGTACCAGAGATACGATGGCTACTTCAACAACCTGCTCAACTCGGAGCTGGGCAGCGCAGGTAAGCTCAGCGTGTTCTGTCATCACGGCTGTGCAATATCAGCATCACTACCATTGCCAGCGATAACACATGCTCACCATGTGACTCTCTTACCACGTCCATCAATTTCCTGCATATACTCGTATTATCACCTTGATGAGGAAGCAAACAAAATTTCACTCAGCCACCCCATTCGTGAAAGAATTATTCCTATCATTAACCCTTTGACTCCCGCAATCTCTCCACCAACTGCAAAACCTTAACCCTTTGATTCCTTCACGCTATCCACCAGCTTCTTGCTGGAAGCTGGTGGATAGGGTGAGGAATCAAAAGGTTAAGCTTTTTGTTGTTGTTTTTGTCTTGTGTTTTTGTTTGTATGTATGATATTTACATGTTTTCTTTCTTTTCTCAGTAGCTCAGTTCATATGCTAGAAATATGGACAAGTGTTAAGTAATCAATATACTTCATCTTTTGCTGATTTGCTTCAGCATATATATAGGGTGAGGGAATCAAAAGGTTAAGTTCTTGGGATGATGAATAGGGTGAAGGAGTCAAAGGGTTAAGTTCTTACGATGGTGAATAGAGTGAAGAAGTCAAAGGGTTAAGTTCTTACGATGGTGAATAGGATGAAGAAGTCAAAAGGTTAAGTTCTTACGATGGTGAATAGGGTGAAGGAGTTAAAGGGTTAAGTTCTTACGATGGTGAATAGGACGAAGAAGTCAAAAGGTTAAGTTCTTACGATGGTGGATAGGGTGAAGAAGTCAAAGGGTTAAGTTCTTGCGATGATGGATAGGGTGAAGGAGTCAAAAGGATTACGTTCTTGGATGGTGGATAGGGTGAAGGAGTCAAAGGGTTAAGTTCTTGCGATGGTGGATAGGGTGAAGGAGTCAATGGGTTAAGTTCTTACGATGGTAGATAGGGTGAAGGAGTCAAAAGGTAAGTTCTTGCGATGGTGGATAGGGTGAAGGAGTCAAAGGGTTAAGTTCTTACGATGGTGAATAGGATGAAGAAGTCAAAAGGTTAAGTTCTTGCGATGGTGGATAGGGTGAAGGAGTCAAAAGGTTAAGTTCTTACGATGGTGAATAGGGTGAAGGAGTCAAAGGGTTAAGTCCATGCGATGGTGGATAGGGTGAAGGAGTCTAAAGGGTTAAGTCCTTGCGATGGTGGATAGGGTGAAGGAGTCAGAGGGTTAAGTTCTTGCGATGGTGGATAGGGTGAAGGAGTCAAAGGGTTAAGTTCTTGCGATGGTGGATAGGGTGGAGGGAGTCAAAAGGGTTAATGGGGATCGTTTCAAGACATAACAGCAATTATCATCGGTTTCTTCTTACGTTTTCTTCAATGTTTAGTCTTTGCTTGTTTTTGTTTATTTTGTGTATGTAAGTGTCCTGTGACCCATGTTGGTTCACATGACGGAGTGTCATTCATTTATTTGTTTCATTCATTCATTCATTCATTCATTCATTCATTCAGTCATTCAGTCATTCAGTCAATCATTCATTCATTCATCCATTCATTCATCCATTCACGTTTTTTTTATTTGTGCATTTATCTAATGTGTCCTGTGACCTATGTTGTTTCCCATAACTAAGTATTATTAATTTATTCAATCAATCAATGAATCGATCAGTTAATTCATTTGTTTCCTAGTTTCTGTGTTAATTAAGTTATTCGTGTATTCATTCATTCATTTCTTCGTTTATTTATTTGTTGTTTATTTATTTATTTGTTTATTTGAATATTTATTTGTTATTTATTCATTTGTTTGTTTATTTATTTATTGTTATTCATTTATGAAGTACTTTTATTCATTCATTTATTTATTTATTTCATATATCATTGACCCCATCTTTTGCACCGGGCTTGTGTCTCTACCACCAACCGCTGTATTTTTTATTTATTTATTTATTTATTATTTATTCATTTATTCATTTATTCATTCATTCATTATTATTATCTATCTATTATCTATCTATCTATCTATCTATTATTATTATTATCTATATT
This sequence comes from Monoplex corrugatus, assembly GCA_030674185.1. Lineage (NCBI taxonomy): Eukaryota > Metazoa > Mollusca > Gastropoda > Littorinimorpha > Ranellidae > Monoplex > Monoplex corrugatus. The sequence goes on from JAPXFY010000023.1 coordinate 67,084,189, forward strand.
ATCTATCTATCTAATCTATTTCTATCTATCTATCTATCTATCTATCTATCTATCTATCTATATATCTATTGCTGCCTCCATCATTTGCACCAGTTCTGTATCACTAACCACAAACCGATCATTTCGGCTTTCCCATGGCAATACAGTGGAGTCATATTCTAACTGAACATATTTTAGACGCTTCCATCCATACGTCGTTTATTACAAATATACATATTATGATAATGGCCATATTACAGCCTGTAGATATGCATATTATCATGTATCATGCTGTTGGCGCTGTACACATACATGATTATATAAGTGACCAGACTGCTGACGATGATGATGATAATGGTAATGATGACAAAGACAATAGAATAATAATGATGATGATGATTTTCATAACGATAATGATAATGATGGTGATAATAATGATATTGATAATAATGATAGGAAAAATCAATTACCAGTTAAAAATAAAAGCTGAATTTAGTTAAACAACTTGTTTACTACTTTGAGTATATACTCGTACATCTGTGTGTGTGTGTGTGTGTGGTGTGTGTGTGTGTGTGTGTGTGTGTGTGTGTGTGTTGTGTGTGTGTGTGTGTGTGTGTGTGTGTGTGTGTGTGTGTGTGTGTGTTGTGTGTGTGTGTGTGTGTGTGTGTGTGTGTGTGTGTGTGTGTTGTGTGTGTGTGTTGTGTGTGTGTGTGTGTGTGTGTGTGTGTGTGTGTGTGTGTGTGTGTAGTGTTGTGTGTGTTGTGTGTGTGTGTGTTGTGTTGTGTGTGTGTGTGTGTGTGTGTGTGTGTGTGTGTGTGTGTGTGTGTGTGTGTGTGTGTGTGTGTGTGTGTGTGTGTGTGTGTGTGTGTGTGTGTGTGTGTGTGTGTGTGTGTGTGTTGTTGTGTGTGTGTGTGTGTGGGGTGTGTGTGTGTGTGTGTGTGCGTGCTGTATATATTATGCACGTCTGTGCGCGTGTGTGTGTGCATGTTGTGTGTGTGCATGTGTGTCTATGTGTGTGTGTGTGTGTGTGTGTATGTGTGTGTGTGTGTATGTGTGTGTGTGTGTGTTTGCATCTATGTGTTTTTTGCGTGTATGTTTACAATCGATTTTCTGTGTGTGTGTGTGTGCGTGCGCATTCATTCATGTGTGTGCATGTGTGTGTGTGGTGTGTGTGTGGCATGCGTACGTGTTCATGCATGTGTATGTGTATCTGTGTATGCATGCGTGCGTGTGCGTGCATGTGTATGTGTGTGTGTGTGTGTGTGTATACAGGTAGACCCCTGGCCCGCAACATCAGCAGCTCCTACCTGGACGAGACATACATGCCGTCAGGTTGGGACCGTCCCAATGCCCGTATGCTGAGCAACGAACTCTTCAAACTGCCCATCACTGGACCGCTGTGGCCCCGGGCCAAGAGCAAGACCGTCCTCTTTGCATTCTTTGGTAAGCCACAAGGGTTTTTTGTTTTTGTTTTTTTGTTAGTTTTTGGGTTTGTTTGTTCGTTTGCTTGTTCGTAGATTATGAAAGAACATGCAACATTCATAAGACAGTTTATAAGGCGAGAGAAATTACAGTACCTGGTCACAACAGGAAAGAGAGCACCAGGTAGACCTATCATCATCATCATGTGCCCTGCAGCATGGCGTTGGCGATCATGGCCTTCCATCTGTATCTATCCCTTGTTGCCGCAAGCACATCTTCCACCCTCTCCGTTCTCGGCCACCCTGCAAGTCCGTCCAGTATCTTCTCCCTGGGTCTACCTGGTACTCTCTTTCCCTACAGCTTTCCTGTTGTGACCAGGCGCTCTAATTCCCCTTTCCTCATAAAATGGCCTATAAATGTTGCCTGTCTTTTCCTAATCTTCCTTATGAATGATCTTCTTGTGTCTGCCTCCATCAAGACTGCCTCGTTTGTTTTCTTTGCTGTCCATGTTAGACCCAGGGAGAAAATATGGGATGGACTTGCGCAGTGAATGAAGATAGAGAGGATGGGAGAGACGTACTTGCAGCGACGAAGGATAGATTCGTATGGAGGGCCTTGATCGCCTACGTCATGCGGCAGGGTTCATAATGATGATGATTTTTATTCGTTTGTTTGTTTTTCTTTTTTTTTCTTTGTTCCATTCTTTTTCTTTTTTTTCTTTAGGATCATCGTCCCCCGTTGGGAAGCCGGGGGCTCTTTCAGTATAAACAGTATCCCCACCTTCTGGAAATTCTGTGCTAGAAATTTCCTCTTTTCTGTCACTCTCTTTGTTTCTGCCTTGTTGCCTTGCTTTCTGTCATTTCTACTTTTTTTTCTGTCTTACTGGTCCATTCACCTGTATTTTTTTGGATAAAGTCTTACGTACTTTTTCTTCGGATTGATGATTGGGTACATGTATTAAGTGCATTTTTGGCTCTAAGGAGGTGAGATATGCAGAAGCAGTTTTAGGTAATTTATGCCTGTTTTTATATGTTTTGGTGTCCTTAGGTAATGCTTATATTTGTATTCAGGTGTGTTTTTTAAATCTCCCCTGTGCGATAAACTGGACGGAGTGGTCCTATGCCGGGGGCATGTCCTTAGATTATGTGCGCGGATGCATTGCTGTGTGTGCTTGATTTTCTTTTCTTTTTTTTCCTGTTGAGGTTTTGTGCGTTTTGAAGCGGTTATAGCCCTGATATGGCTATGCGCAGTCGGCTGGGCTTTAAACAACAATAAAGAAAAGAAAGAAAGAAAAGGATCATCGTACTCAGGGAGATGTCCTTACTCACCCCCTTTTTTTCCATCCCATTTTCTACGCCACCTTAATGGCCACAAAGCTGTCACAGTTTTTAACGGTGTGACGATGATTCTGGCGATGAGGACGATAATCGTGATTTACAAAGTTCCTTTTAGGATTGAGACTACGTGACAGTTGTACTCTACGCTTCCTGTCATAAAACATCCTGGCGTCAACCAGGCCCGAGAGATACAGACACCTGCAGTGTTGGTCAGAAGATTAAAGCAATCCCTTCAATGACGCATCCGTGAAGTGGATGAAACTCGACTGCGTGTGGTCCCAGTCTTTCCAGTGAGCTCATTGCAAGCCCAACTCTGGGTAGAAGCCGGTTGGAGCCGAAAAATCCCAAAACGATTTTTGAAGGGACTGATGGGAATTCGAACCCACCACCACCTTTCAGTCGGTAAAGCGTTGTGCTAACCACTACACCACTGCGACTGGTTGTATGTTTGTTTTTCTGTGTGTGGTAGGATTGCAGGGTCTGGTAGGGTCAGACTGGGTTGGGTTGATTTATCGCCCAGTTTGACGTCAGCCAGTGAGTCGACGTCTCTGTCAGCGGCTGTGTGTGCATGCATGCATACACATGTGTGTGACAGTGCATTTATGTGTGTCTGTGTGTGGGGGTGGGTGGGTGGGGGAGGGGATGAGCGTTGGGAGTGGGGGTGGGGGTTTCAAACATAACGCTGATGTGAAACATATTGTGTTGTCTGTACATATTCGCGTGTGTATGTGTGTGTGTGTGTGTGTGTGTGTGTGTGTGTGTGTCTGAGTGTGTGTCTCAGAGTGTGTGTGTTGTGTGTGTGTGTGTGTGTGGTGTGTGTGTGTGTGTGTGTGTGTGTGTGTGTGTGTGTGTGTGTAAGTGTCTGGTGTGTGTCTCAGAGTGTGTGTGTTGTGTGTGTGTGTGTGTGTTGTCTGTGCTGTCTGGCTGAGAGGAGTGTGTGTGTGTGTGTGTGTGTGTGTGTGTGTGTGTGTGTGTGTGTGTGTGTGTGTTGTGTGTGTGTATATAGAACATAAGACATTTACATACTTTCAGACCAAATTTTTTTGCTGTTTTGGAAAGGAGAAAAGGGTCTTTTGAGTCACAAAAAACAACAAAACCAAAGGGACATACTTATTGAAAATTAGACACTCTCTCGCGTTGCAGTAAGACTTAATTATCCTTGCAGTTTAAGCTAGGCCCACATTCACATTGATGCTGACAACACGATAGGGCCCTACGTAAAATCATAAAAATCAAGCAAACGGACAATCAAAAACGAGTGGTCAGCTTGACAAGTGTGTGTGTGTGTGTGTGGACAGGCCAA
>JAPXFY010000023.1:67093229-67113229 GCA_030674185.1 Monoplex corrugatus
GTTTTTTCAGTTTAATAAATCTTTTTTCTTCATTCCTTTTCTCGCACTGGACGCGACGGAGCAGCAGGGAAGTTTTCAGTCTTTTTCTCCTAATTTTTGTATCTGGTATTCGTTCGTTTGTTTGTGATCTTACGCTTGACAAAGGCCATGTTGGCTGAAAATTTCGCTGTCTGTCTTGTTGTTTGAAATACGCGTTCTTATTCTTTCTTTCGTGTTTTTTTTTTTTTTGGTTCCAATAATCTTTTGTTATAAATCGTTTTCGTCGATGTTTTTCTCTGAACGCCCTTTGGACCCCTGCGCATTAAACTTATCCATTGGACAGACAGGTTCATTTTCCAGGTCTGTCCTTTTGAGGCCCAGTTAACCTTCTTATCTTTCTGAAGTTATCTTTTTTGAAGTCTTGGTACATACAAAGAAACAACAAGCAACAAACAAACAAACAAACAGAAAACAAGAGAAAAAGCGAGAGTATGTGTGCGGGTGACAGAGAAGATGACAACTTGGCTCAAGGGTCATTCGTCGTCAAACAGGCTTGAGTGTGCCCTAGCTCAGCATCTTGTGTGCGTTGTGTGTGTGTGTGTGTGTGTGTGTGTTTGTGTGTGTTTTGTGTGTGTGTGTGTGTGTGTGTGTGTGTGTGTGTGTGTGTGCGGGTGTTAATGTGTGTGTGTGTTTGTGTGTGTGTGGGTGTGTGTGTGTGCGGGTGTGTGTGTGTAGAGAGAGAGAGAGAGAGAGAGAGAGAGAGAGAGACAGACAGACGGACGGACGGACAGACAGACAGACAGACAGACAGACAGACAGACAGAGGGAGGATGACGGTTTGGGACAGAGGTCACACATGCCCGACGCCCCTCCTCTCTTCCCCCCTACCAGTTTGCGTGTGCTTGGTACCCTGCAGACTCTCCATCAACAAAGCAAGAATTTTCAACCAACCCTTCCCACTTTCTCACCCTATCCACCAGCAGCTTCTCGCTGTAAGCTGGTGGACAGGGTGAGGGAGTGGGGGAAAGAGTCAACAACAAATCAGACTTTTAACATACATCCGGCGATGTGCCAAACAGGTATGGGAGACACGCACACGTTCGAGAACCCGTGGCTGCTGTCGCTCAACCTGCTGTTTTACCGGTACCACAACAAACTGGCCGAGTCCTTCACCACGGCTCACCCGGACTGGACTCCTGACCGCATCTTCGAACACTCCCGTCGCCGGGTCATCGCCACCATGCAGGTAACACGCCACTGTCACAGCACAGCATGCTGCCGTGGTGGTCATCTTTAGCATCTCCATCCTCAGCATCTTTCCATGATTCATCATTGATTTACATTCTCCATTCTCAGATTAGCATCTCTTTCTCAGCATTAGCATCTTTCTCTGTTTCTCAGCATTAGCATTCTCTGTTCTCGTAGCGTCTCCATTCTCAGCATTAGCATCTCTGTTTCCCTCCGTTTTAGCGTCTCCATTCTCAGCATTTAGCATCTCTGTTCTCAGCATTAGCATCTCTGTTCTCGTTAGCGTCTCCATTCTCAGCATTAGCATCTCTGTTCCTCAGCATTAGCATCTCTGTTCTCGTATAGCGTCCTTTCCATTTCTCAGCATTAGCATCTCTGTTCTCAGCATTAGCATCTCTGTTCTCGTTAGCGTCTCCATTCTCAATCTTTCAGCATCTCCATTCTCACGCATTAGCATCTCTGTTCTCAGCATTAGCATCTCTGTTCTCGTTAGCGTCTCCATTCTCAGCTAGCATCTTTAGCATTCCTCTGTTCTCGTTTAGCATCTATCCATTTCTCAGCATTAGCATCTCTGTTCTCGTAGGCCATTCTAGCATACATCTCTGTTCTCGTTAGCTCTCCATTCTCAGCATTAGCATCTCTGTTCTCAGCATTAGCATCTCTGTTCTCGTTAGCATCTCTTTCTCGTTAGCTCTCATTCTCAGCATTAGCATCTCTGTTCTCGTTAGCTCTCCATTCTCAGCATTAGCATCTCGTTTCTCACACTTCATCTTGTCTATCTCCATTCTCAGCATACATTCTTCTCATCATTAGCATCTCTCTCTAGCATTACATCCCAGCATTATCTTGCTTTCTGATTATCACATATTTTACTACTGATTATCCTCATATTTATATACTGATTATCCTCATATTCTATACTATGATTATCCTCATATTTATACTATTGATTATCCTCATATTTATACTACTGATTATCCTCATATTTATACTACTGATTATCCTCTATTTTATACTACTGATTATCCTCATTTTATACTACTGATTATCCATCTATATTCATAAGTATCCTGAACTTATATTCTTGGTTATCCTGATAAGTTACGATTATCATCGTGTTATGGTTACATTCCTGATTATTTTATATATTATACTGTAGTTATATTCATGATTATCCTCATATTGAAAATTATCCTCATTTGTGTTCTCGGATATTTTTTTTTTATTCCTGATTATGTTCATTCTCATCACGACTACAGGGGATAAGTTTATCTTGCAATCTTTGAAAACTTCAAACCAGCAACAGAATTAAAGAAAAACATTTCGTTGGTGTAGAAATTGGGTGGAAGTGTATAATTTGATGATGATGTGATAGTGTTTTGCCTCCTCCCCCCCCCCCCCCCCCAATCTCCCCTCACCCTTACCCTGGTACGAAACAATACTGAAGCGCATGTGTGTGTGTGTGTGTGTGTGTGTGTTTGCGTGCGTGTGTTTATGTGTGTGTGCGCTGTGTGTGTGTGTGTTTGCGTGTGTGTGTGCGTGTGTGTGTTTATGTGTGTGTGTGTGCGTGCGTGCGTGTGTGTCGTGTGTGTGTGTGTTTGCGTGTGTGTGTGTGCGTGTGTGTGTGTGTGTTTATGTGTGTGTGTGCGTGTGTGTGTGTGCGCGCGCGCGGTGTGTGTGTGTGTGTTTTGTGTGTGTGCGTGGTGGTGTGGTGTGTGCGTGTGTGTGTGTGTGCGTGCTGTGTGTGTGTGCGTGTTGTGTTTGTGTGGTTCTTTTGATTGGCAGAACGTCATCATGTATCAGTGGCTACCCCTGCTGGTCAACCAAGATATCAAGCCTTACCCAGGTACGTAGCACCCATGTTAAGCATGTACTATTAGTGTCCTCTTATAATCACAGAGAGACAGACAGAGAGAGACAGAGACACAGGAGAGACAGAGAGAGAGACAGAGAGAGACGAGAGAGACAGAGAGAGAGACAGAGAGACAGAGAGAGAGACAGAGAGAGACACAGAGAGAGACACAGAGAGAGACAGAGAGACAGAGACAGACAGAGAGAGACAGAGACAGAGAGAGAGACAGAGAGAGACAGAGAGAGAGAGAGACAGAGAGAGACAGAGAGAGAGAGACAGAGAGAGATTGTTGTTTAAAGCCCAGTTTATTGCGTAGAGCCATATCAAGGCTAGAGAGAGAGAGAGAGAGAGAGAGAGAGAGAGAGAGAGAGGTGTGTGTGTGTGTGTGTGTGTGTGTGTGTGTGTGTGTGTGGTGCGTGTGTGTGTGTGTGTATATATATTTATAATATATATATCTTCTCTCTCTCTCTCTGTATCTATATATATATATATATTCAAGCAGCATGTGCACAGAAAAGGCAACAAATCAATGTAAAAATTTCCCAAATTTTCGGCGGTACACCCGCCTTCCTCAAGGGGACTTTAGTCACTGACTACGATAGCTACACAAACACATCAGAATATTTTACGTAGGCTACATCACGTAGTTTTGACTCGATATTGTTGTGACGTCAATTGACAGAGTTCAGGCCCAGAGGAAATATGATTTTCATTTTGTTCATCCAAAAAGACTCCCTCCTCAGTCTGGTGTCCAGGTTCTCAGAGTGCACCTTTTCCACTGCGATACATTTTAAATTTTGAAGTGAATGGCCAGTTTGGTTGAAGTGTTTGGTGACCTGAGTGCCTGTATTTTTTTGGATGTTTGACCGGTGTTGGTAGAATCTGGTTTTGAGAGAATTTTTCGTTTGTCCTATATATTGAGTTTTAGGGCAGATATCGCAGTGGAGGAGATACACTACGTTGGTAGATGTATATATATATATATATTGTGTGTGTGTGTGTGTGTGTGTGTGTGTGTGTGTGTGTGTGTGGTACTTCGTGCAGGGTACAACCCGGCCATGAGTAGTGAGATCACCGACCTGTTTGACGCCGTTGCCATCAACTACATCCTAACTCTCATCCCTTCTGCAGTATACAAACTGTAAGTGGTTTGTACTACACCACTATTAGCTCAGCATACGAACACCACACTGACCATGGCTGACGCCCATGTCTGTCTGCAGGGTCTGGCATATACTGGATCAGTTCGTTCTTTGAATTAACGTCTTTTCACTCGTCATCATCTTCATCAGGTGCCTTGCCACATGGCGTTGGCGATCATGGCCTTCCATCTGTTTCTACCCCTTGTCTTTTCACTATGAATGATATTAGAATGGATAGGGTGAGGGAATCAAAAAGGGTTAAGTTTTTGGCAGTTGGTGTATAAAATGCAGGATCAGTACTGAATCAGTAAAGGCTTCCGTGTTAACAGCATATTGACTCCTGCACCCTGTCCACCAGCATCCTGGATTGTCAATTTTATGCTAGTAAAACAAAAATTTAACCCCCTTGACTCCTTCACCCTATTCACCAGCTTCCTGCTGCAGGAAGCTGATGGATAGGGCGAGGGAATCAAAAGGGTTAAGTTTTCGCAGTTGGTGTATAGAGTGCGGGAGTCAAAGGGGTTAATCAATCCTCGGAGACAGAGACCCGTTCTGAATGAAAACATTTTTTGCTTATTATGTTTATAATAATAACTATGTTTGTAGAATTCAGACATTCCATGCACCAAAGGCTACAGGTTCTTTTTTCTTTTTTGTTTTGTTTTGTTTATTTATACTGTTTCAACCAATAGTTAGATTGTCTGTGTGTCTACCTATCTGTCTGTCTGTCTGTCTATGTATGTATGTAGGTATTATGTATGTATGTATCTGTCTGTCTGTCTATCTGTCTGCCTGTCTATCTGTCTGTCTATCTATCTGTCTATCTGTCTGTCTATCTGTCTATTCTATACTAGCTAGCTGTTTATCTATACTGTCTGTCTAATGATCTGTGTATTTATCTCTATATATTAATCTCTCCAGCTTTGTCTCTATCTATCTATCTATCTATTCTATCTATCTATCTATCTATCTATCTATCTATCTATTCTATCTATCTACCTATCTATCTATATCTATCTATCTATATTATCTATCTACCTATCTATCTATCTATCTATCTATACTATTATCTATCTGTCTGTCTATCTGTCTGTCTTCTATCTATCTATCTATCTATCTGTCTGTCTGTCTATCTATCTATCTTATCTATCTATCTATCTATCTATCTATCTATCTATCTATCTATCTGTCTGTCTCTGTGTCTGTCTATCTATCTATTATCTATCTATCTGTCTGTCTATCTATCTATCTGTCTGTCTGTCTATCTATCTTTCTGTCATGTCATTCTATCTATCTTCTATCTATCTATCTATCTATCTATCTATCTATCTTTATCTATCTCTGTGTATCTATCTATCTTGTCTCATTGTCTATTATTATCTGTCTATCTATCTAATCTGATCTATCTACTCTATCCCTATCTATCTATCATACTATCTATCCTATATCTATATCTATCGATCTGTATCTATCTATCTGTCTGTCTTATCTATCTATCTATCTATCTATCTGTTCTGTCTATCTATCTATCTATCATGTCTATTTTATCTAGTCTATCTTTTCTGTTCTGCTATATCTACCTATCTATCTATCTATCTATCTACTGTCCTACCTACTACCTATCTATCTATCTATCTATCTATCTATCTATCTATCTAAGATAAATCACACGTCATGTCATGTACTACATGTTCTGTTACAGGGACATGTACTGTAACTACATGCGTCCTGACCGGCTGTGTAACACATACTGGGACAGTAAGGTGAGTCTTCTGGAATAGCCACGAAATAGTCCATATATCTTCTGGTATTGTCACGAAATAGTTCATGTATCTTCTGGAATTGCCCTGAAATAGTCTGTTCGTCTTCCAGTCCATGAAATAGTTCACCATCGTTGGTCCATGTTTAGAAATGGTAGGTTGTACTTCGGTGAAGTGTTCACTACTTGAAACTTTTGAAAGAAAGAATCAAAGAAAGAAACAAAAATGCACACACATATCGAGAACAACGGATGAAAAAAAAAGCACTAATACACACATACGCACGCACGCACGCGCGCACGCACGTACGTACATGCATGAAGTTCATGTGTCTATCTATATCTGTCGTCTGTCTGTTTATCTATCTATCTATCTATCTATCTATCTATCTATCTTCTTCTATCTTCTATCTTCTGTCTGTCTGTCTTCTATCCTATCTATCATCGTCTATCTATCTATCTATCTGTCTGTCTATCTATATATCTGTCTGTCTGTCTGTCTGTCTATCCATCCGTCTGTCTGTCTGTATATCTATCTATTTGTCATCATAGATGTGGATTCATTGTGGTGTGTATCATATGGAACCACCCGAACGCTGCAAACACCATATTGACGAAACTTTGACTGAAAAATGACAAGACATGGTCCTCGTCATTCAATTCATAGATTGGGGTGGTGGTGGGTGTTTTTAGGTTTTTAATTCATTTGAGGGAATTCTTGAATATTATATTGAACCGATAATGTTATATGGTTATGAGGCGTGGACAGTCAACACGCAAAGCCAGAACAAGACTGAGGCAGCCGAGATGTGGTTTCTAAGAAGAATGTTGAGAGTTCCATGGACAGCAAAGGAAACGAACGAGACAGTCCTGAAGGAGACAGATGCAAGTGGATCATTGATCAGAAAGATCAGGAAAAGACAGGCAACATTTATAGGCCATTTTATGAGGAAAGGGGAATTAGAGCACTTGGTCACAACAGGAAAGGTGAAGGGAAAGACAGCACCAGGTAGATCCAGGGAGAAAATATTGGGCGGGCTTGCAGGGTGACTGAGGACAGAGAGGGTTGAAGGTGTGCTAACGGCAACAAGGGATAGATACATATGGAGGGCCATAATCGCCAACGCCGTGCGGCAGGGCACATGATGATGATGAATTCATTTTGTGGGGTTTTTTTTTCTTCCTTCAGGAAATTGTACAAGAGCGTATGCAGGGAACGGTGGACATCTTGCGTGGAATGACAGCACAGCTGGCAGAAACAGACGACATGTTCATCGTGGAGGACATCAGAAGTGAGTAGCATGTATCTGTTTGACATGGCAAGGATAGTCGCCATCCCTAAAAACGTAAAACGTAAGATTGTTCCGTAATCGCGAGTTCGGGCTTCAGTAGCTCAATTGGTTGAGCGTCGGATTCACTTAGTAATGGTTGTGGGTTCGAATCCCGGGCTGCGCCATATTAAATCTGGCCATCACGCCGCCCCATATTAACATCATTGTTGTTCTGGTGGTGTCAGTATAGGATTAGGTAAGTCCCCCTTCCCCCACTACTACATCAAAACTGGCCTTCTCATTGTCCCATCTTAACATCATTGTTGTTCTGGTGGTGTCAGTATAGGATTAGGTAAGTCCCCCTTCCCCCACTACTACATCAAAACTGGCCTTCTCATTGTCCCATCTTAACATCATTGTTGTTCTAGTGGTGTCAGTATAGGATTAGGTAAGTCCCCCTTCCCCCACTACTACATCAAAACTGGCCTTCTCATTGTCCCATCTTAACATCATTGTTGTTCTAGTGGTGTCAGTATAGGATTAGGTAAGTCCCCCTTCCCCCACTACTACATCAAAACTGGCCTTCTCATTGTCCCATCTTAACATCATTGTTGTTCTAGTGGTGTCAGTATAGGATTAGGTAAGTCCCCCTTCCCCCACTACTACATCAAAACTGGCCTTCTCATTGTCCCATCTTAACATCATTGTTGTTCTAGTGGTGTCAGTATAGGATTAGGTTAGTCCCCCTTCTCCCACTACTACATCAAAACTGGCCTTCTCATTGTCCCATCTTAACATCATTGTTGTTCTAGTGGTGTCAGTATAGGATTAGGTAAGTCCCCCTTCCCCCACTACTACATCAAAACTGGCCTTCTCATTGTCCCATCTTAACATCATTGTTGTTCTGGTGGTGTCAGTATAGGATTAGGTAAGTCCCCCTTCCCCCACTACTACATCAAAACTGGCCTTCTCATTGTCCCATCTTAACATCATTGTTGTTCTAGTGGTGTCAGTATAGGATTAGGTAAGTCCCCCTTCCCCCACTACTACATCAAAACTGGCCTTCTCATTGTCCCATCTTAACATCATTGTTGTTCTGGTGGTGTCAGTATAGGATTAGGTAAGTCCCCCTTCCCCCACTACTACATCAAAACTGGCCTTCTCATTGTCCCATATTAACATCATTGTTGTTCTAGTGGTGTCAGTATAGGATTAGGTAAGTCCCCCTTCTCCCACTACTACATCAAAACTGGCCTTCTCATTGTCCCATCTTAACATCATTGTTGTTCTAGTGGTGTCAGTATAGGATTAGGTAAGTCCCCCTTCTCCCACTACTACATCAAAACTGGCCTTCTCATTGTCCCATATTAACATCATTGTTGTTCTAGTGGTGTCAGTATAGGATTAGGTAAGTCCCCCCTTCCCCCACTACTACATCAAAACTGGCCTTCTCATTGTCCCATCTTAACATCATTGTTGTTCTAGTGGTGTCAGTATAGGATTAGGTAAGTCCCCCTTCTCCCACTACTACATCAAAACTGGCCTTCTCATTGTCCCATCTTAACATCATTGTTGTTCTGGTGGTGTCAGTATAGGATTAGGTAAGTCCCCCTTCCCCCACTACTACATCAAAACTGGCCTTCTCATTGTCCCATCTTAACATCATTGTTGTTCTAGTGGTGTCAGTATAGGATTAGGTAAGTCCCCCTTCCCCCACTACTACATCAAAACTGGCCTTCTCACTGTCCCATCTTAACATCATTGTTGTTCTGGTGGTGTCAGTATAGGATTAGGTAAGTCCCCCTTCCCCCACTACTACATCAAAACTGGCCTTCTCACTGTCCCATCTTAACATCATTGTTGTTCTGGTGGTGTCAGTACAGGATTAGGTAAGTCCCCCTTCCCCCACTACTACATCAAAACTGGCCTTCTCACTGTCCCATCTTAACATCATTGTTGTTCTGGTGGTGTCAGTACAGGATTAGGTAAGTCCCCACTTCCCTGGGATGGTTATCCCCGTCTGCCGTATCACCTGAGGTGGATGCCGACGTAAAAATGAACCAATTCAGTCATTCAGTAACCGCGAGGTCGTTAGGGGATGAGGTGGTAGAGACTTCAGCTTTTCCTGGTGCCAGCGTTATGACGGCAATGTCCATTTCCTCTCCTTCGTTGCTTTACCTTCACTGTTTCCAAGAAAGGTGCATGTCCACAGACTGGGTAGACTTTGGAAGCCACATACTCAGATTTCTCCGACGACAGTCATATGCACTTTGATAAACTCTTGTTGCACACTGGCACGCACACGCGGGGGCGCGCATGCACACACACACACACACACACACACACACACACACACACACACACACACACACACACACACACACACACACACCACTCACAGATACGCACACATGCACATGTACATGCACGCGCACACATACATACACACACGTACACACACATACACACAACACAACATATACGCATGGACACACAAACACACACACATACACACACTTAGGTTTACACCCACACACAACACACGCAATGCACACACACACACACACACACACACACACACACACACACACACTCACGCACACACAACACGCATGTGCACACATACACATACTCACGCGCGCACACACACACACACACATACACACATACATACACATACACAACACGCATGTGCACACATACACACACTCATACACATACACGCACAATACGCATGTACACACGTGTTATAAACACACAGACAGACTTACACACTGACACACACACAAAGACATAACACACATACACAAACATACACACACAGCCGCATGTACACGCACCCACAAAAAATATAGTCGTCTACTGTCTCTACGCCATTGTCAGTGTCAAACATGCGCACGCGCGCACGAATACACACACAAGCAAGCGCACTTACGCATCAACATATTTACACAGATGCACACACACGTACATATATACACATACATATACACACACGTCCACATACACTCACACACACATACATACACGCACGCGCACACACACACACGCACACACAAACACACATACACACACACAAACACACACATACACAGACACGCACACAGATACGCACACGCACACACAGACACACACACAAACACACAGACACACACACAAACACACAGACACACACATACGCACACACACACACACACACACACACCACACACACAGCACACACACCACACACATATGAACACAGACACACACATTCACACACACAGAGACACATACACATTCACATACACACACAGACACAGACATACACACACAAACACACACACACAAACACACACACAAACACACACACACACACACACATACACACACACAGAGGAGACACGAGACAACGGGACGCCATCAAAGGAGATGTCATGTCACCCTACGGTATAACCATGATCACAACGACAGGACAAAAACTGACAATAGGGGGGGAGGGGGAGGGGGAGGGGGAGTTAATCATAATCATCTTGTAACTGAAAGAGCCCCCAGGCTGTGTGTGTGTGTGTGCTCAATAAACGGCTTCATCCTGACAGCTCGGTGAAGCTTTAGCCAGAGGCCTAGATATCTTAATGGCTGTCTGTGATCGAAGTGTGTATGTAGTCAACCGGAGGATTCGGCACTCAATGAGTAAACAGCTGAGTCATAAAACAGTCATATCTGCTTCGCGAGAATTCCACCCCCACCCCCAAAAGCAACAACAACAACAACAACAACAACAACAACAAAAAACTCACCTTGCTCACGTGTAGTACTTGTACGTAGGTATAAGGCTTACGTCATTATAATAATTTTTGGGTCTTATCCATCGCCTTTCGTGTGTGGTTGACAGTGCGTATGGAATTCGCTATGAGGGCGCAAATTGTAACTCTCTGCTCTCTGGTTTGCCTGCTTTTTCTGTTGCATGCCTCCAACGTATTCAGAATTCGGTGGCCCGTCTTGACCTTGGTAAAAAAAAAAAGAGGCGTGGTGTTTCACTCCCTTGCTTCCTTTGCTCCACTGGCTTCCCGTTTCTCAAAGAATGTCGTACAAAATCAATCATCATCATCATCATCAGTCCCGTAGTCTGGTTGACCGTTGGGGCACCACTGAAGATTTTGCAACCAACTTCCTCCACTCCTCACGGTCCTCAGCTTTCCGCAGAATGATATTCCATTCAAGGCCAGTCCACTCTCTGATATTGTCTTCCCATCTTTTTCTCTGTCTGCCTCTTCGTCTCCCTCCCTGAACTGTTCCCTGCAAGACGGTCTTGGCCAGTCCAGATGATCGTGTGACGTGCCCGTACCACCCCAGTTTGCGTCTTTTCACTGAGGTCAGGAGGTCTTCATACGGCCCGATGGCGTTTTCGATTCGGGTTTTCACTTCCTTATTTGTTATATGATCTTTGTACAAAATCGAAACTTTATTATTATTGTTATTGTTGTTGTCATCATCATCATCATCATCATCATCATCATTATTATTATTATTACTATTATTATTATTATTATTATTTGTTGTTGTTATTGTTGTTATTATTATTATTGTTGTTAATATTTTTATTATTGTTATTAACACTTTTATTATTATTGTTATTATTGTTATCATCATCTTGAGAAACTGAAACTTGTCACAAAAGGATTTACTGTCTGAAAGAACACGTCGCAATGCAGTTCCCCCCACCCTCTCCCCCACTTAGTATGCATTTTTTTTTACCTGTTAAAATTGATGTTTTTTTTGTACAGGAACAGGCCCATTGTTGCCGTAGGTTCTTTGACGTGTGCTGAAGTGTACGTTACTTTAGCAGCTTCATTATATTGAGGACCTCCCGTCCCGATTCTCCCTTCGCCATTTCGCCTTTTCGCGTTTCTCCACTTTCCCATTTCGCCTTTTCGCGTTTCTCCACTTTCCCATTTCGCCTTTTCGCGTTTCTCCACTTTCCCATTTCGCCTTGTCCCATCTTGCCTTTCCCATTCGCCTTGTCCCATCTTGCCCTTCCCATTTCGCCTTGTCCCATCTCGTCTTGACCCATTTCGCCTTGTCCCATCTTGCCCTTCCCATTTCGCCTTGTCCCATCTCGTCTTGACCCATTTTGTCCTGTCCCATTTCGCCCCTTTCCATTTTTTATCTTGTCTTATTTCGCCCTTTTCCATCTCGTATTCCCATTTCGCCATTTTCCAGCTCGCCTGTTCCATTTCACTCAGTCCCTTTTCACGCTGTCCCATCTCGCCCTTTCCAGAATCGTACCCCCGTGGGGATGCCTGGGGCATTTTCAGTATAAACATTATCCCCACCTCGAAATTCTGTGCTAGAAATTTACTCATTTATGTCATTCTCATTGTTTCTGCCTTGTTCGTTTGTGTTCTGTCATTTCTTCCTATCATTTTCTGCCTTGTTGGTCCATTCACCTGTGTGTATTCGATAAAGTTTTGCTTAGTTTCTCTTAGTTTGGCTCTAGGGAACTGAGATATGCGGAGGCAGTTTAAGATGATTTAGGCACGTTTTTATACATGTTTTAGTGTCCTTAGTAGACCCAGGGAGAGATTGCTGAACGGACTTGCAGAGTGGCTGGGGATGAGGAGGGTGGGGGAGATGCTGGGGGCAACGAGAGATAGAGATGGTTGGAAGTCCATGGTCCCCAACGCCATGCGGCAGGGCACCTGATGATGATGATGATGATGAGTGTCCTTATTTATGTTTGAATTTGTATTCAGGTATGTTTTTTACATTTCTTGTGTGATCAGTTGGAAGGCGTGGTCAGCGCCAGGAGCATCTCTTTAGATTTTGTGCTCGAATACATTGACTGACATGTATACTTAATTTTCTTTTTCTTTTTCTTTTTTATTTATTTTTTTACTGTCAACGTATTGTCTACGTTTTGAAACGGTTATAGTCCTGATATGGCTGTACGCAGTCGGCTGGGCTTGAAACTCAAATAACAAATAACCATTTGACTCCCTGACCCTATCCACCGGCTTCCTGAAGCAGGAAGCTGGTAGATAGGGGAAAGGATGTCAAAGGGTTAAATTTTTTTCGCAGTTGCTGGACTGGATGGGTGGGGTGGGGGTGGGTGTGGGGTTAAAGTGTTATGGAAGTTTCTCTGACCACGTCTGTCCGTGCAGGCAAGTACTACGGACCTCTGTTCTACTCGCGGCATGACGCCGTGGTGCTGACCATCATGAAGGGCCGGGACTACGGGTTGCCAGACTACAACACGGCACGAAAAGCCATGGGGCTGAAAGAGGTCACTGACTTTGATGACTTCTTTCGCATCAGTCCTCATCTCAACGACACGGAGGAAGGGAGAAAAGTAAGTTTTGTGTGTTAGGCGAGTTGTGGGGTGGGGTTTGGGGTGGGGGAGAGAGAGAGGGGGGGGGGAGAGAGAGAGAGAGAGACAGTGTGTGTTGGTGTGTGTGTGTGTGTGTGTGTGTGTGTGTGTGTTTGTTGGGTTTGTGTGCGATGAGAGAGAGAGAATTTTGTTATGGTTGTGTGTGTGTGGTGTGTGTGTGTGTGTTGTGTGTGTGTGTGTGTGTGTGTGTGTGTGTGTGTGTGTGTGTGTGCGCGTTTGTGTGCGAGAAAGAGAGAGAGAGTTTTGTATGGTGTGTGTGTGTGTGTTTGTGTGTGTGTGTGTGTGGTGTGTGTGTTGTGTATGCGTGTGTGAGTTTGTGTGTGTGTTTTCTATGGTGTGTGTCTGTATGTTTGTGTGTGTGTGTGTTGTATGATTGTGTGTGTGTGAGTGTGTGCGTGTGTGTGTATGTGCGCGCGCCATCATATGCGTCCGCCAACACCACCTTGCCTCGTCATCTTCGTCGTCATTGTCATCGTCGTCGCCATCATCATCATCATCATCCCTCAATCATAATCATCATGCCTCCATCATCATCCCGCCATACTCCATCGTCCACCACCATCCATCATCATCAACCATAATCATCATCATCACCACCCATCATCACCACCTTTTATCACCATCCATCCATCATCATCCAAAATCATCATCATCCATCACCGTCCATCATCATCATCATCCTCCATCATCACCATCTTTTATCAGCACATATCATCACCATCCATCATCCATCATCACCATCATCCATCGTCGTCGTCATCACCATCATCATCATCTATCCATCATCATCATCTATCCATCACCATCCATCATCACCATCTACGATCACCATCCATCATCACCACCTATCATCACCACATTAACCATCCATCCATCAGTTACCATTTATTGTTGTCATTTATGAGTTCTGACCCAAATGATCGTGTTCGCCTGTCACACGCAGCTGGTGTCCAAGATGCGCCGCTTCCACAGGAACCAGACGGACCGTATCGACATCTTTGTAGGTGGCATGATGGAGACCGGCCCTGAAGGACCTGGTCCTCTGTTCACAGCCATCCTGCTGGACCAGATGTACAGGGTCAGGGATGGAGACCGCTTCTGGTTCGAGAACACGGACAACGGGTATGTGTGTGTGTGTGTGTGTGTGTGGGGGGTCTTGTGGGTGTGTGGGGGGTCTGTGTGTGTTGTGTGTGTTTGTGTGTGTGTAGGTGTGTGTGTTGTGTGTGTTGTGTGTGTGTGTGTGTGTTTGTGTTTTGTGTTGTGTGTGTTGTGTGTGTTGTGTGTGTGTGTTGTTGGTGTTGTGTGTGTGTGTGTGTGTGTGTGTCGTTGTGTGTGTGTGTGTTCGTGTTTGTGTGTGTGTGTTCGTGTTTGGTGTGTGTGTGTTTCTGTGTCTGTATGTGTGCGCGCGCGCGTGTGTGTTGTGTGAGTGTGTGTGTCTCTGTCTGTTTGTGCGTGTGTGTGTATGTATGTGTGTGTATGTATGTGTGTGTGTGTGGTCTCTGTGTGATGTGTTGTGTGTGTGTGTGTGTGTGTGTGTGTGTGTGTGTGTGTGTGTGTGTGTGTGTGTGTGTTGGTGTTTCGTCGTTATTTCTTTTGACATCTATTCACATATTTGTTTTTAGACGAATGAATGAGTGTGTGTGTGGGGGGGGGGGGAGGGAGGGGGTCATCACCTGTTTTCTGTTTTCTACATTTTCATTGTTTGAGGCCTGTGGTAGATGTATTCGTTTTCCGTCTCCTAATTGTGTGTGTTTGCAGGTGTGCAAATCTCCAGCAAACTTTTCTGTTTGTTTAGTGCAGACAGTCCGTGTCTGAGAATGGTCGTGGCACTTATAAATATAAAAAAAAAGAAGAGGGAAAAAAAAAAGACAGAAAGAAAATGGAGTGCAGGGATAGTTGGACACAGGCACCAGTCCACCAATACAGCTTAGACATAGTTCTTGAAAAATTACAGCAAATATGTTTTTCGTTTTGTCTGTGTGGGGTTTGTATATGTATGTACAAACAGAGACATGAAAAGTACCCACATTTACAAAAGCGAGTGCAAGCAAGCAAGCGCTGGCACACGCACACACACACAACACACACGCAGACGCACACACACGCACGACACACACACACGCACACACCACACACACACAACACACACCACATCACACACACAAACACACACACGCACACACACAACATAACATACACACACACACACACACACACACGCATGTAGACATGTACAAAATGCGAAAACACACGCATACACTGCGTGAATACGTGACACTAATACGCTCGCACCATACACACCACACACCACACACCACACACACACACACACACACACACACACACACACACCACACACACACACTCTCTCTCTCTCTCTCTCTCTCTCTCACCACACACACACACACACACAACATGCCTCCACACACAGATGGATAGGTATAAAGATGGATAGACGATAGGTAGGTAGGTAGAGGTCGGTAGTAGGGTCGTGGTAGTCGGTAGGTAGGTGTAAGATAGATAGATACAGACGATGATAGTTAATATAGATAGATAGATGATAGATATAGATTAGATAGAAATAGATGATAGATAGTAGAAGTGACATAGTGTGGTGCGTGCACGCGAGCGCGTCTTGTGCATTTTCAGTATGATATTATTATTAGTTAATCTGGCATTAAATGGTTGAACTGGATTGTGTGTGTGTGTGTGTGTGTGTGTGTGTGCGTGCGTGCTGTGTGTGTGTGTGTGTGCGTGCGTGCGTGCTTGTTTGTGTGTGTATGTTTGTGTGCGCGTGCGGTGTGTGTGTGTGTGTGCGTGTTGCGTGTGTATGTATGTATGTATGCATGTACATGTGTTTGTGGTGCGTGCGTGTGTTTATGTGTATGCGTGGGCGTGTGTGTTGTGTGCGTGTACATGTGTTTGTGCGCCGCGTGTGTGTGTGTGTGGATGGTGTGTGTGTGCGTATCGTGTGCGTGTGGTGTGGTGTGTGGTTTACAGACTGTTCACAGCGGAGGAGCTGAGTACGATCAAGAACACGACAATGACCACGATTCTGGGCAGTATCAGCAGCGACATGAACCCCAACATGAAAGACCTCCCTGTCAACGTCTTTCTCCGTGACGGTCTGTCTGTGTCTGTCTGTCTGTCTGTACTGTCCCTTGTCTGTCTCTCTGTCCCTCTGTCTGTCTGTCTGTCTGCACGTCCCTCTGTCTGTCTGTCGGTCGGTCGGTCTGTCCCGGTCGGTCTGTCTGTCTTTCCGTCCCTCTCTGTTTGTCTGTCTCTGTCTCTCTCTTTGTCTCTATTCCCTCTCTCTCGCTCTCGCTCTCTCTCTCTCTCTCTCTCTTCTTCTCTCCTGGTTCGCTTCCTTCTCTCTCTCTCTTCTCTCTCTCTCTCTCTGTCTGTCTCTGTCTCTCTGTCTCTGTTCGCTTGCTGTCTCTCTCTCCTCTGTCTCTCTCCTTGTCTCTCTCTCTGCTCTTCTCTCTCTCTCTCTCTCTGCTCTGCTCTCTTCTCTCTCTCTTCTCTCCTCGCTGTCTCTCTCTCCTCTCTTTCCCCCTCCGCCTGTTTGTCTCTCTTTGTCGCTTTCGTCTGCTGTCTGTCTACCTGTCTCTCTGTATTTGTCTGTCTGTCTCCGTCGGTATGTCTGTCTGGTTGCCAGCAGACGTAGATACATAGATGGTTAAGTATAGATACAAACGCACGCATACGCACAGGAGCGTGCGCATACACATACACATACACATACACACACAGCCCACACATACACACACACACACACACACACAACAACTACACACACACAAACTACAACACAAACACACACACACACACACACACACACACACACACACAACACACACACACACAACACACACACACACACCACACACACACAACACTACACACACCACACACACACAACACACACACACACACACACACACACACACACACACACACAACACACATACACACAACTGAACTAACAAACAACTACCACAGAAGACACACACAACAACACTAGATCACAAAACTGATAGTACTATCTAGACAAACAAACTAAATCAAGACAAAACAAGCTTAAACAAAACAAGAGACAAAACAAGACTTAAACAAACAGGAACAAGACAAGATCTAGGAAGCAAGAACAAGAGACAGACAAGAGTTTAGACAAACAGAGACAAGACAGGACAGAACAAGAACAAGAAGACAAGAACAAAATCTAAAGACAAAACAAAGCACAAACAAGAACTAGAGACAAACAAGAAACAAAACAAAGACAGAAGTCAAAACAAGAAGACAAGAACAGAATCTAGAACAAGAACAAGGAAGACAAAACAAACTAGGAAGACACAGAACAGGAGAAAGAACAAATCTTAGGAAGACAAGAACAAGGAAGACAGAACAGAGATCTTAGAAGTCAAGAACAAGAAGACAAGAACAAGATCTTGAAGACAAACAAGAAGACAAGAACAAGAATCTAGGAAGTCAAGAACAAGGAAGTCAAGACAAGAGATCTTAGGAGTCAAGAACAAGGAGACAAGAACAAGAGATCTAGGAAGTCAAGAACAAGGAAGCAAGAACAAGAATCTTAGAAGACAAGAACAAGGAAGACAGAACAAGATCTTAGGAAGTCAAGAGACAAGAACAGAGACTAGGAATCAAGAACAAGAACAAGAACAGAGATCTTAGGAAGTCAAGAACAGGAAGTCAAGACAAGAGATCTTAGAAGCAAGAACAAGAAGACAAGAACAAGATCTTTAGGAAGTCAAGAAAAGGAAGACAAGACAAGATCTTAGGAGTCAAGAACAGGAGACAAGAACAAGAGATCTTAGGAAGTCAAGAAAAGGAGACAAGACAAGAGACTAGGAGTAAGAACAACAAGGAAGAAGAACAGGAAGACAAACAAGAGACTTAGATGAAGTCAAGAACAAGAAGACAAGAACAAGAGATTCTTAGGAAGTCAAGAACAAGAGCAAGAAGAAAGAGTTCTTAGGAAGTCAAGACACAGAACAAGAGATTCCTTAGGAAGCAAGAGACAAGAACAAGAGATCTTAGGAAGTCAAGAACAAGAAACAGAACAAGAGATCTTAGGAAGTCAAGAACAAGGAAGACAGAACAGAGATCTTAGGAAGTCAAGAACAAGGAAGACAAGAACAAAGATCTTAGGAAGTCAAGAACAAGGAAGACAAGAACAAGAGATCTTAGGAGACAAACAAGGAAGACAAGAACAGAGATCTTAGGAAGGCAAGAACAGGAACAAGAAAGAGTTCTTAGAAGTCAAGAAAGAAGACAAGAACAAGAGATCTTAGGAAGTCAAGAACAGAAGACAGAACAAGAGATCTAGAATCAAGAAAGGAAGACAGACAAGGATCTTAGAAGACAAGAACAAGGAAGACAAGACAGTTAGGAAGACAAGAACAGGAAACAAGAACAAGAGTTCTTAGGAAGTCAAGAACAAGGAAGACAAGACAAGTGTCTTAGGAAGTCAAGAACAAGAGCAAGAACAAGAGATCTTAGGAAGTCAAGAACAAGGAAGTCAAGAACAAGAGATTCTTAGGAAGTCAAGAACAAGGAAAGAACAAGAATCTTAGAAGTCAAGAACAAGAGTTCTTAGGAAGTCAAGAACAAGGGAGTCAAGAACAAGAGATCTTAGGAAGTCAAGAACAAGAACGATGGAAAGTTGTAGTAATGTATTGTTGTTGGTTTTTTTACATACCCTCGTAAAATATAATGTTGTGGGTCTTGTTCTCGTGTGCAGGTCACCCATGTAACCTCACGTCATCGTTGAACGCGTCAGACCTGGGGCCCTGCCCGGCCCATCATGGGTACGACTTCTTTTCTGGCAGTGAGATCCCGTTCATCATTGTCTGGACGTGTCTTGGCCTGCTGCCCTTCTGTAAGCTTCAAGCGCATACGCACTCGCGCGCGCACACAGACAGACAGACAGACACACACACACAGACACACACACACACACACACACACACACACACACACACACACACACACACACACAC
This sequence comes from Monoplex corrugatus, assembly GCA_030674185.1. NCBI lineage: Eukaryota > Metazoa > Mollusca > Gastropoda > Littorinimorpha > Ranellidae > Monoplex > Monoplex corrugatus. Next base: position 67,112,871 of record JAPXFY010000023.1, read on the forward strand.
ACACACACACACACACACACACACACACACACACTCCACACTCACACACTTTGAGACAAATGCTAACACACGCTTTTATTGCCATCACAATAATCGTAATCGTCTTCATTTTCAGCGGTGGTGCTGTTTTGTGTGTGTTGAAAGGATTGTTATTGTGTGATATCGGTACAGCGGAGACGCTGTTTTTGACAATTTAACAACGAAACTGTGTTTGCATCCCCTGGGGGGATGTCGGGGGGGGGGGGGGTGCTCTTTCAGAATTAATAGTATCCCATCCTCTGGAAATTCTGTGCCAAAAATTATACCTCTTTTTCTGTCATCTCTCTTTGTTCTGACTTGCTTATGTACTTTCTGTCATT
>JAPXFY010000023.1:67118229-67123229 GCA_030674185.1 Monoplex corrugatus
GGCTGCCTCAAACTTGTTCGGCTTTGCGCCTCACAACCGTATAGCATTATCGGTTCTGTATAACATTCAAGAACTCTCTTCCTGAAGTTAATTGATAGGCATTTGTTGGTAAGAATGCTTTTCATCTTCTTGACTGCTGCTTTGGTTTGGCCGATTCTGCTGGCTATTTGTGATGTGCATCTGCGTCTGGTGAGATGACCGTTCCCAGATGTTTAAACTTATCACCATAAACAGCAGGAAGACTGAAGTCATGGTGATCAGTAAAAAACATGAAATCCCCTCCTGCAAAATAACAGCAAATGGCACAACCTTGACACAGGTTAATAAGTTCAAATACCTGGGAACGATCATTTTATCAGACGGCAGATGCACATCAGAAATAGCCAGCAGAATCGGCCAAGCCAAAACAGCATTCAAGAAGATGACAAGCATTCTTACCAACAAATGCCTATCAATTAACATCAGGAAGAGAGTCCTTGAATGTTATATAGAACCAATACTGTTGTACGGATGTGACGCGTGGACAGTCAGCCAGCAAAGCCAGAGCAATATGGAGGCTGCCGAGATGTGGTTTCTAAGAAGAATGTTGAGAGTTCCATGGACAGCAAAGAAAACAAACGAGACAGTCTTGATGGAGGCAGACACAAGTAGATCACTCATAAGGAAGATTAGGAAAAGACAGGCAACATTTAAGGCCATTTTATGAGGAAGGGGGATTTGGAGCACCTGGTCACAACGGGAAAGCTGGAGGGAAAGAGAGCAGGGAGAAAATGCTGGACGGGCTTGCGGAGTGGCTGAAGACGAGGAGGGTGGAGGAGATGCTTGGGGCAACGAGAGATAGAGACAGATGGAAGTCCATGATCGCCAGCGCCATGCGGCAAGGCACTGATGATGATGATGATGATGACCATAGGTAGGCCCAGAAATAAAATGGCAATCAAATGGAATGGAAACTGATGGCCAACAGGTGGTGATGTTTCTCAACGAGGAGGAGCGGAACTTCTTCATGGAGAAGCTGCACGATGTTGTGGACACCTATGAGCACATGGACCTGGTGGCCTTTGAGCTGAGGGAGACGGACCTCTTCAACCTGGCCATCACCAAGGAGAAGAGAAACGACATGCTGGAGAAATTCTTCAAGACCATCTTCAAAGAGGTACTGACGTTGTTTGTTTGTTTGTTTTTTGTGTGTGCGTGTGTGTGTGTGCGCGCGCGCGCGTGTGTGTGTGTGTGTGTATGTGTATGTGTGTTTGTGTGTGATTATGTGTGTGTAATTATGATGTTGGGATTTGTGTGTGTGTGTGTGTGTGTGTGTGTGTGTGTGTGTGTGTGTGTGGTGCGTGCGTGTGTGTGTATGATTGTGAGTGTGTGTGTATATGTGATTGTGAGTCTGCGTGTGTATATGTGTGTGTGTGTGTGTTTGTGTGTGCGTGTATGTATGTGTGTGTGTATGTTAATGTGTGTGTGTGTGTATGTGTGTGTATGTATATGTGCGTACGCTTTTGTGTGTGTGTGTGTGTGTGTGTGTGTTAATGTGTGTATGTATGTGTATTTATGTATATGTGCGTACGCTTGTGTGTGTGTGTGTGTGTGTGTGTGTGCGTGTGTGTGTACGCTTTTGTGTGTGTGTGCATTTGCATTTGTGCGTGTGTGTGTATGAGTGTGTGTGTGTATGTGTGTGTGTGTGTGTGTGTGTGTCTGTGTCTGTGTCTGGTCTGTGTGTGCTTATGTATATGTGTGTGGTTGTATGTGTGTGTTGTATGTATGTATGTATGTGTGTGTCTGTGTCTGTGTCTGTGTCTCTATCTGTGTGTCTCTGTGTGTGCTTGCAGGCGTTTCAGATGGACTATGACCCCGCTCTGGACAGCGCCCAGCTGGACATGAAGAAGCAGAGCAAGGAGATATTGGAAGTGGAGCTATCAAAGGTATGTGTGCCATGGCCAGTGTGGTAGCTGTCCGTGGGATTTTGACCTTCCTTTCTCTCTTTCTCAGTGCACAAACGTTCACGCGACGTGCATACAGGCTAATCGTGCGTCTCTTCACACGGGCACGCGCGCGTGCACAAACACACACTACACACACAACACACACACACACACAACAAGAATTCACATGCATTCCAAAACACACCATTAAACACATTCACACCACACATCACCACCACACACACCGATCCTCACCAACCACACACACCACATACACACTCACACCACCAAAACACTAACACACACACACACACCACACACACACACACACAACACACACACAACCACATTAATGCACATCAATCACACACACATCATACACATCACACACACCACACTCACCACACACCACAACACTCTTCTTCTCACACCACACACCACACACCTACACATCACCCACACCACACACACACAACACACCACACAACCAAAACAGACAACCACACACACTCACAAACACCACCACACAAACATCACACGACAACACTATCACACACATCACAACCCCACTCTCACACCAACACACACAATAACACACACACACACACACACACACACACACACACAATACACCACACTCTCTCTCTCTGTGTTTCTTTTCTTCCTTTCTGTGTGTCTGTGTGTGTGTGTCCTGTTCTCTCTTCTTCCCATCTTATCTCTCTCTCTTGTCTGTGTGGTGGTGTATCTCTCTTTTTGTCTTGTCTGTCTGTCTTCTCTCTCTCTCTCTCTCTCCCTTTCTCTGTCTTACACACACACACATTGACACTAGCACGCGTACAGACAGACATACACACACAAACAAGCACACAGACAGGAGACAGATTTGAAACGTGTACATGTTATAGAGTTAAAGAATTCAGCTTAAAGATGATGGAATTGCAGCATACATATATGTACAGTTATTATTAAATCAAACCTTGGACAGAAATGAAAAAAATTCGAAAAAAATAGAGAAGAAAAATAAAAATAAAGGAGAACCGGGTGAAGAAAACTATTCAAACAACCAACAACAACAACAACAAAACACAACAGCACAACACAGCAACAACAACAGACACAAGCAACAGAACAACAACAGCAAAAAAAACATCACACAACAGCAACAAACAACACACAGCAACAGCAACAGCAACAACGAACAGCAACAGCAACAGCAACAGCAACAGCAACAACAGCAACAACAGCACAACAACAGCAACAACAGCAACAACAGCAACAGCAACAACAGCAACAACAGCAACACAGCAACAGCAACACAGCAACAACAAGCAACAGCAACAGCAACAGCAAGCAAAAACGCACAACAGCAACACAAAGCAACAGCAACAGCAACAGCAAAAACAAAGCAACAGCAACAGCAACAGCACAGCAGCAACTGCAACAGCAACAGCAACAGCAACAGCAAGCAGCAACAGCAACAGCAACACAACAGCAACAACAGCAACAGCAACAGCAACAGCAACAGCAACAGCACAGCAACAGCAACACAACAACAACAACAACAAACAACAAATGTTTCATGTGCCTGCAGACAACTCAAGCCAATTAAAACCAAACAAACAAAACAAAACAAAAAAGCTTAAAGCAAGTAAAATGTATAAGAAATGTACTCCATTTACATTCAGGAAAACTGAGGCATTAAAACAAAATAAATGAAAGATCGAAAAGAAAGCGACACAACCAAAACTGAAATAAAGGAATAGAAAATGTGTTGTGTTTGTGCCTGTTAAGAAGTACGTGCATATTGTTTATGCAGGAGGAATTTGCTGAAGCAATCGGAGTGAAAGCAAGCTCAGACTTTGTGGAACATTTCTTCAGTCTCATTGACTCCGACAGAAACGGCTACATCTCCTTCCGCGAGTTCCTCAACGCTGTCGTCCTGTTTTCTAAAGGTGAGAATCATTGTCGAGGCAGGTGAGAATCATTGTCGAGACAGGTGAGAATCAGTGACCAGACAGGTGAGTCAGTGTCGAGACAGGTCAGAATCAGTGTCGAGACAGGTTAGAGTCAGTGTCGAGACAGGTTAGAATCAGTGTCGAGACAGGTGAGAATCGGTGACCAGACAGGTGAGAGTCATTGTCGAGACAGGTGAGAATCAGTGACCAGACAGGTGAGTCAGTGTCGAGACAGGTCAGAATCATTGTCGAGACAGGTGAGAACCAGTGTCCAGACGGTTGAGAATCATTGTCAAGACAGGTGAGAATCATTGTCAAGACAGGTGAGAATCATTGTCAAGGCAGGTGAGAATCATTGTCAAGACAGGTGAGAATCATTGTCGAGACAGGTGATAATAATAATAATAATAATAATAATAATAATGTTTATTTGTATAGAGCATATTCCATATAAAAACATGCTCACCAGCGCTTTACATTTCGCAAGAAAGGCAAAAGGTGATAAAAAATGTTCACAATTACATACACAATAAGATAACAACAAACATTAAAGCTATACAAGTAAGAAGACACACAAGAAACCACAGAATATTAAAATTTAAACACTGACTTATGTAATGAAGAAAGATTAACAGATTTTTCATATGAATAAAGAGGCATACTGTGTTTATATATTGCTGCGTGTGTGTGCTTGCGTACGTGTGTGTGTACATGTGTGTGTGCGTGCGTGTGCGTTGCTGTGCGCGTGTGTTTGTAAGAATGTGTGTGTGTGTGTGTGTGTGTGTGTGTGTGTGTGTGAGAGAGAGAGAGAGAGAGAGAGAGAGAGAGAGAGAGTATGTGTGTGTGCGTGTGCTATGTTTGCATGCGTGTGTGTGTGTTTATGCATGCAATAGTTGTACATAAAATTATAATCAATATTTTGAATGAAGATAAAAACAGAAAAATTCTAATCCATATACAGGAAAAACATTACAACTTCAGTATTACAGCATTAATACCTTGACAATCAAAATTCCTCACAAATTATGAACTATTCGCATATCATACATCACAATTTACATACAAACAAAGATTTGAAAAAGTTTCTTAAAGTATTTCAGTCTCTTTCCCACTCAATTTC
>JAPXFY010000023.1:67125729-67130729 GCA_030674185.1 Monoplex corrugatus
TCTGTCACTCTCTTTGTCTCTGCTTTACTCATTTTGCTTTCTATCATTTCTTTCTCTCATTTTCTGCCTTGCTGGTCCATTCACCTGTATGTGTTCGATAAAGCCTTAATACTTTCTCTTAGGATTGATAACTGGGTACATGTATTAAGTGCGGTTTTGGCTCTAAGGGAATAGGATGTGCAGAAGCAGTTTTAGGTAATTTAGGCCGGTTTTTATATATGTTTTATTGTCCTTAGATATGTTTACATAAGTATTCAGGTTTGTATTGTTTTAACACATTCCGTGCCGCGTCACGAGATCCTCGTGACTCAGCTTTCTCTCTCCGTGGACTGCGTCACGAGGATTTCGTGCCCTGAACCATAGTTTCAGTTTCGAGTATATAAATAGAAAGTGACCGCCTTGCTGACGTGCAAAGGGAGTATACTCTTGTCATTTCCTTTCTGCGTTTACACGACGTTTGAAGCAGCAAAATTGGCAAAAAAAAACCAGGCGTAGTTTGAGTGTTTCTGAAGTCTCTCTCCTAACATTACTTGGTCAATAGCTAGTACAGTGACCTATTTCCTTGGTAGGGAAAGGGTTAATCCGTTGGTGATAAATTGGACGGAGTGGTAGCGCCAGAGCATATCCATAGAATATGTGCGCGAGTGCATTGATATGCGTGCTTGTTTTATTTTCAGGGTTTTTGTCCTCTAGTGAGGTATGGTGTACATTTTACGTGGTTATAGCCCTGATACGGCTCTGCGCGGTCGGCTGGGCTTTAAACAACAATAATAACAGGACATCGATTGGCGATCGCCATTGTCATCTGATGTTAATGGCCATGTGGACATTTGTGTTATATTGCATGGTGCCATGGTTTATTAGAAGGCGCCAGTAAGGAAGGCCTGGTACCTCTGACTTCAGGCCCTGTCCTTGGTGTGATAAAAGCCTCAGCAGTAAGCAGTGTGCACGAGGATAATTGTGCAGAGTGCACTGAAACTAGGGTTGTTTTAGGTGTCTTAGTTACATAAGCATATATCGGTTTTAACCCTTTGACTCCCGCAACCTGTGGATGAGCATCCTGCATTGTCAACCACGCTTGCAAAGCAAAACCTTAAGCCCTTTGATTCCCTCACCCTATCCACCAGCTTCCTGCAGGAAGCTGGTGGATAGGGTGAGAGAATCAAAGGGTTAAGTTTTTGCAGTGGGTGGATAAGGTGAGGGAGTCAAAGGGTTAATGGAAGAGGGTGCATGTAAACCATTTCTGTTTGTTTGTTTTTCTTTCTATTTGTTAATGACACAAGGATGTTCCTCCTTCTTTTAATTATTGGACTTAATAATTATGAGTTGGGAAGGGCTGAACAACATAATACATTTGAGTGCATTACCCAAGGCCTGTGTTGGTGAAGTAATGATATCATCTTGAACATCGTGTTGTGTGTGTGTGTGTGTGTGTGTGTGTGTGTGTGTGTGTGTGTGTGTGTGTGTGTGTGTGTGTGTGTGTGTGTGTGTGTGTGTGTGTGTGTGTGTGTTTGCGTATGTATGTTGTCTGTGCATGCGTGTGTGTGTGTGCATGCGTCTGCATGTTTGTGCTTGTGTGTGTATGTTTGTGTGTGTGTGTGTGTGTGTGTGTGTGTGTGTTGTTTGTGTGTGTGTTGTGTGTTGTGACTACCCATGGACAGGTCGTTGTTGGAGCTGGCCCAGAGCAAGCCAGAGGTGGACGAGGTGCAGCGACTGGTGGACTCCCTGGTACAACAGGCAGGTCTTCAGCATAAGGAGGAGTTCACCTTTGACGACTTTTGCCAGATCCTGGCGCCACAAATGGACAAACTCTGGAACGCTTCCATTGACTGGAAAGGTAAGAGTAGGGCATTTAACTGGAAAGGTAAGAGTAGGGCATTTAACTGGAAAGGTAAGAGTAGGGCATTTAACTGGAAAGGTAAGAGTAGGGCATTTAACTGGAAAGGTAAGAGTAGGGCATTTAACTGGAAAGGTAAGAGTAGGGCATTTAACTGGAAAGGTAAGAGTAGGGCATTTAACTGGAAAGGTAAGAGTATGGCATTTAACTGGAAAGGTAAGAGTAGGGCATTTAACTGGAAAGGTAGAGTAGGGCATTTGACTGGAGAGGTAGAGTAGGGCATTCAACTGGAAAGGTAGAGTAGGGCATTTAACTGGAAAGGTAAGAGTAGGGCATTTAACTGGAAAGGTAGAGTAGGGCATTTAACTGGAAAGGTAAAAGTAGGGCATTCCTCATTTGACTGGAGAGTAGAGTAGGGCATTCCTCATTTGACTGGAGAGTAGAGTAGGGCATTCCTCATTTGACTGGTGAGGTAGAGTAGGGCATTCCTCATTTGACTGGAAAGGTAAGAGTAGGGCATTCCTCATTTGACTGGAAAGGTAAGAGTAGGGCATTCCTCATTTGACTGGAAAGGTAAGAGTAGGGCATTCCTCATTTGACTGGAAAGGTAAGAGTAGGGTATTCCTCATTTGACTGGAGAGGTAGAGTAGGGCATTCCTCATTTGACTGGAGAGTAGAGTAGGGCATTCCTCATTTGACTGGAGAGGTAGAGTAGGGCATTCCTCATTTGACTGGAGAGTAGAGTAGGGCATTCCTCATTTGAATGGAGAGGTAGAGTAGGGCATTCCTCATTTGACTGGAGAGTAGAGTAGGGCATTCCTCATTTGACTGGAGAGTAGAGTAGGGCATTTCTCATTTGAATGGAGAGGTAGAGTAGGGCATTCCTCATTTGACTGGAGAGTAGAGTAGGGCATTCCTCATTTGACTGGAGAGGTAGAGTAGGGCATTCCTCTTTTGGCTGGAGAGGTAGAGTAGGGCATTCCTCATTTGACTGGAGAGGTAGAGTAGGGCATTCCTCATTTGACTGGAGAGTAGAGTAGGGCATTCCTCATTTGACTGGAGAGTAGAGTAGGGCATTCCTCATTTGACTGGAGAGTAGAGTAGGGCATTCCTCATTTGACTGGAGAGTAGAGTAGGGTACATGCCTCTTTTGACTGGAAAGGTAGAATGGGGCACATTCCTCTATTGTCTGGAAAGCCAGGACATATTTCTCAATTCAACAAGCTACTATGTTAGGTTCCAGAAAACAGTGCCAGAAAGTGTACTCCTAGCGTATGATTTGAAACTCAAACGGAACTGTTGTAACTGTTGATTACTTGTGCAGAATGTTCAGACCTTTCCGTGTCTTTTCAGGTGTGCACAATTACAGAGTTCAGCAGCCCTCAAGGAAGTCCAGTAAAAGGTGAGTTCTTTTAACGTGTAGCAGTATGCGTATGGCATTTAGCTGCACTGTACACCACACACACACACACACACACACCACACACACACACACACACACACACACACACACACACACACACACACACACACACACACACACACACACACACACACACAGAGAGAGAGAGAGAATACAAGTTTTTTTTTAAGCGTTCCGACTTTTTCAAGTGTACACGCACGCAGAACATTACGCAGGCTGTGCATGTTAAAGATCCTGTAAGGCATGTCAGTGCCTAACGGTTTCATGGAAACATGAAAACGCCCAACATGCACACCTACCAAAGACTGGAATATACAGGGTACCCAGCAACATACTGCCTACAGAGTGTGAGCAAAAACAATGTGCGAACACGCATCCAAAAAAAAAAAAACGGGCGGAAAGCTTTAACTGAAAAAAAGAAAACTGGGAAATGTGATATATGCCACCCCTTTTTCAGGGCATCGGAAATAAGCTGTTCTGCATACCTCCCTCATCACTACCACGTACAGCAACTGGACACAACACTAGACCTACCCTTATAACTCTCAAGCGGGATGGTTGGTTCTTCGGATAAGGTGGGCCAGTTTTAATGTTGCGCACCCCTGTGGGTTTGAATCTCGCTGCATTAAATTTGGCCTTCTCACTGTTCCATCTTAACATCATTGTTGTTCTGGTGGTGTCAGTATACGATTAGATGAGTCCCTCTTCCCCTACTTCCCTGGGATGGTTATCCCCGTCGGTGGTGTCGACGTAAAACCTAACCAGAAATCTTTGGATAGAGCCGTGGACTCAAGATCTGGTGTCTCGAGTTCAATCCCGGCTTGCAACATTGCTGGCTGCCCATCCTAATGTTTCCATCATTTTGGTGGTGTCAGCTTAGTGTTTCATAGTTCCCTGATCCCTTCTCCCCCCCCCCTCCCCAGCTTGTCGGGTTTTGCACAGGCTCATCTGCTAGATAATTGCTGGCAGATTTGGATAGAGCGCATATGGAGTTGTCTGAGTGTGATGAGTCCCTGTTGGTCAAGTCTCCAATATCCACCAGTCTGAGGACTTTGTGTACAAAATTTATGTAAAAAATGATGAGGCGGGAGTTACATGGAATAGCTGTACCTTGGAAAAGTTACTCGAGATGAAAAGGAGTGGCATAACTTTACATTTGAATACACCACACACACACACACACACACATACACACACAACACACACACACACACACACCCCACACACACACATAACAAACACACACACACACACATCACACACACACACACACACACAACACACACACACACAAAACACACACACACACCACACACACCACACACACACACACATACACACACACAACACACATACATACACACACACACACACACACAACACACACACACACACACACACACACACAACCACACACACACACACACAACCACACACCCACACACACAACACACACAACACACACACACACACACACACACACACACACACACACACACACACACACACACACACCACACACACCACACACACACACACACACCACCCCCCCCCCCCACACACACACACAACACATACCTCTTGTCAAGATTTGCAATGACTGCCTATTAATTAACAGGTCGGATTCGGGAGATACACGTCACCGCTCCCCATCGCTGGGCAACGCACTGGACGGATCGGCAGGAGGGCAGAGAACCGGCCGCTGTTTGAGGCAGTGAGAGAGCACTACTCTCCCCTGAA
>JAPXFY010000023.1:67135729-67145729 GCA_030674185.1 Monoplex corrugatus
AGTGTGCGCGTGTGTACGTGTGCGCGTGCTCCAGCATGCCTGCGTCAATGTGTTGGTGCATTCATGCGTGTGGTAGAAGAAAACTTGTGATTACTGAAGACGGGAGATAAAACATGTTTTTGATATTTTCGTGTCCGTTTACAACTGGGGCTTGGAGTGTGGAATTTGTTTCATATGCGCTCTACTCAGATCTGACAGCAGTTATTTGGCAAGACTTCACACGAGCCGTATAAAACCATATGCGCTCTACTCAGATCTGACAGCAGTTATTGGCAAGACTTCACACGAGCCTGTATGAACCATATCGCTGGCATAATTTGTGAAATTGAGAAGGAAGGGGATGGACATGTGAAACGCGAAGTTGACACCACCAGAATGATAGAAACAATACGATGGGCAAGCCAACAGGCCAGTTTTCGATGTTGTGGGCTGGGATTGAACTCGAAATATCAGATCGTGAGCCCATCATCATCATCATCATCATCATTTACCCTGCCCGCATGGCGTTGGCGATCATGGCCCTCCATATGTATCTACCCCTTGTTGCCGCAAGCGCATCTTCCATCCTTTGTGTTCCCAGCCACCCTACAAGTCCGTCCAATATTTTCTCCCTGGGTCTACCTGGTGTTCTCTTTCCCTCCAGCTTTCCTGTTGTGACCAGATGCTCTAATTCCCCTTTCTGTTTAAAATGGCCTATTAATGTTGCCCGGCTTTTCCTAATCTTCCTTACCAATGATCTTCTGGAGTCCATAAGTCTTTGGAAAGAACGATCCAGCACGCACAGACAATGGGACTCTGGTAAGAGTCGTGATGTAAACGCTCATGATTTTTTTGTTTTCCATCGTTAGACACAATAATCAGAAGTGTTTTTTTTTCTTTCTTTTTTTGTTGTTGTAATTTGCGTTCTTTCAAAACTAAGACCGGCTGTGTTGTGAAGCGGACTATGCAGATAGTGACTGTTTGCTCACCACGACTTTTTTTTTCAGACGTGACGATGCTGGAGTTCAAGCGGCCCCCAAGGTTCGAGTACAAGTCTGGCCAGTGGGTCCGTATCGCCTGTCTGTCTCAGGGCAAGGACGAATACCACCCTTTCACCTTGACCTCTGCCCCCCACGAGGACACCCTCAAGGTCCACATCCGGGCCCTGGGACCATGGACCTGGAACATCCGCGAGACGTTTGACCCAGATAACCTGGGCCCTATGAACGTCTACCCCAAGGTCAGTACCATAGTCTGTAGTCGTGTTCATCAGTCTGGCTTTGTTTCCATAGGTACGCTTGGGTGCTTCTGAGATGGTGCTAGCTTGAAGTTGAATGATCTTCAAGAGGTTGCTAGCTGAAGTTGAAAATATGTTTCAGGAGAGGGTGCTAGCTGATAGCTGAATGATGTTTAGGAGAGGGTGCTAGCTGATACCCTGAAATGATGTTTCAAGAGAGGTGCTAGCTGATAGCTGAAATGAGTTCAGGAGAGGGTGCTGCTTGATAGCTGAAATGATGCTTCAAGAGAGGTGCTAGCTTGATAGTTGAAATGATGCTTCAAGAGAGGGTGCTAGCTTGATAGTTGAAATGATGTTTCAGGAGGGTGTAATTTGATAGCTGAAATGATGTTTCAGGAGAGGTGCTAGCTGATAGCTGAAATGATGCTTCAGGAGAGGGTGCTAATTTGATAGCTGAAATGATGTTTCAAGAGAGGGTGCTAATTGATAGTTGAAATGATGTTTCGGGAGAGGTCTAGCTGATAGCTGAAATGATGTTCAGGAGAGGGTGCTAGCTGATAGCTGAAATGATGCTTCAAGAGAGGTGCTAATCTGATGTTGAATGATGCTTCAAGAGAGGGTGCTAGCTTGATAGTTGAAATGATGTTTCAGAGAGTGTGCTCTTTGATAGTTGAAATGATGCTTCAAGAGAGGTGCTCAGCTTGATAGTTGAATGATGTTTCAGAGAGGGTGCTAATTTGATAGCTGAAATGATGTTTCAGGAGAGGGTGCTAGCTGATAGCTGAAATGATGCTTCGGAGAGGGTGCTAATTTGATAGCTGAATGATGTTTCAAGAGAGGGTGCTAATCTGATAGTTGAAATGATGTTTCAGGAGAGGTGCTAGCTGATAGCTGAATGATGCTTCAGGAGAGGGTGTAGTGATAGCTGAAATGATGGCTTCAAGAGAGATGCTAATCTGATAGTTGAAATGATGCTTAAAGAAGGGTGCTAGATTGATAGTTGAATTTGATGTTTCAGGAGAGGGTGCTAGCTTGATAGTTGAAATGATGCTTCAAGCGGGGTGCTAATCTGATAGTTGAAATGTGTTTCAGGAGGGGTGCTAGCTGATAGCTGAAATGATGCTTCAGGAGGAGGTGCTAGCTTGATGTTGAAATGATGCTTCAAGGGAGGGTGCTAGCTTGATAGTTGAAATGATGCTTCAGGAGAGGGTGCTAGCTTGATGTGAAATGAATGTTTCGGGAGAGGGTGCTAGCTGATAGCTGAAATGATGCTTCAGGAGATGGTCATTTAATAGTTGAAATGATGCTTAAAGAGAGGGTGCTAGTTTGAGCTGAAATGATGTTTCAGGAGAGGGTGCTAGCTTGATAGTGAAATGATGTTTCAGGAGAGGTGCTAGCTTGATAGTTGAAATGATGCTTCAAGAGAGGGTGCTAGCTTGATAGTTGAAATGATGTTCAGGAGAGGGTGCTAGCTTGATAGTTGAAATGATGCTTCAAGAGAGGGTGCTAGCTTGATAGTTGAAATGATGTTTCAAGATGGATGCTAGCTTGATAGCTGAAATGATGTTTCAGGAGAGGGTGCTAGCTTGATAGTTGAAATGATGTTTCAAGAGAGGGTGCTAGCTTGATAGCTGAAATGATGTTTCAGAGAGGGTGCTAGCTGATAGCTGAAATGATGTTTCAAGAGAGGGTGCTAGCTTGATAGTTGAAATGATGTTTCAAGAGAGGGTGCTAGCTTGATAGCTGAATGATGTTTCAAGAGAGGGTGCTAGCTTGATAGTTGAAATGATGTTTCAGGAGAGGGTGCTAGCTTGATAGCTGAAATGATGCTTCAGGAGAGGGTGCTAGCTTGATAGCTGAAATGATGTTTCAGGAGAGGGTGCAATTTGATAGCTGAATGATGTTCAGGAGAGGGTGCCAGCTTGATAGCTGAAATGATGTTTCAGGAGAGGGTGCTAGCTTGATAGCTGAAATGATGCTTCAGGAGAGGGTGCTAGCTTGATAGCTGAAATGATGCTTCAAGAGAGGGTGCCAGCTTGATAGTTGAAATGATGCTTCAGGAGAGGGTGCTAGCTGATAGCTGAAATGATGCTTCAAGATGGATGCTAGCTGATAGTTGACTGGAGCTTGCCGTGTGGACTCTAGTCTCTTTTTCTCTGTCTAGTTCCCATGCTCAGCAAAGATCCTTCCTAAGTATTTGAACTCTTGTGGTTTCCTTGAGCAGCTGTCCGTTGACCCTGTGGGGATGCCAGGGGTTCTTTCAGTATAAACAGTATCCCCACCTTCGGAAATTCTGTGCTAGAAATTTCATCTTTTCTGTCACTCTCTTTGTGTTTCCTTCCTCCTTTGCTTTCTGTCGTCTCTTCCTATCATTGTCTGCCTTGCTGGTCCAGTCACCTGTATGTATTCAGTAAAGCCTGCCTTACTTTCTCTTAGGACTGATAATTGGGTACATGTATTGACTGCATGTTTGATTCTAAGGAAATGTGCTTTGCGAGAGCAATTTCAGGTAATTTCGACCATTTTTGATGTATGCTTTAGTATCATTAGTTATGTTCACATTTATGTTCAGGTTCTGGCGATAAATTGGACGATCGCGGAATGGTAAATGTCTGGGGCAAACCCTCAGATTATGTGCACGTATATTTATCGATATGTGTATTTCATTTTCTTTCACAGCTTTTTTTTCCAACCAGATGTTGGATACTTTTGAAATTTCTATAGCCCTGATATGGCTCTGTGCAGTCGGCTGGGCTTTAAACTGTAAAAATAAGAATAAGCAGTCCGTTGATTGTGATATCCGGTTTTTCAAGTTTAGTTTTAGTTTAGTTTTAATTTCTGAAGATGACGTCTCCACACTGGGAATGAATTCCATATGCACAAGCGTCGCAGGTGCCATGTGATGGAGAAGATCCAGAATGATCACGGCAAAAACCTGGACTAAACCCATGAGCTGGCCAGGTCCTGAGGTCCTACCTAGATAGTTTCATAACCCTGAGGTTGTAGGGTGTGAGGTGGCAGAGACCTCAATTTTTCCCGGGGCCAGCACCATGAGGGCGGCGCCCATCCCGTCTCCCTCGCTTCAAATTCATATTCATATAAATGTTTTTCAAGAGTAGGACTTACTGACTTGTCAGTAACAGTAACAGAATTGTTTCAGTGTTTTTTGAGTACATTCTTTTGTCAAAACAAGTGTGACTGCCCGCGTTCAAGCAAACAGGAACCAGAAAAAAATAACACGAAAAAACAATAAGAACGCGTATTTAATACAAGACAAGACAGGCGCAAATGTTCGGCCAACTGGCCTTTGTCAAACGTAAGATCACAAACAAACAAACACCTTTTCTCACACTGGACGGAGCAGCAGGGAAGTTTCAGTCTTTTTCTCCTAATTTTTGTATCTGGTGTTTATTTGTTAATTTGTGATCTTCCGCTGGCCGAAAATTTGCGCCTGTCTTGTCTTGTTGTATTGAATCATCATCATCATCAGGTGCCTTGCCGCATGGCGTTGGCGATTATGGATTCCATCTGTTCTCTATCTCTTGTTGCCTCAAGCATCTCTTCCACCTTCCCTGTCTTCAGCCACTCTGCAAGTCCGTCTAGTATCTTCTCCCTGGGTCTATTACTGCTCTCCTTCCCTCCAGTTTTTCCGTTGTGACCAGGTGTTCCAATTCCCCTTTCCTCATACTACGTGTTCTTATTCTTTTTTTTTAGTGTTTTTTGCGTTTTATTCTTTTTTTAGTGTCTTTCTGTCCCTATTCTTTTGTCAGTATAATTATGCAGCATTTCATCGCTGAAGTACGTTTAATTAATCACACTGTGATGACCCTGTGTACAGTTGTACCTGGACGGTCCCTATGGAGCTGGTCAGCAGGACTGGTACCAGTACGAGGTGTCGGTGCTGGTGGGTGCAGGTATCGGCGTCACCCCTTACGCTTCCATCCTCAAAGACTTCGTGCACATGTCCTCCATCAACTGCACCTACAAGGTCAAGTGTCAGAAGGTGAGCGAAAGGGAGTGTGGGTAATGTCTGTGTATGTATATGAATCTGGTCTTTATAAGTCGTTTTTTTTTTCGGTTGTAATCTTGTGTGTTTGTCAGTGTCTTTGTCTGTATGTTGGTCTGAAGACTCAGTAGTGAGTGTGTGAGTGTGTGGTGTGTGGTGTGTGTGGTGCGTGCGTGCGTGCGTGCGTGGTGTGTGTGTGTGTGTGTGTTTGTGTTGTGGTGGTCTTTGGATTTAATGTCTATTCACTAAAGTGATTTTAGACAAGTGTGTGTGTGTGTGTGCGTGCGTGCGTGCGTGCGGGGGCGTGCGGTGCGTGTGGTGTGTGTGTGTGTGTGTGTGTGTGTGTGTATGAAAGAGTCCGTGTCTGTGTAAGTCTGGTCTGAAGTCAACTGTAGTCTGTGGATATGTCAGCGTCTTGTCTTTGTAAGTCCGGTCTTAAGTCTGATTTTTCAGCTGTGGTGTGTGTGTGTCGTTTGTCAGTGTCTGTGTGTGTACAAGTCAGGTCTTAGACCGTTCTTTTTCACCTGTGGTCTGTGTATTGGTCAGTGTCTGTTGCTATGTAAGTCTGGTCTGAAGAATCGGTTTTTGTCAACTGTAGCATTTGTATATATATCAGTGTCTGTGTCTATGTAAGACTGGTTTAAGAGTCTTCATTGTCAACTGCAGTTTGCGTCTTTGTCAGTGTCTTGTTAAGTCTGGTCTTAAGACTCTTCATTTTAACTGTGGTCTGTGTATATACGAGTTTGTCATTGTATGTGAATGTGTGTGGATGTGTAGAAATGTGTGTGTGTGTGTGTGTGTTGTGTGTGTGTGTGTGTGTGTGTGTGTGTGTGTGTGTAGTGTGAGTGTGTGGTGTGTGTGTGTGTGTGTGTGTGTGTGTGTGTGTGTGTGTGTGTGTATGTGTATGTGTGTGTGTGTGTGTGTGTGTCTGGGTGGGAGCGTGAGTGTGTTTATGTGTGTGTGTGTGTGTGTGTCTGTGTCTGCGTGTTTAAAGGAGTGTTTCTGTGTATATACATATCTAAAAACCCTTATCCCATATCAAACTGACCCCAGAACTGTAAGGTCGCTCTATTCCCCAACACCTCAACGCCGTTGGGTATGTTGCTGCACAAGTCTGCATACTTGGTGGGGTCCATGCAGGGTGTTTACCTGTTTCCAGAAGCCAACCTACTGACTTGACTTACAGGATCTTTAACGTGCACATTCCATATTCTTCATACGTATACACACGACCTGGAATATCGGGGGGAAATTCCCCACACTTTACCCACCAGGCGGAGGTGCCTTATCGAATCGAACCCAGGACCTTTAGTTGAGAAGTCCAGGTCTTTCCCCACTCGATTACCGTGCATGTCAGCACACAGTCAGTGAAACACGTCCCTGCATTGGTCTAAAAGCACATATGTGAATAGACGTTAGATGTAGTAACGAACGAACATCCCTGCATACCTGTGTGTTTGTTGGTGAATAGACGTTAGATGTAGTAACGAACGAACATCCCTGCATACCTGTGTGTTTGTTGGTGAATAGACGTTAGATGTAGTAATGAACGAACATCCCTGCATACCTGTGTGTTTGTTGGTCAGCTGTACTTCATCTGGATTACGGGGAGCCAGCGTCACTTTGAGTGGCTGATCGACATCCTGAGGGAGGTGGAGGAGATTGACCATCAAGGGATGGTGGACATTGACATCTTCATCACCAAGTTCTTCCAGAACTTTGACCTGAGGACTGCTCTCCTGGTAATTATGTCTTTTGTGTTACTACCCTCCTGGTAATTCTTGTGTCCTCCTGGTAATTCTTGTGTCCTCCTGGTAATTCTTGTGTCCTCCTGATAATTTTGTGTCTCTTCTTTTCTGCCTCCTGATAATTTTTGTGTCCTGATAATTTTTGTGTCCTGATAATTTTTGTGTCCTGTTATTTTTTAGTCTGTTCTTTTCTGCCCTCATGATAATTTTTGTGTCCTGATAATTTTTGTCTGTTCTTTTCTGCCCTCCTGATAATTTTGTGTCCTGATAATTTTTGTGTCCTGTTATTTTTGAGTCTGTTCTTTTCTGCCCTCCTGATAATTTTTTGTGTCCTCCTGGTAATTCTTTTGTCTTTTTCTTACTGCCTTTTTTACTGCCCTCTAATAAATCTTCGTCTGTTTCTTACTGCCCTTCTAGTATTCTTATATCTTTTCCTTTCTGTCCTCCAGGTAATTCTTGTGTCTGTTTCCTACTGCCCCCCCCCCCCCCCCCTCGGTAATTCTTCTGTCTGTTCTCTTTCTGCCCTCCTGGTAATTCTTCTGTCTGTTTCTTACTGCACTACTGATAATTCTTCTGTCTGTTTCTTACTGCACTACTGTAATTCTTCTGTCTGTTTCTTACTGCACTACTGATAATTCTTCTGTCTTTTCTTACTGCACTACTGATAATTCTTCTGTCTGTTTCTTACTGCACTACTGATAATTCTTCTGTCTGTTTCTTACTGCCCTCCTGGTAATTCTTCTGTCTGTTTCTTACTGCCCTCCTGGTAATTCTTCTGTCTGTTTCTTACTGCACTACTGATAATTCTTCTGTCTGTTTCTTACTGCCCTCCTGGTAATTCTTCTGTCTGTTTCTTACTGCCCTCCTGGTAATTCTTCTGTCTGTTTTCTTACTGCCCTTCTGGTAATTCTTCTGTCTTTTTACTTACTGCACTACTGATAATTCTTCTGTCTGTTTCTTACTGCACTACTGATAATTCTTCTGTCTGTTTTCTTACTGCCCTTCTGGTAATTCTTCTGTCTTTTTACTTACTGCCCTACAGGTAATTCTTCTATCTTTTTACTTACTGCCCTACAGGTAATTCTTCTGTCTTTTTACTTACTGCCCTACAGGTAATTCTTCTGTCTTTTTACTTACTGCCCTCCTGGTAGTTCTTCTGTCTTTTTACTTACTGCCCTACAGGTAATTCTTCTGTCTTTTTCTTAATGCCCTACAGGTAATTCTTCTGTCTTTTTACTTACTGCCCTCCTGGTAGTTCTTCTGTCTATTTACTTACTGCCCTACAGGTAATTCTTCTGTCTTTTTACTTACTGCCCTACAGGTAATTCTTCTGTCTTTTTACTTACTGCCCTACAGGTAATTCTTCTGTCTTTTTACTTACTGCCCTACAGGTAATTCTTCTGTCTTTTTACTTACTGCCCTACAGGTAATTCTTCTGTCTTTTTACTTACTGCCCTACAGGTAATTCTTCTGTCTGTTGCCTTCTGCCCTCCTGGTAATTCTTCTGTCTGTTGCCTTCTGCCCTCCTGGTAATTCTTCTGTCTTTTTACTTACTGCCCTACAGGTAATTCTTCTGTCTTTTTACTTACTGCCCTACAGGTAATTCTTCTGTCTGTTTCTTACTGCCCTCCTGGTAATTCTTCTGTCTGTTTCTTACTGCCCTACAGGTAATTCTTCTGTCTGTTTCTTACTGCCCTCCTGGTAATTCTTCTGTCTGTTTCTTACTGCCCTCCTGGTATTTCTTCTGTCTTTTTACTTACTGCCCTTCAGGTAATTCTTCTGTCTTTTTACTTACTGCCCTCCTGGTAATTCTTCTGTCTTTTTACTTACTGCCCTACAGGTAATTCTTTTGTCTTTTTACTTACTGCCCTCCTGGTAATTCTTCTGTCTTTTTACTTACTGCCCTACAGGTAATTCTTCTGTCTTTTTACTTACTGCCCTACAGGTAATTCTTCTGTCTTTTTCTTACTGCCCTCCTGGTAATTCTTCTGTCTGTTTCTTACTGCCCTACAGGTAATTCTTCTGTCTGTTGCCTTCTGCCCTCCAGGTAATTCTGTTTGTTCCTTACTGCCCTCCTGATCATTCTTCTGTTTTGTTTTCTGTTGATATTTATTGAGTATTTTCTACCAGTATTTTGAACGTATAAAACATCAGCTGGTGAATGTTTTTGGAGTTCAAGGGAGGGAGGGTAATGGTGGAAGAAAGAACCAGTGGGATTGGGAAAAACGAGCATTATCATTGCTATCACTGAATGACTGAATTAATGGAATACAGAAAGTGAGCATTTACTACTGCTATCACAGAATAACTGAATTAATGGCTTATGGACAGTAATGTTTATTTATAATGTTAGTATAGCCTTATCATTTTCTTGTTCTTATTTTTACGCAAACTAGAGCTCCTACGAATACTCTATATCTAAGCAAATGAATACATACATACATATACATACATACATACATACATACATACATACATACATACATACCTAGTAGAAAGAGCAAATTGTTGCGTGTATGACCATTTGTTTATTCCGCTCGAAAGGCAGCCATACTCCGCCTTCGGAGACTTAAAGAGAGAATTTGGAAGAAATACAGGCGAATTATTTGGAAGCTGAAAATTTATAAATCTTCATCATCATCATCATCATGTGCCCTGCTGTATGGCGTTGGCGATCATGGCCCGCCATACGAATCTATCCCTTGTCGCTGCAAGTTCATCTCCCACCCTCTCTGTCCTCAGCCACCCTGCAAGTCCGTCCAATGTTTTCTCCCTGGGTCTACCTGGTATTCTCTTTCCCTCCAGCTTTCCTGTATGAATCTTGTGAGGAAAGAAAAAAGGGTATGACAAGAAAATAAAGAACCCCAAACTGGCTAAAAGCAAAGTCGACACCACCTGTGGTTCCAAAAACAGGACGGGACCTTCATTTTTGCCTCTGCAGTAACCCACTGCGGGTATCAGTAGGGGTGCATCCGATAAGCGCGTATTTGTACTACTGCTATCTGTAGGCACGCGTGTGCCAAAAATGAC
>JAPXFY010000023.1:67150729-67173229 GCA_030674185.1 Monoplex corrugatus
TCTTTTCTTTCTTTCTTTTCTTGTCGTCAATGGTTTCTCTTTCGTTTTGATTTGTTTAATTTGGTGTTGTTGTTGTTTGTTGTTGTAGATGTCTGTTTTCTTTCTAGTTTGATGATAGGAAGAATGTGACGAACGTGAGCATTGTTCATATTTCTTCAAGACTGATTTGGCTTAATCATGTTGTTAACTATGTATGTATGATTACGAAATCAGAAGCAGTTTCAATGCAGACATTGCCTGAGTATCAGTGTCGCCAAAGTTTAAATGGCTATGATCTTCGTTTTGTGAGTTCAGTGAGGGTTTTTTTTTTTCTTTCTTTCTTTTTTTTTTTTTTTTTTAGCCCAGCATAGTTTCATGTTTACTGCATCAGAATAAAGTCATGTATTGTAATTAGAAACATTGCTTGCTTGTATAGTGTTGCCCCCAGCAGGTAAGACTGAATCCCATACCACAGCTGGCCGACTGCAAGGGAATAGTCCTGCTTAGTTTTGGGTTTTGTCGTGTAAGGAAATCATGTCGCAATCTCAAAGTGTATAAATTCATTACATTTCTCGTGGTGCCTGCTGAGAACGTCATTTCTTTTTGTTGTAAAGAACAATGTTGATCACTTAATTTCCCTGCAGTTAATTTTGCATTGAAGAGCGGGCTCCACTAGCTCAGTTGGTTTGAGCATCGGATTTACATGCTAATGGCTGTGGGTTCGAATCCGTGGGTGTGCTATATTAAAACTGGCCTTCTCACTGTCCCATCTTAACATCATTGTCGTTCTGGTGATGTCAGTATATGATTAGATGAATCCCCCTTCCCCACTTTCCTGGGATGGTTATCCCCGTCGGTCATATCACCTGAGGTGGGTGTCGACGTAAAAACTGATCCAAATCAACGGGGAAAAAATGCATTGGAGAAGAAAAACACACAAAGGCAAAAAGCAAGGCCAACTTACTGGACACTGGACACAGCCCGCTAACGATTAACCCAACGATGTTACAGACACACATTAGTGTGTACACACATTGATAGGATGCTTCCTTTATTATCACATCAAACATTTCTCTCCTGGACACCCCAAGTGTATCCTTGTTCCTGCAGTCATTGTAGTGATATCCCCTTGTTCCTGTTGTCACTGTAGTGATATATCCCCTTGTTCCTGCAGTCACTGTAGTGATATATCCCCTTGCTCCTGCAGTCACTGTAGTTATATATTCCCTTGTTCCTGCAGTCACTGTAGTGACATCCCCTTGTTCCTGCAGTCACTGTAGTGATATTCCCTTGTTCCTGCAGTCACTGTAGTGATATCCCCTTGTTCCTGCAGTCACTGTAGTGATATATCCCCTCGTTCCTGCAGTCACTGTAGTGATATATCCCCTTGTTCCTGCAGTCACTGTAGTGATATATCCCCTTGTTCCTGTAGTCACTGTAGTGATGTTCCCTTGTTCCTGCAGTCACTATAGTGATATCCCCTTGTTCCTGCAGTCACTGTAGTGATATTCCCTCGTTCCTGCAGTCACTGTAGTGATATTCCCTCGTTCCTGCAGTCACTGTAGTGATATCCCCTTGTTCCTGCAGTCACTGTAATGATATATCCCCTTGTTCCTGCAGTCACTGTAGTGATGTTCCCTTGTTCCTGCAGTCACTGTAATGATATATCCCCTTGTTCCTGCAGTCACTGTAGTGATATTCCCTCGTTCCTGCAGTCACTGTAGTGATATTCTTTTGTTCTTGCAGTCACTGTAGTGATATCCCCTTGTTCCTGCAGTCACTATGGTAAAATATCTTCGTTCCTGCAGTCATTGTTCCCGTGTTTCTCAGTCACTGTAGTGATGTTCCCTTGTTCCTGCAATGAGGAATTGTATTCACTATCCCTGCATTGACTACTGATGTCCCTTTTATTTTTACAGTAGTCACTACATGTGTTCCCGTTATTCATGCAGTTAATAATTATATTCTATTATGCCTGCAATCATTATGTCTTCATGTTCTGATATCCCACATTTCTTGTAGTTACTAATGATATCCCCTCGTCCTTGCAGTCATGACCCTTTGTTCCTGCAGTCATAACCCTTTGTTCCTGCAGTCATAACCCTTTGTTCCTGCAGTCACCGATAATATCCCCCATGTTTTGCAGTCACTATAAATTGTATCACAGGGTTTTTTGTTGTTGTTTTTTTGTTATAAAGTATTGGTTATGCTTGTCATGGGTGAATATTGTCATTTGTCAACTTCTTTTCAGTTATTTGTTGACCTTCCACATCAAATAAATCGCGGCACTACAGAATGATTGTCAGTGACCTCGCTGTAAAATGCCTTATTTTGAATCATTCGTGTTAATTGATCAGATTTGTGCCCTGGTGTACGTTTCGTTAACGCATATGAATTCTTTGTGAAGTTTTCACTTGATCTCCAGTTCTTCTTTGGGCCACACTGGGTACATTGTCAGGCCACATCTGGTGGTGAATGTAGCCATTTCTTCCAGGACCTGTCATGTATCTTAGTGGTCAGAGAAGGCTGACAGACTTGATCTCAGCGTGCCACACGTGCAGAAAATGCGTGACCACAGTAGGTAGTAAGAATGCATCATTCCACCTTTACCATCGCTTTTGGTCCCAACAACAAATTTTTGTAAGTGGCCATGTTCCATTAGAGAATTATCTGACTACAGATTTCTGTAGATGGCCATGTTCCATTAGAGAATTATCTGACTACAGACTTCTGTAGATGACCAGGTTCCATTAGAGAATTATCTGACTACAGACTTCTGTAGATGACCAGGTTCCATTAGAGAATTATCTGACTACAGACTTCTGTAGATGACCAGGTTCCAATAGAGAATTATCTGACTACAGACTTCTGTAGATGACCAGGTTCCATTAGAGAATTATCTGACTACAGACTTCTGAAGATGACCAGGTTCCATTAGAGAATTATCTGACTACAGACTTCTGTAGATGACCAGGTTCCATTAGAGAATTATCTGACTACAAACTTCTGTAGGTGGCCAGGTTCCATTAGAGAATTATCTGACTACAAACTTCTGTAGATGACCAGGTTTCATTAGAGAATTATCTGACTACAAACTTTTGTAGGTGGCCAGGTTCCATTAGAGAATTATCTGACTACAGACTTCTGTAGATGACCAGGTTCCATTAGAGAATTATCTGACTACAGACTTCTGTAGATGACCAGGTTCCAATAGAGAATTATCTGACTACAGACTTCTGTAGATGACCAGGTTCCATTAGAGAATTATCTGACTACAGACTTCTGTAGATGACCAGGTTCCATTAGAGAATTATCTACTATGAAGGACGTCAGAAGTCTGCAGGAAGCCCTTTCCATTTGTAAACTTTTTCTTCTGTGCAAGGTTAGTTTTGCTAGGCATGCTTAGCACAGCGTGATGCTTACACAAGTAAATAATGTCCCAACTACAAACTTCTGTAGGTGGCCACGTTCCATTAGAGAATTATCTGACTACAAACTTCTGTAGGTGGCCACGTTCCATTAGAGAATTATCTGACTACAAACTTCTGTAAGTGGCCATGTTCTATTACAGAATTATCTGACTACAAACTTCTGTAGGTGGCCATATTCCATTAGAGAATTATCTGACTACAAACTTCTGTAGGTGGCCATATTCCATTAGAGAATTATCTGACTACAAACTTCTGTAAGTGGCCATGTTCTATTACAGAATTATCTGACTACAAACTTCTGTAAGTGGCCATGTTCCATTAGAGAATTATCTGACTACAAACTTCTGTAAGTGGCCATGTTCTATTACAGAATTATCTGACTACAAACTTCTGTAAGTGGCCATGTTCCATTAGAGAATTATCTGACTACAAACTTCTGTAAGTGGCCATGTTCTATTACAGAATTATCTGACTACAAACTTCTGTAAGTGGCCATGTTCTATTATAGAATTATCTGACTATGGAGAACATCAGAAGTCTGCAAGAAGCTCTTTCCACTATAATTTTTTCTCTGTAACAGGTAAGTTTTAATAGGCATGCTTAGCATACTGTGGTGTTTATACAAGTTAATGAATGACCCAAATGGACTGATTCTATCCTGCCCACCTATCTTCCCCCTCCCCTTGAAAAGGAAAAAAATCTGCATCTTTTTATCTTCCCCCAAACAAAAGGAAAACAAGAAAAGGAAAAAATAGACTGATTCTACCCTGCTCATATGCCACCTCAAAACAGACCGAGTCTACCCTACTCATCTACACCCCCCACCCACCACACCCCCATCCCACAAAACAGATGATTCTCACCACCTGTCTGTCCCTGCAAAAGATTCAACGCTACAAATCTGTCCCCTTGTGCCACTTGTTTTTGGTCGTAAAAAGCTTGTGAGCGCATTTGACGTTTTTATTAGAAAATGTGAAATCAGAGTATTTTTCTTCTTCTTTGTTTAAATCCATTTGCATGAAGACTATCCCAGAGTTTTATCAGTTTGAGATTATTTTCATTGCGTTATTTCTTTGTTTACAAATGTTTTGATTGTATCATTTTTTTCGTATTTATTTCTTTGCATTACACGTGAAGCTTCAGCACATTTTCACTCAAGATTTTCCATAGTGGGTGTCTTAAGACTCCAAAATCCTTAAACCAGTTTGAGTGTATAAGAGATTATATAACACCAGTTGTGTCAAAAGATACAATTTGATAAAAAAGAGAGAGAAAAGAAACTGATCAAATCCATTAATTTAAATGAACTAGCTTTTCTAGTTTTCTTTACAGTTATTTGTCTCATTTGATAGATTTTCTCATGTCTCATTATGCGACCAAACAGTTACTATGAGACTTTTGTCAGAATGAAGTTTCAGTCCTAATATACCTTTGGATTTGTTGGTTATTTGAAAAAAAAATATTATATAACCAAACAGTTACTATGAGACTTTTGTCAGAATGAAGTTTCAGTCCTAATATACCTTTGGATTTGTCGGTTATTTGAAAAAAAAATATTATATAACCAAACAGTTACTATGAGACTTTTGTCAGAATGAAGTTTCAGTCCTAATATTCCTTTGGATTTGTTGGTTATTTGAAAAAAAATATTATGTAACCAAACAGTTACTGTGAGACTTTTGTCAGAATGAAGTTTCAGTCCTAATATATCTTTGGATTTGTTGGTTATTTGAAAAAAAATATTATGTAACCAAACAGTTATTATGATACTTTTGTAAGAACGAAGTTTCAATCCTAATATACCTTTGGATTTGTCGGTTATTTGAAAAAAAATATTATGTAACCAAACATTTATTATGATACTTTTGTCAGAACGAAGTTTCAATACTAATATACCTTTGGATTTGTCGGTTATTTGAAAAAAAATATTATGTAACCAAACAGTTACTATGAGACTTTTGTCAGAACGAAGTTTCAATCCTGATATACCTTTGGATTTGTCGGTTATTTGAAAAAAAATTATTATGTAACCAAACATTTACTATGAGACTTTTGTCAGAATAAAGTATCAATCCTAATATACCTTTAAATTTGTCGGTTATTTAAAAAAATTCATTATGTAACCAAACATTTACTATGATACTTTCGTCAGAATAAAGTCTTAATCCTGATATACCTTTGAATTTGTTGGTTATTTAAAAACAATTCATTATGTAACCAAACATTCACTATGAGACTTTTGTCAGAGTGAAGTTTCAGTCCTAATTTGCCTTCGAATTTGTCGGTTATTTAAAAAAAAAAAAGTTTAAATGGATTTTTCATCTCCTGTTAAGTGATGTCATGTGTATAGATATATTGCCTGTCATTATTCTTCTTATATATTCACCGTCTACATGGTCAAGCCACATCTGGCGAAGAATGTGGCCTATTTTTCCTGTTTATGGTGGCTGCCATGAGCTTGGTGGACAGATGAGTTCTGCTGAGCCACAGGTCCCGGTACTGCTCCACCCATTGTGGACCACAAAGGCGAGGTCCATTCTCGTCTGACGTAGATGACCATGTAGATATTTACATTGTAATGCATGTTACCATGGTCTGTTAGAAGGCGCCTGCAGGCCTAGTATCGCTTTGACTTCAGCCTTAAGTCTCTGTCATAACACCCTTGATCAGGAACACATTGACCACCGTCCATGTAAATATCATTATTATCATCAATTTCCATCTATCATTGCACTGACCTCCGCTGTACTGATATTGCAGTGAGGAGGTTTCATTTTCCTCCACTTGAGAAATCCTCACAGCCCTCATTATTTTTTTTTAAAAGTTCCATTTCTGTTGTTGTTATTCGCTGTAGTGGTGTGTAACTTGTACTAACAACTTATAAAACATAGCAACTTGCGTTCTTCCACTTTATGGTAGTTTTCTGGTTTGAGTTTATTCTTTACATTACTATTGTGTTTATTCTTTACATTACTATTGTTAGCTTAACCATTGTAATTTTTTTCTGTTAAAAAAAAAAGTTCAGCAAATTTTCCAGTTCTGCTTCAGATATTCCATGATTTTTCAGTCATGCACAGTTTTCTTCTTTTGCTCTTTACGGCTGATTTTTTGTTGTTTTTTGTTTATTAATCATGTCTTATCTTTTTTTCATGAATAACCAGATTACCCCATGTCTTTCCAGGATGATCTGAAGGGTTGTACAGTTATGTATGTATACACTCATGTACATTTGACATTTGAGTGAGAGCCAGGGTTGGCGTGTGTGGACGCCATGACCATGTCGTGTTAGCACTGGTAGAGGATGCTGGTAGCAGCTGTCTTATGGCACAGTAGACATTAGATGAGGATTGGGATTGGTTCTGTGGAAATAAAACTCAATGACAAAAAACAATATCAAGTCTTTAAGTGTTTCTGTATTATGTGAATGGTGTGTGCATGCATCCATGAAATCCATGCAAGTGTGTGTAGGTCTGTGTATCTGCACAATATCAGCACAACATCTGAAATGATAATCTTACAATGTTTCTCTGTGTGCGAGTGTGTGTCTGTGTGTGTGTGTGTGTGTGTCTGTGTTGTGTGTGTGTGTGTGTGTGTGCGTGTGTGTGTGTCTGTGTCTGGGTGTGTGTGCGCGTGGGTGTGTGTGTGCGGTGTGTGTATGGGAGTGTGTGTAAAACCACTTACACAGTCATGCACACACAATCACCAATGTCAAGGGTACAGCTGTTCTTACTATAAAACAAACGGAACACAGGAGTACTTTTTGTTATTTATTTAGCATATATGCATAGATTGATTAAAAATGACAGTCAAAATAAACTTTCACACATTCCAACTGATATGTTCCAATGATATGTATATGACTATCCTTCATAAACTAACATTATGTTCATTTCATAAAGATAAAGAACAATTCTACATAGACAATGAAGATGTATCTCACCCCCCTCCCTTCTGGAATGTAAGCTGAAAGCAAATATATAATAAAGAAATAATCACCACATAAATGTCTATGCCAGACAGAACAAGTCTTCAGAGCACGCATGTTCTGCAGTTCTGCCAAAAGAGGAGAAATGAAAAAAAAAAAAAAAAAAAAAAAAAAAATAAAAATTAAAAAAACAGTGGCCAAGTAAAGCAACTCTGAATGACCAGCTCTGAAGCAATAATGACAACTTGGTGAGGGTCACATCTTTCATCTTGACCGCAATACGATCATCTGATGTAAAGCCATACTCGAACATAGAAAACACAAAAACAAAAATAAACCAATCATGTCTGTTTACAACATACGCTGAAAGGTGTCAACAAGACACATGGACAATAGAGGATGAGGACAATGGCAAATGAATACTTCCCAATCCCACCCTTTTCCTTTTCATTATTTTACTCGAAATAAATGAAGATACCTTTGCAATACTTTCATCGAAGTATACCTAATCAGAAACTCGTATACGTTTTTTAAAAACACTTCCCACAAAGCTTATGCTGGTATCAAACAATTCAAATGCATTTTGACAGTTGCAATATTGAAAGAAAATGTTTGATTAGTGATTCTGATTACCTCACACAATCTATACATGTTAGATCTATCTGCTGGCAACATGACATTTTATCATCTTTACACTCCACCATAAGGAAATCGGTTCTGCCTATTTCTGAACAAAGTATGAAGACTTTTATATTCATATCTGCACACACTTGAGAATTTTTATATAATGTAGAAAAAAAAATTTAAAAAAGAATCTTTTACAAACAAAGTTTTTTTTTTAACATAATGTAGAAAATCCGAACCAGTTCAGATGCTAGTAATCCTGTCTTTTCCAGAAACACGAAATTTTAATTTATGCACAACACGTTAATATGTCTTTTAATTTTTACATCAAATATGCATGGACAAATAAGTAGGGACCTACAATATGCACATACCAGGACTGAAAGCTGTTTCTTTTCTTTTCTGTTTCTGTAATATGATGCAGATGCCAAAGCCTGCAACTCTTTCTTTCCCCCCCATTTACTGTTGTCTGAATACACTGCTAAAAACATGAGCTCTTCTGTTCGAGTGAGGCCATGTTTTTCCTGATTCTACCCTTTCCAGTGATTTTGTTTTCACAGGTTTGGCAACCAAACATGAAACAAACATGCGCGAAATATAGTCCAAGCAATGGCGATACTGTGACATGACAGCAACTTGGTGATCAGTCACCTTGTGCAGAATGCTACTTGATGAAACCTTGACATTGTCATTTAGGAGGGGGTGTTTTGAATTACTAGCTAGGATACTTCTATGCAAACAGTGAATAACATATGATGCTGTCCTTCAGCCATCACAAGTTACCGTCAAGGTCTTTTAACCCTTTGACTCCCGCACCCTAACCACCAACTGCAAAAACTTAACTCTTTGACTCCCTCACTCTATCTACCAGCTTCTTGCAGGAAGCCGGCAGATAGGGTGAGGGAGTAAAAGGGTTAAGTTTTTGCTTCGCTAGCATGATTGACAATGCAGAATGCTGGTGGATATGGTGCGGGAATCAAAGGGTTAATACAACACATGATAAATGCTCTTAACATATACAAATGATGGATGACAATTTCCTTCACTTAAGGCTTCTACAGATTACTTATTCTTTGTCAATACAACATATAATAAATCACTTAACACACATAAATGATGGATAATGATATCCTTTGCTCATCCAAGGCTTCTATAGAGTACTCATTGTTCAACTCCTTCATTTCTTGAAATCACTTCATAAAATTGAAACATCACAACCTTTCCAATGGCCCTACCACCAACAAAAATATTTAAACATATAATAACACAATTTCCTTTTTTAAAAGAAAACAAGACATGCATCTAGATTATATAAAACTAAAACAAAATCCCAGTACAAAAACTATATGATATGTTTCATATTTACATCATTTACATTTTAAATTTTATAACATCATTCATCAACAAAAATTATAGGCCAACATTTCCATTTACAAATGCCTTTCTTGAAAAGGCAAATCTGACATGTTACACTTATATCAAAATAACTGTACTAATTTCTCAGAATGAATGAATGAATGAATGTGTGTGTGCGTGTGTGTGTGTGTGTGTGTGTGTGTGTGTGTGTGTGTGTGTGTGTGTGTGTGTGTGTGTCGTTGTGTATGTGTGTGTGTGTGTGTGTGTGTGTGGTGTGTGTGTGTGTTGTGTGTGTGTGTGTGTGTGTGTGTGTGTGTGTGTGTGTGTGTGTGTGTGTGTGTGTGTGTGTGTGTGTGTGTGTGTGTGTGTGTGTGTGTGCATAAGTTAAAGTATGATGAATTCTAAATCAAGTAGGCCTACATATACTACTGATCATAAGAAAATTATGAAATGTTGCTCTCAGAACTATCAGACGGCAATGCCATATATACAAATGATGTATGTTTCATGAACACAGTTTAATATAAAATGATACAGACTTAAAATTTTCACTTTTTTTTAATTCTATTGCAGGACTTGGCCATTTTGGTCTGTTTTGACCGATTTTACTACTACCAAACAGAGAAGAGGCCCTTTCAAATGGCTACAAAGGCAATGGGAATTTCACAAGTTTTATCTACCAAAATCTGACATTCAGATAAGAAGAATATTAGATGCCGTATTCAGAGAAAAACATCCGAGACCTACACAACCACCTACATTGCTTTTCACTCAAGACATTCTCAGTGCAAGTGGTTTCATGTAGGCTTGGCCTTTCAGATCATTACAGTCCTCATGGAGCATATATATATATATATATATATATATATATATATATATATATATATATATATATATATATATATAAATATATATGCATATATATATATATATGCATATATATATATATATATATATATATATATATATATATATATATATATATATATATATGCATATGTATATGTATATGTATTTATATACATATATACGGATTGTTTACTGTTAATAATGAATCCCTGTGTTTCAGTGCATATGTAAATAAAATCATTTTACAACTCATATTGACATAGCACCTCATGCTGGAAAAATAACCTTTTTTTCCCCAGCAATTTACTGAACTACAACTGATTTCTAACTGTTTGAAATCCCTTGGGTAGTTCAAAGGTTTAGTGAAACTAAACAAGACATTACAGCCATTCTGTCTCCTTTTCCTAAATGTAGACACATGAACAAGCATGCATGCGTGCACACACACATACACACACATGCGCACATATACACACATACACAAGTGCACTAATTCAGTGCCATTTTCAACATAATGCACAGAGAGCTTGGTTTCTGCCTACAAGATTTTTACCACCCAATATTTCAAATACAGATTCTACATTTTCAGCTGCAGTCAGCTCTAAAAAGAAAGGCAATGCCCATTTACACTGACATACACATTCAATCTCCCTTCAGTCAGACAAACAGTAACCATTTTTTTATTTTTGTTGTGTTGCAAACAATCCTTTGAAGAACTTCTGCAAAATATTTCCTGACACATTTGTAACAGACAGACAGACACCATGGGTTATCCAAATCAATCTCCTTTTCACTTTCACAAGGAAAACTGAAACACCATGGGTTATCTGAATCAAACTCCCTTTGCCCTTTCACAAGAAAAAGTGACAAGAATGGAGCCAAGTCAAAAAGATTGGAGCTGAGTCAAAGGCACAATTTACCATCACTGTATCAATTCAGAATTATATACAATCTTCTAATAAACTGGCAGCTGACAGATTTAATCAGATTCCCCTGTTATCTTTTGATATTATATATTTACAAAATCCAGTTGACAGTTTAAAATTCAAGGGCAGTGAGTGGGCTAGCAGACATTATCAGTAGCCTATGTATCGGATGTGATTCCAGATGATGATGAAGATGATGAGGATGAGCAGTGTGACGGTGCAGAAGATACCTCCAGCAGCCACCCCCTTGGCATATACTCCATACTGGGATGCCCGTAGGTATTCACACTTAGCATAGTAGATCTTGGATTGCTCTGGAACAGACATGATGTTAATATTTAAGCACAATCAACTCTTTCTTTTCTTTTCTTTGCTTTTAAATGGTCCAGCAATGAATTTGACCATTTCTTAGGGTTCCTCTTCAAGTGCAGGTAGGTACTCCTTTCGCCGAAGCAATCTCAATGAGAGAGTGCCATTCTCATCTGATGTAGATGACCGTGTAGACATTTGCATTATATTGCAATCAACACCTACATAATATTCCATCCTAAGGCAACTTCTTCATCTACAATTTCCTTTTCATCCCCTACCTCATAAACCTTCCTAAACAACAGAATTTTCTATAGAAAGGATGGAAATCCAGCTCCTCTTTTTCAGAGGGGAGAAAGTGGAAAGATGTAGAGTAGAGATTGTTGGAGGTTTTTGTGTGTGAGTGTACATGTGTGAGTGAATGTGTAAGTGAATGAATGTGTGTATGTGTATATGTGTGTGATGTGTGTGCACATGCATACTTATGTACATGATTTTCTGAACGCGTATGTTTGTGTCAAATAATAGACTATCTCAGTATCTGTGAAGAAAACATCTGTAACATCTGTCTACTGCTTATGGATTTTTCTTTTCTTTTCTTTCTTTTTTTTTTTTTTTTTTTTTTTTGATAAACGGAGCACAATAGATCTGTTCCATGTTGAAAAACTGTGTGCACATTCCACAACAATACCTATTATTTGGACAGCAATGAACAGAAATATTATTTAAGTCAGGTTTTCTTAGCCTTAGCCAGTATAGGTGCACACCTTTAAACCAAATCTGTCCAGGCTTTGGCCTGAAAGGAACTGGCATAGCAAATATCATACAGTTGAAACCGATTTGATCAACAAATGAATTTACAAACAAAATTATCAGTCATTCAAACAGGCTTCAAACTGCAAGAAACAAAGACTGTACAATCTGGAAAAAAAAATATATATATATACTCATGCGTTCTTTGGATACAGAGAATGAAACAAAAATTTCTGATGTCAGCTATTTACAATGACAGCTGGCTTCTCAAGCCTGAAAAAAGACAAGACAGAAAGAAGCAACCAACAAAACAAAACAAAAAACAAAACAAAATACTGTTGACTGAATAGCCACAGTCCTGTTTCATTCAAACCACAACCTGAATGGAGTGTCACTCTTTTCCATCCTGTTTTTGTGTAAACTTACAATTATCTATCAGAGTAGACTTTTCTACACTCTTTTTTAATCCCTCATTTACAACTCATCTGCTTTGCGGTGTTCTTTTTCTGTGTATCAAAAACATGCATGCATGTTTCACACTCTTCCTGTATGGATCACCATCTACATGGTCATGGTCTGCTGATAATGTGATTATACTTTTTTCCAACTCCTGCTATCTGCTCTGTTTATCGCAGGACTCACTTGCTGCTCCACTCTGAGAGGAAATCTCAATGGGCAAGCATCATTCTTGTCTGATGTAACAGATTGTGAAGATGTCTGCATTATATTGCACAGTACCACAATTTGTTGGAAGGCACTTGCAGGTCTGTTCATCTGACTTCATCATCATTATCATGTGCCCTGACGCGTGGCGTTTGTGATCAAGGCCCTCCATACGAATCTATCCCTTGTCACTGACTTACAGCTCTATTTTTCTTGTTTTGTTTCATATAAGCTGATATATCCCCGGTTTACTGTCTTATCCAAAAGGTGAGTATTCAGACAACCTGTTACTGTTTACTGTTATTTTTGTTCAAAGTCCAGCCGAGTGCGTAGTCATATCAGGGCTATAGCCGTTTCAAACATGCATAATACTTCGACAGGATAAAAAAAAGAAGGAAAAGAAAATTAAGTACACATATCAATGCAGTTGCGCACATACCCTAAGGAGCTGCCCTGGCATTCACCGCTCCATCATTCAGACAACCATTTAACATGATTTTTTATTTTTTTTATTTACAGAACATCTAGTGGAAGGGGTAATAAAGATACTGTCTAAATGGATTTTGTTTCGCAGTCGCTCAAACCTACTACTAGTAACAGACCACCATTTTATGATATTAACAGCATTCAGACAATGAATATTTCATGTAGTTTTTAAAAGTAAACTCACCAGCCAGCAGGATGGCAAAGATACCAAAAATGGGGTTGAAGAAGAGAGAGCAGAAAGCGATGGGCCAGTTGTCCAGGGGTCGTCTGTAAGGGTTGGGTGACTTAGTCATGACAGGCAAGATGTAAGACATGCCGGACACAGTGTACGTAGAGTACAGACTGCGACGACTGCCGTACAGCATCGACCGTGAGCCCAGGGTCCCTGAATGGCCGCCTATTGAGGGTTGGGAGCCGTAACGCTTCATGTTCATCCCCACCTCACTCATCTCTGATACACTGCCAGCTTTGGAGTCCCCATAGTAGTAGGCGGGGTAGCCCGGGTGGTGGGTGGAGGCGGTCGTCATGGTGGATGTGTTCCCTGCCTTTAACAACACAAATAACTGAAATGTCACCACTATGTGCA
This sequence comes from Monoplex corrugatus, assembly GCA_030674185.1. NCBI lineage: Eukaryota > Metazoa > Mollusca > Gastropoda > Littorinimorpha > Ranellidae > Monoplex > Monoplex corrugatus. The sequence continues at coordinate 67,164,617 of JAPXFY010000023.1, forward strand.
TGAACAAGACTGACACATCAGTGCACGAACAAGACTGACACATCAGTGCACGAACAAGACTGACACATCAGTGCACAACAAGACTGACACATCAGTGCACGAACAAGACTGACACATCAGTGCACGAACAAGACTGACACATCAGTGCACGAACAAGACTGACACATCACAGTGCTCATGAGAACAAGACTGACACATCAGTGCATGAACAAGACTGAAATTAGTGAGACAAATGAACCAGTGGAAAAAGAAACAGGCAAAAATGCAGTCTCTCAAAAATTACAGGCAGTATGTAATAAGAATACAGGTTCAACTGACATACTTTTCCACCATCAAAGTTTATTCTTCCATTTTCAACTCAAAGAAAAATTAAATGAATGAAAACAACATACACTGTTATCTTGATCTTTAGACTTTACTGAGAGGATGGTTCTTTTCTTTTACAACAAATCAAACTTATTTACACAACCAGTAATGCAGCACTATTACAATGCAAGAAATCAACTATGCAAGAGACGATACAGATCTAAACATAATACTTCATTTTCTCCAGTCTCAGTCAGGTTAGTGAGACCACTGTCTCGTACTTATTTTAACTCTTTGATTCCCGCACGCTATCTATCAACTGCAAAAACTTAATTCTTGACTTCCTAACCCTATCCACCTGCTTCCTGCAGGAAGCTGGTGAATAGGGTTAAGAAGTCAAAGAATTAAGTTTTTGCTTTGCTAGCATGGTTGACAAGGCAGGATACTGGTGGACAGGGTGTGGGAGTTAAAGGGTTAAACAAGAAAAAAAAAAAAGTTTAATGAAAACTGTTCATACTTGCTGTCTTTCTAGCCATGACCTAACCCAAAAGTTTTCAATTATTTCAAAGAAAGGGGATAGGGGAAGGTGATACACCTGCATCAACATGTGCCCAGCCTCTCTCTCTCTCACACACAAACACACACCTATGCATAGTGATACTGACACCCATAGGCACATACAAACACACACTGACACAGCAACACTCAATCACATGTACTGTCCATACACACAGTGACACACAGGCTGATAGGGGCACATAGTTCACAAGTGTCTAGAACTAGTAGATAAGAGAAGAATATGGGCGATGCTGACAGACTAGTACTCATGCGTATTTGATAATGATATATACTAGCGGCTGCGTACATTTCTACATCTCACTGCCTTCATCCAAAGTGGGACTAAACTACACACTTCATAAGAAATTAACAACACTGTAAAATAATGTAAATTGTTTTGTATATTCAATCATTTATGCTACCTTTCTAAGTGTAAAGAATCTATGGAACTGTATGACTTGATAGAAATCATAAACATAAGGAAGCGAGTAAAAATACACTGAATGAGATACATTAGGATGAACAAATATAAAAAAATAATTAATACATGATCACTTAACTATTATTTATATTGTCCTACGTCCTACATCAATTAGAGAAAAAATAAACAATAATCTGAGTAAAGACCGTCCATAATAGTGCAGTTTAGGTCTCTCTCACTTTTGCAGATTTCACACAAGAATGCACCTGAGATTTCATAATTTTAGATAATACTAACCCTAATAAAATCCTAGCGCTACTCCTAGTCCTATCCCTTACCCTTTGGGTTTGCAATTTTATTTGCAAACAGATCCTTACGGTGAGGGCTAATGTTATGACTTGTAACCAATTTCATTCTGTCCCTTCAGAAAATACTCTGAACCAAATATCTACTAAAGTAATCAAGCAAACAAGCATTAGAAAATCAGACTGTAAATAAAGAATAAAGTAAATCTGCAGCGTGGTCTTAACTGGCAATGTGCTTTCTCCAAATTCATTTGGGCTCACTGCGCATACGGCTATATATTTTACAACACACACAACAATAGGCCTACATGATATAGCCCAAAATGTAACTCACAAAGTGTTGATGAAGACATACGCCTCTTAAACATGTTTAACCATACATGTATCAAAACACATGTAAACTTGGTCTACATCATCATCATCATCAGGTGCCTTGCTGCATGGCGTTGGCGATTATGGACTTCCATATGTCTCTATCTCTTGTTGCCTCAAACATCTCTTCCACCCTCCCTGTCTTCAGCCACTCTGCAAATCTGTCCAGTTGTGACCAGGTGTTCCAATTCCCCTTTCCTCATAAAAATGGCCTATATGCATTATGTGTTGCCTGCCTTTTCCTAATCTTCCTTATGGATGATCTACTTGTGTCTGCCTCCATCAAGACTGTCTCGTTTGTTTTCTTGTGCTGGTCTACATAAAGTTATCATTTTATGATCATACATCAAAATGTAAGCCCCTATGCCTGCCCACAAGTAAACGTCTGTCGTAAGCGGTACGGAAGAACTTCTGCAAGAAACTGTTACAAATCAGAAATCTGAACAATGAATAGTTCAGATACAAAACAAGCTTTCCAATTTCAAATCAACAATGTAAGTGGTCTCAAAGTAAAGTGCACGCATCTGCATTTATGATTCAGCTAAGCTTAAAGCAGAAAGTCGATGTAGGCTTTATGTTTTGTGTTGAACGTAACGCTCGAACTCAAAACTAGTCAACTTACAGAAGCAGACGACTGTAGTACTGTCAACACGAGATTTCGCCTATGTGATAAAGTAGCCCGAAATAAAGCAAGCAACAAAACCTTCCCTACACAAAAATGGCAGTTGGTGTAAAAACCATGTCAAAACTAACACAGAAACAATGATGTAATATTACGTGTGTGACAACAATATTTACCTGTCTGCGAAAAGTCTACCTGTACGATTCAAACGGAAGCAGGAACTGAAAATAATGAAATGCGCATGTGCGGCACAGGTGAAGCAACGAAGAAAGACAACTCTGCCTAGCAGTACGTGACACTCGGAAAGAATTTACTTCCCTGAGTTCATGTGCATCTGTGCATTATTGCTTTATGCTGAAGATACACTTACGATCAGGTTGTAAGAGAGATTTACAGACATTTTTAGATATCCTACATGATTATTGCCCCCATTGGAAACTTGAAGTTAATGAATATAAAACCAAGGTGATGGTTTTTAATGGACGAAACAGTCCACAAGACGCCTTTTATTACGGCCCGAAAACATTGAAATCGTAAATGCGTTTAAATACTTAGTGCGCGCGTGCGTGCGCGCGTGCGGTCGTGCGTGGGTTGTTTTTGGAATTTTTGGAGGATTTTGTGTGTGTGTGTGTGTGTGTGTGTGATATGTTGGCTTATGTATATAAAGGAGCAAGATGTTGTGATTTGGTTTCCGGGTGTATCTAGCTTCAGCCAGGTTGAGATCAAAGGGAGAGCACTCATTCTTTAATTTCAAAGGTACTCTAGGTAGTGATTATTTCCCATACAAATTACATCGCGTTCCTTTTCAACTTGACAAGTTTGATGTTGATGGTATCGATTATGCAGTTACAATATAATAATTCTTTCTGTTTAACTATCAAAGTGACGACTAAAAACATGATATTAAAGATTATAATTTATGTATTGACAATGGGATGGGTGGGCCACACCTAAGACTGCCATAAATACATTTTCCTGTTAATTAATGGGTGTAGGATTGGATATGCCTTTTAAGGAGCCAGCTCTCGGGTGGATTCATGATACAGCTACGCTTGGTGGTGTATGCAACATCGTCAGGACTGGCGTGGAGACTGGTTGTTGTGGTGATGTTGGCTGTGTAGACTCATCATTTGGTGTCTGCAGGGCTGCATAGCATGACCTCAGGAAACCAGAGTGTCCTAAGATCTTAGGAAACGACAGTTCCGTCTGGACTGAGGCGCAGCACTTTCGGCAGTGAACTGGACAGGCCACAGACCTCTTGAAACTACAACTAAAAGACTTTCAAGAGGTATGTGGGGTAGGTTGCCAATTGTCTCCTTTGGATAACTGGTCATAGACCTGGTCACATGCTGTCATAGATGGGAGTGGATGGGCGGTGCAGTCATAGATGGGAGTGGATGGGCGGTGCAGTCATAGACGGGAGTGGATGGGCGGTGCAGTCATAGATGGGAGTGGATGGGCGGTGCAGTCATAGATGGGAGTGGATGGGCGGTGCAGTCATAGATGGGAGTGGATGGGCGGTGCAGTCATAGATGGGAGTGGATGGGCGGTGCAGTCATAGATGGGAATGGATGGGCGGTGCAGTCATAGATGGGAGTGGATGGGCGGTGCAGTCATAGATGGGAGTGGATGGGCGGTGCAGTCATAGATGGGAGTGGATGGGTGGTGCTGTCATAGATGGGAGTGGATGGGTGGTATAGTCATAGATGGGAGTGGATGGGCGGTGCTGTCATAGATGGGAGTGGATGGGCGGTGCTGTCATAGATGGGAGTGGATGGGCGGTACAGTCATAGATGGGAGTGGATGGGCGGTGCTGTCATAGATGGGAGTGGATGGGCGGTGCAGTCATAGATGGGAGTGGATGGGCGGTGCAGTCATAGATGGAGTGGATGGGCGGTGCTGTCATAGATGGGTAGGATGGGCGGTACAGTCATAGATGGGAGTGGATGGGCGGTGCTGTCATAGATGGGAGTGGATGGGCGGTGCAGTCATAGATGGGAGTGGATGGGCGGTGCAGTCATAGATGGGAGTGGATGGACGGTGCTGTCATAGATGGAGTGGATTGGCGGTGCTGTCACAGATGGAGTGGATGGGCGGTGCAGTCATAGATGGAGTGGATGGGCGGTGCTGTCATAGATGGGAGTGGATGGGCGGTGCTGTCAAAGATGGTAGTGGATGGGCGTGCTGTCATAGATGGAGTGGATGGGCGGTGCTGTCATAGATGGGAGTGGATGGGCGGTGCTGTCATAGATGGGAGTGGATGGGCGGTGCAGTCATAGATGGGAGTGGATGGGCGGTGCAGTCATAGATGGGAGTGGATGGGCGGTGCAGTCATAGATGGGAGTGGATGGGCGGTGCTGTCATAGATGGGAGTGGATGGGCGGTGCAGTCATAGATGGGAGTGGATGGGCGGTGCTGTCATAGATGGGAGTGGATGGGCGGTGCAGTCATAGATGGGAGTGGATGGGCGGTGCTGTCATAGATGGGAGTGGATGGGCGGTGCAGTCATAGATGGGAGTGGATGGACGGTGCTGTCATAGATGGGAGTGGATGGGCGGTGCTGTCATAGATGGGAGTGGATGGGCGGTGCAGTCATAGATGGGAGTGGATGGACGGTGCTGTCATAGATGGGAGTGGATGGGCGGTGCAGTCATAGATGGGAGTGGATGGGCGGTGCTGTCATAGATGGGAGTGGATGGGCGGTGCAGTCATAGATATAGAACTTTTCCTGTTTGGTCTGCAGATACAATGTCATCAAAGTTGAAAACTTTTTGCTTCAGCTGCCAGCCGGTAGCTGGCAAAACTGAGCGCACCTGTCGACTCATGAGTAGTTGAGAAGTTGTTGATGCGCTGCCAACAGGGCCGGGTGCTGCGGTATCAGTTCCAGAATGCTGATGAGAGGGCATTGGCCGTCAGATTTGGCTTGTCCAGGACGCGTTTCGTGGTCTGGACAGTCCTCTCAGAGAGTCCATTGGATTGGGAGTAACAGAAGCTTGACGTGATATGATTAAAGTCCCAGGTGGTGGTAAAGGTTTTGAACTGTTCAGCAGTGAACTGGGACCATTGTTGTTCACCGCCGTTTCAGGTATGTCATGGAGTGCAAAGCTTCTGGACGACAGTTGCAGAGATGGTGTTGGACGGGCCGTCAACTTCAAAGAATCTACTGTAACAGTCGACAGTCACGAGGTACATTTTGTTGTTCCAAGTGAAGAGTCCATGTGAACTTTTTGCCAAGGTCGAGGTAGGGGTATTATGGGGCAAAAGAAATTCTTTGGGATTGGATGGGAGGCTTGGGGTGCAGACTGGGCACATGGCTACATACTGGTGAAGGTCAGTTGCCATACTGGGCCAGAAACAATTTTTCTTGCCCGTTGTTTGCTTTTGTCAATGCCATATGGCTGGACTGAAGTTTCTTCACCATCCAAGATAGCAGGCTTTTGGGAATCAGTGTCTTTTTCTCTTTGAAGATAATGCTGTTGAGGACAGACAGTTCTTTAGAAAGTTCCAGCACTCAGAAAAAATTGTGAGCTTTTTTGTGAGCCCTGGTGAATCTAAAGTGACGGACTTACGTGTTTGTAGCTGTGGGTCAGCTGAGTTGGCCTGTTCTATCTGCGCCATCTTGTGGTCGCTGTCAGGTAGGTTTTTGAAGATTGTGTGAATGATGGCATTGAGGTCATCAGCCGCCTCAGAGTCTGCTATGTCAGGTGGTGGACATTTTCTTGACAAAGTGTCGGCCATAGGGGTGCTTTTTCCAGGGACATGGACGATGTCCAGGTCATACTTCTGGAACTATGGAAGTGTTCGTTTAGAGATGTGGTGGAGCAGCTGCCAAGGCTTTTTTGCAATGATTTCCAGTGGTTTGTAGTCAGTGTGGACCACAACATGCCGCCCATAGATGTACTGATGAAAACATTGGCAACCGAACAAGATGGAGTACAGCTCTTTTTTCAATTTAGGTGTAGTGCTGCTCAGTCTTGTTTTAATGACCATGAAAAAAAAGCGATGGGCTTGCCATCCTGATAGATGGTTACTCCAAGTCCAGGATATCTGGCATCGACCTGCAGAGTCCATGCTTTTGCTGGGTCAAAGTAGGCGAGAGCTGATTGAGAAGAGATCATTTCTCTTGTTGTCTCAAGAGACTTGCTGTTAAAGTACATCCCAGCTGAACTCTACCTCATCATCATCATCAGGTGCCTTGCCGCATGGCGTTGGCGATTATGGACTTCCATCTGTCTCTATCTCTTGTTGCCTCAAGTATCTCTTTCACCCTCCTTGTCCCCAGCCACTCTGCAAGTCCATCTCCCTGGGTCTACCCGGTGCTCTCTTTCCCTTCAGCTTTCCCGTTGTGACCGGGTGTTCCAATTTCCCTTTCCTCATTAAATGGCCCATGAATGTTGCCTGTCTTTTCCTAATCTTCCTTATGAATGATGTACTTGTGTCTGCCTCCATCAAGACTGTCTCGTTTGTTTTCTTTGCTGTCTATGGAACTCTCAACATCCTTCTTAGAATCCACATCTCGGCTGCCTCATCTTTTAAAAAGTCTGCCATCAGCTTTGTAATTTTGGAAATTTGGGGTGTGAACATGGCAAGGTAGGTAAACATGTCAAGTACGGTCGGGAGCTTCTCTTTGTCTGTTGGTGACAGCATTTTTAACGTGGTGTTAGCCCTGATATGGCTTTAGTAGTCGGCAGGGCTATAAGGTGTGTCAATGGCAGATGTAATGCGTCTAGTGTGTTGGCCAGTGATTGCGTGCTTGTCACCTCTCACTTTCAGCCTGCGCCGCTGGTTAGCACTGCTGCTTGCAGCTATGCGAAAAGAAGAGCAGAATGCGAAAGTCTCTTCCTGTCAGTACATAGCCTCTCCATCAGCAAGCCCTACGTTATGCCTCCTCGTGGCGACATGCGGTAACTGAGCACCTCACGGACTCAGGCTAAATCTCGAGGGGCTCGGAGGAGGTCTGGCCCCCAGACGTGCAACACGCAGGCCCACCGGCGTGTGGATATGCCCTGGTACCCACGAACCAGACCCCCAGCTATGGGTAAATAGTTCCACTGCCTTGTGGACATCTCGGGAGAGAATAAGGCTAGCGGAGGGACAAAAAACAAACAAAAAACAAAACAAAAGAAAAAAAAAAACGATGTAAGGCAAAGGGGAAACCAAGAACATTATGGACACAAAAAAGAAGGAAAATGAAGATAGAGATAGAGACAGATGGAAGTCCATAATCGCCAACGCCGTGCGGCAAGGCACTTGATGATGATGATGATGAAGGCTACAAGCAATATGAACTGAACTGAACTCAACTGGTGCCGGCATGTAGGCAATAGCGCTTAGATATTCCTCGGACGCGTGTATGCACGTTTTGCCCACAGTGTGTGGATGGTATGTTGAATCAATCTGCACACTCTGTCTGTGGTGTAGGTGTAGTGTTGTTGGGAGTTTACCTGTTTCCATAAGCCTCCCAACACTGCCGTGACTTAATGAGACGTGACACACTAAGGACACTGACGTGACCTAAGGAGCTTTAATGTGTATACTTGGCGTTTAGAGTGTGTGTACACGCCAAGGACACTGACGTGACTTAAACTTTTGACTCCCGCACCCTGTCCACCAGCATCCTGCATTGTCATCTATGATAGCAAAGCAAAAACGTAACCCTTTGACTCCCTCACTCTATCCGCCAGTTTCCTGCAAGAAGCTGGTGGATGGGATAAGGTAGTCAAAGGGTTAAGTGTTTGCGGTTGGTGGACAGAGTGCGGGAGTCAACGGGTTAAGGAGCTTTAATGTGTTTACTTGGTGTTCCGAGTGCCTAGGACACTGACGTGACTTAACCCTTTGACTCCCTCACCCTGTCCACCAGCATCCTGCAGGAAGATGGTGGATAGGGTGAGGGAGTCAAAGGGTTAAGTTTTTGCAGTTGGTGGACAGGGTGCTGGAGTCACAGGGTTAATGAGCTTTAATGTGTATACTCGGTGTTCAGAGTGTGTTTACACGCAAAGGGGATAGACCTTTGACTCCCGCGCCCTGTC
>JAPXFY010000023.1:67185729-67193229 GCA_030674185.1 Monoplex corrugatus
ATTCGAGCATCCAACCCACCCATCCACCCGTGAATGGGTACCTGACCACCGTTCAGGACTGAAGAAGGTATGATAGTGATACTGATAATGATACTTTATACTCCACGGACTCAGGCTGAATCTCGTAGGACTCGGAGGAGGTCTGGCCCCCAGACGTGAGGCATGCAGGCCCACCGGCGTGTGGACACGCCCTGATGCCCACGAACCAGATCCCCAAGCTATGGGTAAATAGCTCCACTGCCTTGTGGACATCTCGGGAGAGAGTAAGGCTAAGGGAGTTAACCCTAAAAAAAAACCGATGGAAGGCAAGGGGAAATCACCAACGTAGTTTTCCCCCAGGAAAACCATGGACAGGAGAAAGAAAAAGAAGAAAGTTAACGACGTCAATAGGTCCTCCTGCAGAGCACCTTCGTCCGGTAGGGACTGTCATGCGGCATAGGTGACACCAGACCGTCAGCCAGCTACTGCGACCAAAATTAAATTCAACACCAAAATAGCAACATGGAATATAAGAACAATGCTGCAGAAAGGAAAATTAGACAACATCAAAATGGAGATGGAAAGGCTTAACATTAGTATTTTAGGACTGGGGGAAGTGAGATGGAAGGGGGCAAGCATGATAACATCAGGGAATATACAGTGATATACTCTGGTGGTAATTCACATGAAAGAGGAGTAGGCATCATAGTGGACAAAGACAAATCAAAAGCAGTTAAGGGATACTGGCAGTGTCCGACAGAGTTTTACTGGTCAAATTCGGAGGCAAACCTTTTGATATCAACATCATACAGGTGTATGCACCAACATCCGCAAGTACTCAGGAAGACATCGACAACTTCTACGAAGTTTTAGAGATGGCCAAGGTCAAATGTAAATCACAAGAAGTTACAGTCATAATGGGAAATTTTAATGGTAAAGTGGGACAGGATAGGGTGGAGGATACAGTTGGACCTCATGGCCTTGGTACACAAAATGAAAGAGGGGGGAAGCTTGTAGAATGGGCACAGATGAATGAGTTCATAGTAGGAAACACCTGGTTTGAGCAGCCTAACAGAAGAAAATGGACTTGGATGAGTCCAGGAGATGTACAAAAATCAAATTGACTACATCCTGATCAACAAAAGATTTAGAAATTCTTCACTGTCAGCAAAAACACTACCAGGCGTAGACTGCAACAGTGACCACAATCCGGGAGTGGGAAGGTTTAGGTTGAAATTGAGGAAAAGGAAACAGACCAAAAGCAACATCAAACTAAACCTTGGACTCTTAAAGTCAGATGAAATGATACGTCAAAAATTTAATGTACATGTTCAAAACAAATTCAGTGCTCTGGAAGACGTTGGTGACAGTGAGGAACAATAGACAAAGTTGAAAAGTTCTATAAATGAAGCTTGTGAAGAAATCCCTAAGGCAAATAGAAAAGCAAAAAAGAGTTGGATGACTAATGAAATTTTGGGCCTGATGGAGGAAAGGAGGAAGGCAAAGAGAAACGAGGAGATATACAGGAAGATAAACAAAGAAATCAGGTATAGGTGCAATGAAGCTAAGGAAGCTTGGCTGAACACAAAATGCAAAGAGATAGAAGAACGACACAAAATGGATCCTCAGGGTATGTACAGACGAACTGAAGAAATTGTCCACTGGAAAAATACATGCACAACTGGTTGCTTAAAATCGAAAGATGACCCGCTTATCATGGAAAAAGACAAAATATTATACAGATGGAGAAAGTACATTAAAGACCTTTTTGAGGATGACAGAAGCGAAGAACACATTATAAAAAAGAACTTTGAAGGACCACCCATAATGAAAGATGAAGTTAGAGCAGCACTGAAAACGATGAAACCAGGAAAAGCCCCAGGACCAGACAACATTACTACAGAGATGATTGAAACTCTGGAGGAATTTGGCATAGAAAAAATAACAGTCCTCCTATATGAAATTTATGACACTGGAAAAATCCCCAAAGATATGTCAAAATCAATTTTCATTGCACTTCCAAAGAAGACGGGCTATAGAATGCGAACTCCATCGCACAATCATTTTGATGAGTCATGTAACAAAAATCCTGTTAAGAATAATCATGATGAGGACAAGGAATAGAATCAAAAGAGAAATAGCAGAAGAACAGTGTGGATTTGTGGAGGGGAAAGGAACTATTAATGCCATATACATCCTAAGAACTATCATAGAGAGGTCAATTGAGATGAATAAGGATTTGTATTTATGCTTTGTTGACTATACCAAGGCTTTCGATCGGGTACGACATGATGAATTGATCAACCAGCTGGAGAGACTCAATGTCGATGGAAAAGATCTACGAATAATCAGGAATATGTACTGGGACCAAACAGCTGCAATGAGAATAGAAAATAATATAAGCTCTTTTCAAAACATCAAAAGAGGAGTCAGACAGGGTTGTGTTTTGTCACCAGATCTGTTTTCACTATATAGCGAAAACATCATGAGAAACTTAGAAGAAGACCCTGGATTAAAGGTTGGAGGGGAAATGATAAACAACATTCGGTACGCAGATGACACCGTGCTAATTGCAGAAAATGAAAGGGACCTACAAAACCTTGTGAATATACTAGAAACAGAAAGCAAAGGTAAGGGGTTGGAACTAAACAGCAGGAAGACTGAAGTCATGGTGATCAGTAAAAAACATGAAATCCCCTCCTGCAAAATAACAGCAAATGGCACAACTTTGACACAGGTTAATAAGTTCAAATACCTGGGAACGGTCATTTCATCAGACGGCAGATGCACATCGGAAATAGCTGGCAGAATCGGCCAAGCCAAAACAGCATTCAAGAAGATGACAAGCATTCTTACCAACAAATGCCTATCAATTAACATCAGAAAGAGAGTCCTTGAATGTTATATAGAACCAATACTGTTGTACGGATGCGAGGCGTGGACAGTCAGCAAGCAAAGCCAGAGCAGGATCGAGGCAGCCGAGATGTGGTTTCTCAGAAGAATGTTGAGAGTTCCATGGACAGCAAAGAAAACAAACGAGACAGTCTTGATGGAGGCAGACACTCATGGGGAAGATTAGGAAAAGACAAGCAACATTTATAGGCCATTTTATGAGGAAGGGGGATTTGGAACACCTGGTCACAACAGGAAAGCTGGAGGGAAAGAGAGCACCAGGTAGACCCAGGGAGAGAATGCTGGACGGACTTGCAGAGTGGCTGGGGATGAAGAGGGTGGGGGAGATGCTGGGGGCAACGAGAGATAGAGATGGTTGGAAGTCCATGGTCGCCAACGCCATGCGGCAGGGCACCTGATGATGATGATGATGATACTCCAACAGTAGAAGTCATCAGCCAAAACCCTTTTTGTTTCTTTTGTTGTTGTTGTTGTTATTGTTGTTTGTTTTGTGTTTTGAAACTCATCGTTGGTTGCGTGCTGTGTGTTTTCATGTTTCCATAAGCCAGCCACTGACATGACTTACAGGATCTTTATCGTGAATATTTGATATGCAGCATGCGTGTACTTACGAAGGGGGGTACAGATGCTGGCAGGTCTGCACATATGTTGACATGCGAAATCGGAAAAAAAAATCTTCACCTTTTACCCACCAGGCAAAGGCATCTAGGCACAGTTAACCCTTTGACTCCCGCACCCTCTACACCAGTTGCAAAACTTAACCCTTTGACTCCCTCACCCTATCCACCAGCTTCCTGGTGAGGGAGTCAAAGGATTAAGGTCTTGCTTTGTTAGCAAGGTTGACAATGCTGGGTGCTGGTGGACAGGGTGAGGGAGTCAAAGGGTTAAAGTTTTTCTTTGTTAGCATGGTTGACAATGCTGGGTGCTGGTGGATGGGGGTGGGAGTCAAAGGGTTAAGGTTTTGCTTTGTTAGCATGGTTGACAATGCTGGGTGCTGGTGGATGGGGTGGGAGTCAAAGGGTTAAGGTTTTGCTTTTGTTAGCATGGTTGACAATGTTGGGTGCTGGTGGACAGGGTGAGGGAGTCAAAGGGTTAAGGTTTTGCTTTGTTAGCACGGTTGAAAATACTGGGTGCTGGTGGACAGGGTGAGGGAGTCAAAGGGTTAAGAGTTTGCTTTGTCAGCATGGTTGACAACGCTGGGGGCTGGTGGACAGGGTGAGGGAGTAAAAGGGTTAAAGGATCAAGACAGAGAAGTGGGACTCCACGAGTAATGATGTCTTGAATCAATTGATTGGATTATTTTTTTCACCTGCAAAAACAATCGATTATACAATGCAGTGTCACTACTGATTGATTTTTTTTTGTCACCTGTAAAAACAATTCATGATACAGTGCAATCTCATGTCTGATTGTTTTTGTTTTTTTTTCACCTATAAAAACAATGGATGATACAGAGCAATGTCACTTCTGACTGATTTTTTTTTCGCCTGTAAAAACAATCGATGATACAGAGCAATGTCATTACTGACTGATTTTTTTCTCACCTGTAAAAACAATCGATGATACAGAGCAATGTCATTACTGACTGATTTTTTTCTCACCTGTAAAAACAATCGATGATACAGAGCAATGTCATTACTGACTGATTTTTTTCTCACCTGTAAAAACAATCGATGATACAGAGCAATGTCATTACTGACTGATTTTTTTCTCACCTGTAAAAACAATCGATGATACAGAGCAATGTCATTACTGACTGATTTTTTTCTCACCTGTAAAAACAATCGATGATACAGAGCAATGTCATTACTGACTGATTTTTTTCTCACCTGTAAAAACAATCGATGATACAGAGCAATGTCATTACTGACTGATTTTTTTCTCACCTGTAAAAACAATCGATGATACAGAGCAATGTCATTACTGACTGATTTTTTTCTCACCTGTAAAAACAATCGATGATACAGAGCAATGTCATTACTGACTGATTTTTTTCTCACCTGTAAAAACAATCGATGATACAGAGCAATGTCATTACTGACTGATTTTTTTGTCACCTGTAAAAACAATTCATGATACAGAGCAATGTCGTTACTGACTGATTTTTTTCTCACCTATAAAAATAATCGATTATACAGAGCAATGTCATTACTGACTGATTTTTTTCTCACCTGTAAAAACAATCGATGATACAGTGCAATGTCGTTACTGGCTGATTTTTTTTTTACCTGTAAAAATAATCGATGATACAGTGCAATTTCACCACTGATTGATTTTTTCACCTGTAAAAACAATCGATGATAGAGTGCAATGTAGTTACTGGCTGATTTTTTTTTACCTGTAAAAATAATCGATTATACAGAGCAATGTCGTTACTGACTGATTTTTTTCTCACCTATAAAAACAATCGATGATACAGAGCAATGTCATTACTGACTGATTTTTTTCTCACCTGTAAAAATAATCGATGATACAGTGCAATTTCACCACTGATTGATTTTTTCACCTGTAGAAACAATCGATGATAAAGTCAATGTCACTACTGACTGCTTTTTTTTTTTCATCTCTAAAAACAATCGATAATAAGTGCAATGTCACTGCTCACCGATTTTTTTCAACTGTAAAAACAATGGATGATACAGTGTAAACTCACAATCGACTGATTTTTTTTTCACTTGTAAAAACAATCGACGATACAGTGCATTGTCACCACTGTTAGGAAAGTGCATTGTTATTGTTTTATTTATTCTGCTCTTAGCTCCACGCAAAACCAACCAAGGTAGTGGAGAATCTCCTCTGGTAGGTGGCCACGCGACAGTGTGACATCTCTGTCTCCCGGGGGCGCCTTTGCACTGACATCGGCTGAATGAACTGGGGGTTGGTGGCAAGACGTGCAGACGGAATGAACGGCTTGGGTTTAACGCCACTGAGGTGGCGAAAAACTTGGGACTACAAACAAACAAACAAAGCGACAAAAAAATTCTCACTCTAAAAGTTACGTGAGTTTGGAGTTTGTTCAAGACGGATCTATCTCGCTCGGACAATTCCATATACGCTCCACCCAAATTTGCGAGCAATTAACCGGCAGACTTCTGAGCCTGGGGAAAAGACCTCTGCTCTGGCAAGATTTTGAAACTGAAAGTAGGGGGTGGGGGGCGATGAACTATGAAACATTACGCGAACAACACCAGAATGATGGAAACCTTAAGATGGGCAGCTGTTACATTAAAAAAAAAAAAAAAAAAAAAAAAAAAGAGAGAGAGAGAGAGAGAGAGGAGAGAGAGAGAGAGAGAGAGAGAGAGAGAGAGAGAGAGAGAGAGAAGAGACTCAACGTGAAAGCGCGAATGCTTGTAAGAGAAGTGTGACGTCAAAATGTGTCTGTTGATTCAGCTACTCTCTGCTGTTCGTTCTTGAAGATTGGTTTGTGATTCGCTCGATAATGAATCAAGAATATTTGTTTTGGTTTATGCTAACACTGAAAATACAGGTAATACCAAAGAAATAAGAGGGAAGCAGGGAGAATTTTTATGATATTAATCAAAGAACATAACTCTTGAGAGTCACGTAGGAATTATCTCCCATATTGCAGAACTTCTCAAATCCAACACAGTTTGCGCTACCCATTCAGCTAGCATAGAAGCAGATACAAAGCACAAAAACCGTAAGCTCAGAACACTCCCCAGAATATAGGTTTAAGTTCGATTTCGTTGTATGGAAATATGTAGAATCCTTTGGAACAATCTAGAAATGACAAGGAAACGTAGAATACCTTGATCTTTCTAGAATATTCCGGAAATCGTAAACAAATTTAATCTGTACAATAATTGGATAGAACTATAGAATATTCTAGAAAGGGAAGGTTCGAGAACGCGGCCATGACTGGCTGAAAATCTGGGCAAAAATGCCGAGAATATTCGGGGACTTTCCATGGTGTTATAAATAAATCGTGATTGTGGGTCGAGAGAGAGGAGAGAGAGAGAGAGAGAGAGAGAGAGAGGAGAGAGAGAGAGAGAGAGAGAGAGAGAGAGAGAGAGACGAGTCAAAAGAATTGAAGTGTAAGCCTGCTGTCAGAGAGAGAGAAGTCGCAACTAGGAATGGTGTATCAGATGTGTGAAGTATTTACCCAGTCCCCATTATGTTTTCTACATTCTTCAAATAAAGGATCATTTTCGTTTAACCTGGACTGGTGTATTCTGTCTCTGAGAAGAATGATCAACTGCTAGATCTTCACGAACCTGCATAAACTGCAAGACACTACCAGTCACCTACATCCTTACATATGACAGCAGCGAACAGGTCTTTTTTATGTTGCAGGCAAGGATTGAACTTGAGTAGTAGTAATATTAGCTGCAGAATCGGCCAAGCCAAAACAGCATTCAAGAAGATGACAAGCATTCTTACCAACAAATGCCTATCAATTAACATCAGAAAGAGAGTCCTTGAATGTTATATAGAACCAATACTGTTTGTGCGGATGCGAGGCGTGGACAGTCAGCAAGCAAAGCCAGAGCAGGATCGAGGCAGCCGAGATGTGGTTTCTCAAAGAATGTTGAGAGTTCCATGGACAGCAAAGAAAACAAACGAGACAGTCTTGATGGAGGCAGACAC
>JAPXFY010000023.1:67198229-67203229 GCA_030674185.1 Monoplex corrugatus
TGTAAACAATGCTTACTTCAACTAGTTCAAGTGAAGTATAAACAGGTTATGTAAAACAAAGTATGTATGACTGCTGGATTTTGAGGGTAAAACACAAAACATTAAAAATATATAAATAGGTTTTATAGGCATTCATTTGAACAAATGCTTACTCCAAGTGAATATATTAAACGGGCTTTACCTGCCAATCATGTAAAGGAATGCTTACTCCAAGAGAATGTATAAACAGGTTTTCTTTGCCAATCATGTAAAGAATGCTTACTCCAAGAGAATGTATAAACAGGCTTTATCTGTCAATCATGTAAAGAATGCTTACTCCAAGAGAATATATAAACAGGATTTATCTGCCAATCATGTAAAGAATGCTTACTCCAAGAGAATGTATAAACAGGTTTTCTTTGCCAATCATGTAAAGAATGCTTACTCCAAGAGAATGTATAAACAGGATTTATCTGCCAATCATGTAAAGAATGCTTACTCCAAGAGAATGTATAAACAGGATTTATCTGCCAATCATATAAACAAATGCTTACTCCAAGTGAATATAAAGACAGGATTTATCTGCCAATCATTAAAAAATGCTTACTCCAAGAGAATGTATAAACAGGATTTATCTGCCAATCATATAAACAAATGCTTACTCCAAGGAATATAAAGACAGGATTTATCTGCCAATCATATAAACAATATGCTTACTCCAAGTGAATATAAAGACAGGATTTATCTGCCAATCATATAAACATATGCTTACTCCAAGTGAATATAAAGACAGGATTTATCTGCCAATCATATAAACAAATGCTTACTCCAAGTGAACATATACATATGTTTTATATGCCACACACACACACACACACACACACACACACACACACACCACACACACACACACACAAAAACAACACACACAATAATATATATATAGTATTTATATGTATTATATATATATATATTATATATATATATATAATATATATATATATATTATATATATCCTTTTCGTCTAATATCAACTCATCGTGAAAAGACGTTAAATCAAAGAACGAACGAACACGAACACGCACGCACGCAACACAACACACCACACACACACACACACACACCACACAACAACACAACAATACACACACACACATACACACACACCACACCACACACACACACACACACACTACACAACACACACAACCTCACACACACACACACACAACCTCACACACACACACAACGCGCACACACACACACACACACACAGCACATCGTCACACACACACAACACCACACACACACACAACACACACACACACACAAACACACACACAACATATATATATATATCCTTTTCGTCTAATATTACTCATCGTGAAAAGACGTTAAATCAAAGAACGAACGAACACAAACACACGAACACGCACATACACACACACACACCACACACACACACGCACACGCACACACACACACACACACACACACACACACACACACACACACACACTACGTCTAATATCACTTATAGTGAAAGACGTTAAATCAAGCAAAGAACGAACAACACACACATACACACAACCTCACACACACACACACACACACACACACCACACACACACCACACACACACACACACACACCACAACTCACACACACACACAAACACACGACACACACAAACCACACAAACACATAGTACACACACACACACACACACAAACACACATAACATCACACACACAACCTCACACACACACACACAACGCAACAACACACACCACACCACACACACACACACACACACAGACACACACACACACACGTACACACACCAACACAACACACACACACACACACCACACACACACACACACACAACACACACACACACACACACACACACAACACACAACACACAACACACACACACACACACAACACACACACACACACACACACACACACACACACAACACACACACACACAACACACAGCCTCCCTTTCAAGTCGACACGAACAATCTCCGTGTCTTAAAAAACTAAACAAAAGAAGGGGTTGGGGTGAGGTCAGTTGGGGGAGACTACAAAATTTGTTACTTAACAGCCACCAAGTATTTCCAGTGATCTGGCAGACACAGTAATTGTTCACCTACACAAGCGTACGACTGAACTTGGTCAAGATTACCTGAGCAATTCTAAGTCACCGACCATACTACGCTGTTTAGAAGAGACACAGAACAAGGACCTATGGCCTGACTGACTTGCTTCACTGGTGTTGGTTCCTGCGCGACACAAAAAAATTTGAATTTCAGTCTCGATAGATTAGGTATTTATACTTAGTGCATTACATGTGTAGAGGAGCGAGGACCAGTTCAGTGTACGACAGGTCCGGTGAGACCTAGGCTGGTACTGTCCTGCTGAAACAATGAGACTTTTCCTGAAATAGGGAGACTTAAAGCTGGTACTGTCCTGAAATAGGGAGACTGAAAGCTAGTACTGTCCTGACACGGTGAGACTTAAGGCTGATACTGTCCTGAAATAGTAAGACTTAAAGCAGATATTATCCTGAAATAGTGAGACTTCAAGCTGGTACTGTCCTGCTGAAACAATGGACTTTTCCTGAAATAGGGAGACTTAAGGCTGATACTGTCCTGAAATAGTGAGACTTCAAGCTGGTACTCTCCTGAAATTGTGAGACTTAAGGCTGATACTGTTCTGAAATAGTGAGACTTAAAGCAGATATTATCCTGAAATAGTGAGACTTCAAGCTGGTACTCTCCTGAAATAGTGAGACTGAAAGCTGGTAATGTCCTGAAATAGTGAGACTTAAAGCTGGTACTCTCCTGAAATAGTGAGACTTCAAGCTAGTACTGGCCTGAAATAGTGAGACTTAAGCTGGTACTGTCCTGAAATAGTGAGACTTAAAGCTGGTGCTGTCCTGAAATAGTGAGACTTAAAGCTGGTGCTGTCCTGGAATAGTGAGACTTAAAGCAGATATTATCCTGAAATAGTGAGACTTCAAGCTGGTACTCTTCTGAAATTGTGAGAGTTAAATCTGGTACTAACCTGAAATAGACTTAAAGCTGGTACTGTCCTGAAATAGTGAGACTTTAAGCTGGTACTGTCCTGAAATTATAGTGAGACATAAGCTGGTACTGTCCTGAAATAGTAAGGCTCAAACCTGGCACTGTCCTGAAATTGCGAGACTTAAAGCTGGTACTGTCCTGGAAATAGTGAGACTTAAAGCTGGTAATGTCCTGAAATAATGAGGCTTAAAGCTGGTACTGTCCTGAAATTGAGACTTAAAGCTGATTCTGTCCTGGAATAGTGAGACTTAAAGCTGGTACTGTCCTGAAACGTTGAGATTTACGCTGGTACTGTCCTGAAATAGTGAGACTTAAAGCTGGTGCTGTCCTGAAATAATGAGAATTAAAGCTGGTACTGTCCTGAAATAGTAGACTTAAAGCTGGTGCTGTTCCTGAAATAGTGAGACTTAAAGCTGGTACTGTACTGAAATAGTGAGACTTAAAGCTGGTGCTGTCCTGAAATAGTGAGACTTAAAGCTGGTACTGTCCTGAAATTATAGTGAGACATAAAGCTGGTACTGTCCTGAAACGGTGAGACTTAAAGCTGGTACTGTCCTAAAATTGGAGACGTGAGACTTAAAGCTGGTACTGTCATGAAATAATGAGACTTAAAGCTGGTACTGTCCTGACATAGTGAGACTTAAAGCTGTACTGTCCTGAAACGTTGAGACTTTACGCTGGTACTGTCCTGAAATAGTGAGAGTTAAAGCTGGTACTGTCCTGAAATAATGAGACTTAAAGCTGGTACTGTCCTGAAATAATGAGACTTAAAGCTGGTACTGTCCTGAAATAATGAGACTTAAAGCTGGTACTGTCCTGAAATAGTGAGACTTAAAGCTGGTACTGTCGTGAAATTAGTGAGACTTAAAGCTGGTACTGTCGTGAAATAGTGAGGCTGAAAGCTGGTACTGTCCTGAAATAATGACTTAAACTGGTACTGTCGTGAAATAATGAGACTTAAAGCTGGTACTGTCCTGAAATAATGACTTAAAGCTGGTACTGTCGTGAAATAATGAGACTTAAAGCTAGTACTGTCGTGAAATATGAGACTTTAAAGCTGGTACTGTCCTGAAATAGTGAGACTTAAAGCTGGTACTGTGCTGAAAGTGTGAGACTTAAACCTGGTACTACCTGAAATTGTGGGACTTTACGCTGTTACTATCCTGAGCAATAATCATGTGTTTGAAGTCTGTAAGTTTTGAAGGTTTTCACTCTTGCTTCAGGTAATTGTGGTTTGTCAACTACTGTCTTGTGCATACACAAAGATAAGAAAACAATATACACAGACAACACAAAGATAAGAAAACAAATACACAGACACACAGACAACACACACACACACACACACAACACACAACAACAACAACAACAAAACACACACACACAACAACACAACTACACACAACAATACACACAACACACAACAACAAACACACACACCACCACACACACAACAAAACACACACACACACACACACCACAACACACTCACAAACAACACACCAACACAACACCACATACATACGCACGACACAAACACACACACGCACACACCACACACGCACACACCACACCACACATACACACACACAACACTCACACCATACCACACCACAACACGCACACACACACACACACACGCACACACACACACACACACACAAACAACATACAACACACACACACACGACACACAAACACACAACACACAACAACACACCACACACAACACACACAACACACACACAAAACACACACAACACACCAAAACAACTTCGATCGCAACCAACTCACTGCGTGATCAGAAAAGCGACTCCATTAACGTCGATCACACACACACAAATTCGTAAAACTCAACAAAGCGGTACGTCTCAATGCCCCAAAAAAAAATATCCTCGTTAGACTTGGCATAGATCTACAGTT
>JAPXFY010000023.1:67215729-67233229 GCA_030674185.1 Monoplex corrugatus
ACGCGCACAAACCCCACGCGCGCGCGCACACACACAGACAACACATACACACACACACACACACACACACACACATACACGCACGCACAAACACACACACACAAACACACACACACACACACACACACACACACACACACACACACACAAATTCCGTATCTCTGAGATGATTGTCATGCCACGACTACGTCTTCGCTTACGACTGACACCAATACCAAACATCACCACACACGCACACACACACACACACACACACAGACACACACACACGCACACACACACATACAGAGAGAGAGAGAGAGAGAGAGAGAGAGAGAGAGAGACACACACACACACACAAACACAGAGAAGAGAGAGAGACACACACACACACACACACACAGAGACACACACACATACACACAAACACACACACACACAAACACACACACACACACACACACACACACACACACACAACACACACACACATTGCCAGTTCCGTATCTCTGAGATTACGGACGTGCCACGATTATGTCTACACTTACCCCTACCACAACCACAACCAACCAACCACCACCACCATCACCACAACCCTCAGCAGACGTACAGCGAGTTTCAGCAGCAACATCATTCCAGACAGATTCCTTGTGGAAGCAGACGAACGGTTAGGACCTGAATCTGAAGTAGACTGATTAAATAAATAACTGGGAAAACTAAAAGCTTGACGGGGGGAAGGTTTGAGAGAGAAATCGGTTTAGTCGGCCGTACAGTCTCTTCCTCCATTCAGACAAAATCTCTGAGAAGTCAGCAGAGACGATTTTAGCAAGCCTATTCTACTAACCCACAAAGCCACCACACGCGCCTCTGACTCTCGGAGGAGACTTGGCGGTTGTCGATTTTGCCAGCTTGGCGTGAATGGTTCGAACTTGCTTTCTCCGGAATCGACTGCGCCTGTGTGTGCAGTGCAGTGATGTAGGCCTAAATCTTTTGTGTGTTTGCCGCGGTCGCTGCCCGTGCAAGTCTCGTGCCGCCGCAAGTAGCGGACTTGGCTTGAAAACAAGCAGCAGCGGAGTTGGCTGTGATATAGGCCTACAGTCAACAACATGTACAGAAGCCTGCCTTCTTGCATATGAACATCTCTCTCTCTCTCTCACAGGAGTCGGCTAGGCCTATACTATTATACACTTGTCTGTATGCCTTGCCGTGTGTTGTGGCTCGGTGCATGTCTGCGGGAGTGTGGTGGAGAGGGAGAGAGTGCGAGAGAGAGAGAGGTAGGTGGGTAGTTGTAGTAGTGGTGATAACTTCGTGTGCTTCAAGACTGCTTGTGTGTTGTGTTATCCGCTGAAGGGAAAAAAAATAAAGAGTTCGTTTGTGGACTTGTGTGGAGTTCCATTATTGGAGCTATGTTGTGTGTTAGCTAGCGAGCTGCTCAGGCCGGTGAGGTAAGTAGCTTTCTTGGCTCTTCTTTGGCATGACGCAAATACTCAAGAGGTCTTTTCTCGTTTGTCTGCTAGAGTAACTGGAAGAAAAGTACGGCTCCTGTTTTCTCTTTGGTGGAAATGATGGATACAACATTAAAACCTCTTGGTTGTTCATAATTATGGTTTGTGTGGAGTTTCGTGACGAAGGCCTACACTTTTGCCAAATAACGAGTTTAATTTTAAGAGTTTGGTCTAAGGGAGGCGATTCATCGCACTCGCACATCTCCTCACTTATCTGTCAGTAATGAATTATCTGGTAGTCTGGAGTCTTGTAGATTCCTTGAAACTTTGCAACATCCGAGGTCTTTAACCCTTTGACTCCCCGCACCCTGTCCACCAGCATCCTGCATTGTCAACTATGCTAGCAAAGCAAAAATTGAACCCTTTGATTCTCTAAACCTATCCACCAACTTCCCCCTCCAAAGAGGAAGCTGGTGGACAGGGTGAGGGAACCAAAGGGTTCAGTTTTTTGCGGTTGGTGGATAGGTGCGGTAGTCAAAGGGTTAAATAGGACAGTAGGAGGCTGGGGGGGGGGGGGGGGGGGGGGGGGGGGGGGGGGGGGGGGAGAGGCACTTGGCTGACACCTCCAGAATGATTGAAGGAAACAACGCCAGTGTTTATGTTGCAAACTGGGATTGAACTCGAGACGTCAGATGTTGAGTCCGCAGCTCTCTCAAAATGGCTACGTCTCGATACATCCCAGGTTCGATACGTCCCAGGTTCGATACGTCCCAGGTTCAAAACGTCTCTTTCTTGTGCGTGCGTGTAAAAGAGAGAGACAGGGGTAACGCAGAAAGAATGCTCATGTTCTTCATCTTCCAGCACCGACCATCTGCCGTGTAATACCTAACCACCCATGTTCCCCACACAATAGTTCCCCGAGTCTGTGTGTTCCTTTACCTACGCATGGAATTTACTCCACATTTTTCAGTCCGAAACTCGGCCCTACCGTTTACATCGTTGAACTTCCTTTGTGTGTATGTTTGGTGTGTGCGCGCGCACGCGCGGGCAGGTGTGTGTATGTGTGTGTGGGCCTGGGACGTATCGAACCTGGGACGTATCCAGACGTCCCCATCAAAATAACCGACCAGCCGAAGATGTAGCCTAACGAATCATTGTCAAGCTTAAGATACGGATTAAGGTTAAGGTGAGGTTTTAGTGTAGCAAGGGACATAACTTGGTTAAGGGTTATGATTAACCTTAACCTAAATCCCCAAACACCGAGAATGGTAGAAAGATGAGAGGTGATTAATAACAAGACACTTTAGCCGATGGAGTTCGATTTTCTCCTGCAACTTGGTTTCCGAGAAAAGAGGAAGAGCACATGCGCATGCGCAAGACATGGATACTCTCAGAGTTATGGTCCTTTCGGACTTTATTGTTTATGAGGCAGGAATGGCAAATCGCTGTCGCTTATTGCATCAGTGAGCCACGGTAAGTATGTTAGATTAAACGTAATTTTAGAAGGAAAATTTCCTCTTCAGCCGATGTTTTGCCTGATATACATGATGCGATGTAGGCTACCGTCTGAAAAGCAACGAGGTTCAACATCTTGCTACCCCTCCTCCCCTCGATATCCCCCACCCGTCTCCTCAGTTTACTTAACCCTTTGACTCCCACACCATCCTGCATTGTCAACCATGCTAGCAAGCCAAAAACGTAACCCTTTAACTCCCTCACCCTATGCATCAGTTTCCTGCTGGAAGCGGGTGGATGGGGTGAGGGAGTCAAAGAGTTAAGTTTTTGCAGCTGGCAGATAAGAGTGCAGGAGTCAAAGGGTTAAGCGTTCGGATTTTTCTCGGATTTGTGTATGCGTGTTATTTTTGCTTACACTGTGCATGCGGTATGATGCTGCACAGTCAACATACTGTCTTCGTTGGACGTGCATGCTAGGTCTTTTCCGAATAGTGCTTCCATACCCTCCCTCCCCCCTCCCTAGACACAGACACGATTTTCAGGATCTTTAACGTGCGTAGATCTACATGATCATCTGCGAACGTATTATACACGAAAAGGGTTCAGGCGCCGGGCTGACAGAGATAGATGCGTCTCCATCCAGGCGGAGTGTTGTGGAGATCGAGACAATGCTGCCGATGTCTGTCTGTCTGTCTGTCTGTTTGTTTGTCTGTCTGTCTGTCTGTCCGTCAGTCTGTCTGTCTGTCCGTCCGTCTGTCTGTCTGTCTGTCCGTCCGTCTGTCCGTCCGTCAGTCTGTCCGTCCGTCCGTTTGTCTGTCTGTCCATCTGTCTGTCTGTCTCTCTGTCTGTCCGTCCGTCAGTCCGTCCGTCTGTCTGTCTGTCCGTCTGTCTGTCTGTCTGTCTCTCTGTCCGTCCGTCTGTCTGTCTATCTCTCTGTCTGTCCGTCTGTCTGTCCGTCCGTCTTCTGTCTCTCTGTCTGTCTGTCCGTCAGTCTGTCTGTCCGTCTGTCCGTCTGTCTGTCTCTCTGTCTGTCTGTCTGTCCGTCCGTCAATCTGTCTGTCCGTCCGTCCGTCCGTCCGTCCGTCTGTCTGTCTGTCTGTCTGGCTGTTTGTCTGTCTGTCTGTCTGTCTCCTACCCAGGCAGGATCGAACTCAGACTCTTCGACTCGAAGCCTGACGTCTATCTCACTGTCTTGACTATCGCGCTTTATGCAGACTGGTTGGTTCTGTTTCTTTTGTCATAGCTGTGTACTCAAGATCCGACATCTCGAGTTCAATCCCAGCCCGCAACATTAAACATTGGCCTGTTCGCTGCCCATCTTGAAACGTTTCCATCATTTTGGTGGTATCAGCGTAGTGTTTCATTGGTCCATCTCCCCATACTCTTCCCATTTCATCAAGTTTCTGTTTCTGTTTCAATTTCTCAAGATGACGTCTCCTCGCTCGGAATGAATTCCATATATATGCACTAACGTCACAGGTGCCATGTGATGGAGAAGATCCAGAATGATCACGGCACAAGCCTTAAGCCTGCACATAAACCCACGAGCTGGCCAGGTCTGAGGTCTTACCTAGATAGTTCCATAACCCTGAGGTCGTAGGGGAGTGAGGTGGCAGAGACCTCAGGTTTTCCTGGGGCCAGCACCACGAGGGCGGCATCCATCACATCTTCCTCGCACAAATCCATATTCATGTTCACTTAGTTTTTACCAAGACTTCAGAAAGGCAAGAAGACTAATTGGTCTTCAAGGGCTGGGACCTGGGAAATCAACCTGTTTCTCCAATTTGTTTATTTATTTTTACCAAGGCAGCCAGACAGTGCCCTTCTCTTCACGATTTTCAACTGCCGTGGGATCTTTAGTGTGCGCAGCCAGAAGGTACACGGGTCCGACTCGTTTTTCGTCCTCTTCCGAAGGACTAGACGTTTAGTTCGATTTTCCGGTCAAACTCAGGAGAAAAGTCGAGGCTTCTTCGGGGAGCAAACCCGTGGAACCTCGAGTTTAGTTATTATTGTCAGGCGAACGTTTGAACCACTCGGCCACTCTTCTCATCCTTCTGAATCCTTCTGATCCTGTTCCGTTGACAAAGCGGCTGTGTGAGTGTGTATGCGCTCATTAAAAAAAGTAAAAAAAAAACAAAACCGTTCTTTGTAAGCTCCTTGTTATTCAGAAAATTCAATAGACTGTTGACATGAATTGATCAATGCTGAATAAAAGTCATAGGATGTACATTAGAATTGGACATCACTGATCCTGTCAACGTACGCAGTAGTATGATTTAAACAAATAAATAAGAAATCGAAGAACTATCATCAAGATGTTGTAACATGTTTTTTTATTATAAGAGAAATTAGTACAAGAAATCTAGATTTTGTCTTTCACAAGGTCAATGCGGTCTTGATAAACTTAGTTGAACTGAAACTTTGATGTGAAGTAAGGACAGTAATAGACTGTCGTATGTGAAAACAGAATGGACATTTTGTGAGTTCCTGAGAAAGTCCTGGTTACACACCATATTGAACATTGTGCTGATTTTAGACAGTTTATTTATTGGTCTGTGCGGCCTTGACCTTGGCGCCATGATTTGCACACTTGTGCATTCGCAACTCTCCCTCGGTCCACATCTGTGATCCAGGTCTGGTAAAAGTCAGTTCAGAAACAGCACAGAAATCTTGTTGGCACGTCTTTGTCATAGGCACACGTAGAGTGGTAGACAGACTGACGGACGGACACAACACACACACACACACACACACACACGCACGCACGCACGCACGCGCGCACACCGCACCACAACACACACACACACACACCACACAACACCACACACACACACCGCACGCACGCACGCACGCACACCGCACCACAAACACACACACACACACCACAACACAAACACATCACAACACACACACACACACACACACAACACATCACAACACAACACACAACACATCACAACACACACACATACACACACACAACACACCACAACACACACACACCACACACACACACACAACACACACACACACACACACACACACACACACACACCCTCTGGTCGATATGAAACAATATTTCTTAAAATAAAAAGAAAACGGAAACAGAAGGGGTTGGGGTGAAAAAGTGGAAGCAGCCACAAAAGAATTCTTTCCAGAATCGGATTAACATGCGCACAAGTAAAATCGTTCCCGGGGGAAAAATAAAGAATAACTATTGGACATAACTCTTGAGAATTATCTCCCATGTTGTATAGAACTTCTCAAATCTAACACAGTTTGCGCTACCCATTCAGCTAGCATAGAAGCAGACACAAAGTACAAAAACAGCAAGCTCAGAACACTCCTCAAAAAAAAAAAAAAGGAGCACTCAAGCCTACCCTTATACTCTGCAACTACCCTACACACAACTATGAGAGAGGAGAGAAATACATACAATATATTGGTCTTATGTTCAAGATTGACATAGTCTTTTATTCTTGAATTGACCTAACACACACACACATAAGAGAAGTTCTATACAACATGGGAGATAATTCTCAAGAGTTATGTCCTTTGATTACATTATAAAAATTCTCCCTGCTTTCCTCTCATTTCTTTGGTAAAGAATAAGTAATTTTAAAGAAATATACAAACTATGTTTTAAACCCATAAATTTCATGTTAAAAACATTTGCATTTATTCAGTTATTTACTTATTTTCATTTTGGCATTTCAATTTTTCTCGGATGCGTCTGTGCGAGTTGTTTAGTCGACACTGTGCAGGCAGTCTGTACATGTATACTCCGCCTTTAGTGCGCTTGCATGTTGAATGTGTTCATGCTTCCCCTGACCATAACTTACAAGATTTTTTTAACGTGTGTATTTTGATATACATACATATGCGCACGAAGTGTGTGTGTGTGTGTGTGGGGGGGGGGGGGGGGTTAATATCTTATTGATATTGTTATTTTTGTTTAAAGGGGAGGGGGAGACAGACAGAGACAGACGAGAGAGAAAGAGAGAGAAGAGAGAGAGAGAAGAGAGAGAGAAGACAAAGAGAGAGAGAAGAGAGAGAGAATATATATAGAGAGAGAGAAGAGAGAGAAGAAAGAAGAGAAAAGAGAGATAGAAGATAAAAGAGAGAGAGAAGGGAGAGGAGAGAGAGAGAGAGAGAAGAGAGAGAGAAAAGAGAAAGAAGAGAGAGAGAGACAAGAGAGAGAGAAAGAGAGAGAGAGACAAGAGAGAGAGAGGGAGAGAGAGAGAGAGAGAGAGAATGACAAAGAGAGAGAGAATATATACAGAGAGAGAAGAGAGAGAGAAGAAGAAAGAAGAGAGAGAGATAGAAGAGAGAAGAAAGAGAGAGAGAGAGAGAGAGAGAGAGAGAGAGAGAGAGAGAGAGAGAGAGAGAGAGAGAGAGAGAGGGTGAATTCAGTGTTAGGTCAGCAAAACTCAATCACTGGGAGATGCGGAAAAATATCCAAACTTTTTACCCACCCGGCGTAGATGGCTTGGGGAATCGAACCCAGGACCCTCTTCTGATTTACAGTCCGCCGTGTATCCGCGTGTCTACTTTACCCCTCATTTTCCAGTGTTGGGCCCACCGGGGGCAGGGAGATAACTGCAGCACATGGGGAAAACTGCACACTCCATCACTCCCTGATGGCGTTTATTGACATTCATAACCACAATTAATTGCTTCAGACAAAAGCGTGCACCGTGCACCACCAGATATCAACGGTTCGATGGTTTTAGCGAGCGAACAAGAATGGGGGCAGAGAGAGGGGAGAGGAGAGAGAGAGGGAGGGAGAGAGAGGGAGAGAGAGAGACAGAAGAGAGAGAGAAAGAGAGAGGAGGGAGAGAGAGGAGAGAGAGAGAGAGAGAGGAGAGAGAAGAGAGAGAGACAGAGAGAGAGAGAGAGAGAGAGGGGGAGAGGAGGAGGAGAGGAGAGAGAGAGAGAGAGAGAGACAGGAGAGAGAGAGAGACAGAGAGGAGGAGGGAGTGAATTCAGTGTTACGTCAGGTCCTATTTCAGGTGATATGGCTGCCGGGGATAACTATTCCAGAGAAGTGGGGGAGGGGTAATATCTTATTGATACTGTTATTTTTGTTTAACCCTTTATTTCCCGCACCCTGTCCACCAGCATCCTGCATTGTCAACCATGCTAGCAAAGCAAAAACATAACTTTTTGACTCCCTCACCCTATCCACCAGCTTTCTACAGGCAGCTGGTTGATACGGCGAGGGAGTCAAAGGGTTAATTTTTTTGCAGTTGATGGGTAGAGTGCGGGAGTCAAAGGGTTAAAGTGGGGTGGTGGTGGTGGAGAGAGACAGAGAGAGAGAGAGAGACAGATAGAGCGACATATATATAGAGAGAGACAGACAGAGAGACAGACGGAGAGACAGACAAAGAGACAGAGGGAGAGAGACAGACAGACATAGAGAGAGAGAGAGTGGATTCAGTGTTACGTGAGGTTCTATTTCAGATAATATGGCTGCCGAGGATAACTATCCCAGAGAAATGGGAGATGAGGGGAGGGGTAGTATCTTATTGATATTGTTTTTGTTTAAAGGGGGAGAGAGAGAGAAAGAGAGAGAGAGAGAGGGACGGACAGACAGACGGACAGATGGACAGAAGGAGAGAGAGAGAGAGAAGAAAGAGAGAGAGAAAGAGAGAGAGAGGAGAGGAGAGAGGAAGAGAGAGAGAGAGAGAGGGAGAGAATTGTGTTACGTCAGGTCCTATTTCAGGTGATATGGCTGCCGGGGATAACTATCCCAGAGAAATGGGGGATGAGGGGAGGGGTAATATCTTATTGATATTGTTTTTTTGTTTAAAGTGGGGTGGTGGTGGTGAAGACAGACAGACAGACAGACAGACATACAGAGAGAGAGAGACAGAGAGAGACAGAGACAGATATAGCAACAGATAGATAGAGAGAGAGAGACAGAAAAGAGAGAGACCGAGAGGGACAGACGGACAGATAGAGAGAGAGAGAGAGTGAATTCAGTGTTACGTCAGTCTATTTCAGATGATATGGCAGCGGGGGATAACTATCCCAGAGAAGTGAGAGATGAGGGGAGGGGGGTAATATCTTCTTGTTATTTTTGTTTAAAGCCCAGCCGTCTGTGTAGAGCCATATCAGGGCAATACACCGATATCACCAGAACAACATCATGTTAAGATGGGCAGATTAATGTAACACATTCCGGTTCAGACCCTCAATCACTGGCTATGTGAAACCAGTCCACGAGAGATTGAGAGAGAGAGAGAGAGAGAGAGAGAGAGAGAGAGAGAGAGAGAGAGAGAGAGAGAGAGAGAGAGAGAGAACATTGAGAGAGAGATTGAGAGAGAGATTTTGAGAGAGAGAAATTGAGAGAGAGATTTAGAGAGAGGGAGATTGAGAAGAGAGATTGAGAGAGATTGAGAGAAAGAGATTGAGAGAGAGAGAGATTGAGAGAAAGAGATTGAGAGAGAGAGAGATTGAGAGAGAGAGAGAAAGATTGAGAGAGATAGAGATTGAGAGAGAGATTGAGAGAGATAGAGATTGAGAGAGAGATTGAGAGAGAGATATATAGAGAGAGAGATAAGAGAGAGAGAGAATAAGAGAGAGAGGGAGTTAGAGAGAGCGAGAGATTGAAGAGAGAGAGAGAGAGAGACGAGAGAGAGAGAGAGAGAGAGAGAGAGAGAGAGGAGAGAGAGGGAGGCGAGAGATGGGACTGCTTGCCTAACCTTTTTTTTTTTTTGAAGGCCTAACCGTTGTCGTTGCATGACCGACTACTTGTGGAAGTAGAATTTTGATTATGATTATTATAATTATATCCTTACCACTTTAACTAACATAGCATGCTGTTTCCGTGTTGACCAAAATATAAAAACAGATAGAGTATTTGATCTTATAATAATGCTTGCAAATCATTTGTATATAAATGCAGAGTAGACAAGCGTGTTCCAAATGTACATACTTTCCAAAGAATGCTAAACCAGAGATTCAAATTGAACAATATAATGCCAAAATAAACTTTCACTTGTCCATCTTTAATGTCAGTGGAACAACTATAGACCAATGTTCCCTGTGTAGAAAACAGACTTTCTGTATGACATGTTTCTTGAATGTTGATGTGCGTATTGAAACATCTTTGATTGGAGTATTGTTTATATGTTTTTTGTAGGCTATACATTTTTTTTTCATGTGAACAATTATTGTCTTATATGTATAAATCAAATAATTTCTGGTGTCACATTTTTGTTTGTTTGATTGTTGTTGTCTTCTGTATGTTGATGTTGTCAAATGTTAAAAACTTTCCTCTTATGTATATGAATTGAAATTATTATTATTTTTGTTTATTTGATTGTTGTTGTCTTCTGTATGTTGATGTTGTCAAACGTTAAAAACTTTCCTCTTATGTATATGAATTGAAATTATTATTATTTTTGTTTGTTTGATTGTTGTTGTCTTCTGTATGTTGATGTTGTCAAATGTTAAAAACTTCCTCTTATGTCTATGAATTGAAATTATTATTATTGTTTTTTGTTTTGTTTTGTTATTACATTGTTTGTTGATGTCTATCACTGTTAAAATGAATGAAAAAAAAAAAGGTGACCCCCCCCCCCCCCCCAAAAAAAAAACATAGCATACTGTTCAGTTTGTCTGCTTTATCGTAGCGGTTGGGATCGAAATATGTTTTGTTTTATGTGTGTCTGCTCGTTGCGTTCATGCTTTTTGTGAAGCGCATATGGCTTTTGTGAGTCGAGGTGCTGTGCATGTAATCGTAATCATCATCACCATCACCACTATTATTTACTATTATTTTTATTATTACTGTTATTATTGTTATATTGTTATTGTTGTTGTTACTATTATATTTTTATTACTATATTACTGTTGTTTATTTATTTATATTTTCTTTTTGATGACGATGACGATGATGATTATTATTGTTGCTGTTATTATTTTTGTCTTTATGGTTAATATTATTGATTACTAATATTATTTCTAACAGTATTACTGAGTATTAATATGGATGTTGATATTAGTATTGATATTAATATCATCGTCATCATTATTATTACTATTGTCAGTATTATTGTGGTTTCTCAGAAGAATGTTGAGAGTTCCATGGACAGCAAAGAAAACAAACGAGACAGTCTTGATGGAGGCAGACACAAGTAGATCACTCATAAGGAAGATCAGGAAAAGACAAGCAACATTTATAGGCCATTTTATGAGGAAGGGGGAATTGGAGCACCTGGTCACAACGGGAAAGCTGGAGGGAAAGAGAGCACCGGTAGACCCAGGGAGAAAATGCTGGACGGACTTGCAGAGTGGCTGGGATGAGGAGGGTGGGGGAGATGCTGGGGGCAACGAGAGATAGAGATGGTTGGAAGTCCATGGTCGCCAACGCCATGCGGCAGGGCACCTGATGTGATGATTGATTATATATATCATCATCATCATCATCATCATCATCATCATCATCATCTCTTATCATCATCATCACCACTATTACTGTCTTTATTATTTTCATCATCATTGTCATCATTGTTTTTATCATTGTACTGTGATGCCGACACAGTTTTTGTTTTCCCATTCATTCAGATTGTGGGCTGGAACATTACCCGAATGTCTTTGAATGAAACTCACGTCATTATGACTTCTCAATAGTGGGGACGTAGGCTCCGACTTACTGAAATTAATGCTCTTTATGCTCTGCATATGGGCAGGAAACATCGTGGATATGGAGCTGAGAGATGCCTGTTGAAAATATATTATATGCTGGGTCTAAAACTTCAAAAAAACGGATGTGAGAGAGAGAGAGAGAGAGAGAGAGAGAGAGAGAGAGAGAGAGAGAGAGGCAAGCAGGCAGGAGAGAGAGAGAGAGAGAGAGAGAGAGAGAGATAGTGGGGGAGAGAGAGAGAGAGAGAGAGAGAGAGAGACAGACAGACAGACAGACAGAGTGTGTGTATGTGTGTGTATGTGAGGAGAGAGAGAGAGAGAGAGAGAGAGAGAGAGAGAGAGAGAGAGAGAGACACACACACAGGGTAAAAGAGAGAGAGACACACACACACACACAGATAAAGAGAGAGAGAGAGGAGACACACAGACAGGGGAGAGAGAGAGAGATATGTGAGAGAGAGAGAGAGAGAGAGATATATATAGATTGATAGATAGATATAAAGATAGATAGATAGATAGATAGATAGAGACAGACAGACAGACAGAGAGGATTTGTCCCATGATTCGTTAGCTCGCAGGAGAGTGAGGCGGTAGAGACCTCAACTTCTTTGCGTAGCCGGCATATGAGACTGTGTCCATCTCGTCTCTTTTGGCTACTTTACCTAAGCACCATCTTAACAATGAAGCAGAGAGTGTCATGCCACTGTAAAAACATGCTTTTACTTAAAAACGGGTTTTTACTACTTCCCCCCACCCCCCCCCCCCCCTTGACCTAGCTCTGTGGCCCAAAGTTGGCATCGTTCCCCCTTTCCCTCCTCCCGCCTTTCGCCACCCTATCTTTCTCTTTGCCTTCTGTTATCGCTGTATCTGTTTCTTTTTCTCTGCTTGCCTACCTGTCTGTGTCTGTGTGTCTGTGTCTGATTGTCTCTGTTTCTATCTGTCTCTCTCTGTCTGTCTGTCTCTCTGTCTGTCTGTCTCTATGTGTTGTGTGTGTGTGTGTTGTGTGTGTGTGTGTGTGTGTGTGTGTGTGTGTGTGTGTTGCTCTCTCTCTCTCACACACACACGCACACACATACACACACATCGTGTTCGTTCCTTGATTTAACGTCTTTTCACTATAAGTGATATATATGCACATGCGCGCACATATATCATCATCATCATCAGGTGCCTTGTCGCATGGCGTTGGCGATTATGGACTTCCATCTGTCTCTATCACTTGTTGCCCCAAGCATCTCTTCCACCCTCCTTGTCCCCAGCCACTCTGCAAGTCCGTCTAGTATCTTCTCCCTGGGTCTACCGGTGTCTCTTTCCCTCCAGCTTTCCGTTGTGACCAGGTGCTACAATTCCCCTTTCCTCATAAAATGGCCTATAAATGTTGCCTGTCTTTTCCTCCAAATTCTACATGTGTCTGCCTCCTTCAAGACTGTCTCGTTTGTTTTCTTTGCTGTCCATGGAACTCTCAACATTCTTCTTAGAAATCACATCTCGGCTGCCTCAATCTTGTTCTGGCTTTGCTTGTTGACTGTCCACGCCTTGCAGCCGTACAACAGTATTGGTTCTATATAACATTCAAGAACTCTCTTCCTGATGTTAATTGATAGACATTTGTTGGGTAAGAATGCTTTTCATATAATATATATATCTATATACACCTCTCTCTCTCTCTCTCTCTCTCTCTCTCTCTCTATATATATATATATATATATACTGATGCACACGCACGCTAACGCACGTATGCACATAGATACACACCTCTGCGCATGCGCACGTACACACATACACACGCGTGCGCACTCACACACAGACCTTTCTTCCGATCGACGTGAACCCTATCCCTTGTTTTCATTTGTTTTGGTTTGTTGTTTTGTTTTTTGTTTTTCATTTGTTTGTGTGTTTATTACTGTTGTTTTTGTTAATTTCATTAATTACGGTAATCAGCCCCATACAGTCAGCAAAAGCACAAGGCAGCCTGCATTCAGAGCATCAATTAGAATTCCGTTTAACGATAGTGTAATTACGCCCATGCATGCATGGCTCACCATCATAAACCATTTGTGACCTCCCACCACGAAATCAGTCTTAACTCGCAGTCAGTCGAACTGAACTAGGAGCTGAAAAGGTGACTGCTGGTGTATCCTGGGGTGTTTTGACTTTTTCTCAAAATTGATTTCTGTAGACTATAATCTATCCCCACAGAATTTTTTTGATTGAAAAAAACATTATCAATCACTTTAAAATGGTATTTTAATGCACTGATCGCAGCAGAAAGAACGCATTTCTTACCAAAAGTACCTCTTTTTGTCTCTTGTTATGAACCGTAACCTGTACAGTACCCCACATGTAATATACTGACGGAAAGCTCTTTGGTGGCTTTTCAGATAATGACAGCGAAAATTAGAAACAAACTGGGTCAAAGCCACCAGATAAAGAAATTTAAGGAAAATGTGTGGGAGAGCACACAAAAACTTTAGAGGCCGTTTTCTCAAAATGGCTGTCATACAACTTGATGAATTTAAACATACATAACTTCTACATTTTTTTGAGTACAAGCTTTATTCAAGTACCAAAATAATCAGCAGAATAAACACTTTCCAGTGATATATATATATATCTCAAAATTCCCAAAATGTTAGTTAAGACTGATTTCGTGGTGGGAGGTCACATTTATTGTCAGGTTATGAGCTTACTGAGGGAGGGGAGAAGAGTGGCAGAATGGTTCAGACGTTCGCCTGCCAATAATTAAACTCGAGGTTCCAGAGTTCGCTTCCCGTACAGACCTCGATCTTTCTCGTCAGTTTGACTGGAATGATGGAACTGAACGTCTAGTCCTTCGAAAGGGGACGAAAAACGAGTCGGACCCGTGTGCCTTCTGGCTGCGCTCGCTAAAGATCCCTCGGCAGTTAGAAATCGTAAAGAGCAGGGCATTGCCCGGCTGCCTTGGTATAAAATATCGGAGAGATAGGTTGATATCCCAGGTCCCACCCCTTGAAAACCAATTAGCCTTGTTGCCGTTCTGAAGTCTTGGTTAAAAAGAATATGAATTTGTGCGAGTGAGAGGGGATGGACGCTGCCCTCGTGATGCTGGCCTCGTGAAAAGTTATATTATATGCTCCCCTACGACCCCATGGTTATGGAACTGTCTAGGTAGGACCTCAGTACCTGGCTAGCTCATGGGTTTATGTGCATGCAGGCTTAAGGCTTGTGCCGTGATCATTCTGGATCTTCTCCATCACATGGCACCCTGTGACGTTAGTGCATATGGAAGTCATTCCGAGCGCGGAGACGTCATCTTGAAGAGAAACTGAAACTGAAACTGAAACTGAGGGATCTCAGGATCCAGAAAAACACGAACATAGAATTAAATACGCATTCTGATTTTATTTTCGTGTTTTTCTGGTTCCTGTTTGCTTGAACGCAGGCAGTTTTGGATGAGGGATTTCAGCCTTCGGTCACCACTGCTGCGATACATGCACAAGGACATTAGCAAACGTGACCTGAGTCCGCTGATATTAGTGTAGACACCTGGGAAGAAACGCCACAAATCGCTGTGCCTTGCGAAAGGCTGTACGTACAGGCATCCCCATAAGAGGAGACACGAACTCGACCATGGTCGGAACAGAGAGAGAGAGAGAAGGAGAGAGAGAGGAGAGAGAGAGAGAGAGAGAGAGGAGAGAGAAGAAGGAAGAGAGAGAGAGAGAGAGAAGAGAAGATGAGAGAGAGAGAGAAGAGAAGAGAGGAGAGGAGAGAGAGAGAAGAGAGAGAGAGAGAGAGAGAGAGAGAGAGACAGAGAAGAGAGAGAGAGCAGAAGAGAGAGAGAGAGAGAGAGAGAGACAGAGAGAGAGACAGAGAGAGACAGAGAGAGAGAGGAGAAGAGAGAGAGAGAGAGAGACAGAGAGAGGACAAGAGAGAGAGAGAGAGAGAAGAGAGGGGAGAGAAGAGAGAGAGAGAGAGAGAGAGAGAGAGAGAGAGAGAGGACAGAGAGAGACGAGAGAGAGAGAGAGAGAAAGAGAGAGAGAGAGAGAGACAGAGAGAGAGAGAGAGAGAGACAGAGAGAGAAGAGAGAGACAGAGAAGAGACAGAGAGGACAGAGAGAGAGAGAGAGAGAAGAACAGGATGGGAGGGAACAGGAAATGGAATGGGGACAGAGAAGAACACAGACATGAGAAGAGGGACAGATGAGAAGGCAGATGATGAGCGCAGAGGAGACAGAGACATGAGAGGAATGAGCAGAGACAGAGACAGAGAGGAGAGACAGAGAGAGAGAGACAGAGAGAGAGAGACAGAGAGAGAGAGAGAGAGAGAGAGAGAGAGCTGCGGCAGCGACCACCCAGCCACAGCCATCAGCCTTCATGTACGTCCGCTGTGCCAAGGACTGCCCATCAAGTATCGGCTTGTTCGGCCACACCACAGCATGACCCGATGCTGTTCAGCAGCGAACGGAGTCCCCATCCGGGCGCACCCCATTGTCTGATCAGATAGACGGAGCCGTACAACATAAATGACACACACATATATGCACACAGACAGACACAGACACACAGACAGACACACAAAACACACACACACACACACACACACACGCACATACATACATATATATATATATATATATATATATATGTATATGTATATATATAGATAGAGAAATAGACAGACACACACACATGGACACAGACAGACAGGCAGACAAACAAATGAACAAACAAACACAGACAGACAGACAGGTAGACAGACACACACACACACACACACA
This sequence comes from Monoplex corrugatus, assembly GCA_030674185.1. NCBI lineage: Eukaryota > Metazoa > Mollusca > Gastropoda > Littorinimorpha > Ranellidae > Monoplex > Monoplex corrugatus. The sequence continues at coordinate 67,232,017 of JAPXFY010000023.1, forward strand.
CACACAAGATAGACAGACACACACACATAGACACAGACAGACAGGCAGACACAAACAAACAGACAGACAGGCAGGCACACACACACACACACACAACACACACACACACACACACACACACACACACACACACACACACGTCTAATATCACTTATAGTGAAAAGACGTTAAATCAAAGAACGAACACGAACACACACACACACACACACACACACACACACACACACACACACACACACACACCACACACACACACACACACACACACACACACAAAACAGTGTGTTCATTTGATAGTTGTTCTTTGCTATGAAAAGTTTGTGAATTGAAACGAAACCGGTTTAAATCATAGACCCACCCACACAGAGAGCCTTGTTTGCTTGCTCAAGAGAGTGAAAGAGAGTGAGATGGAGGGGGGAAGGGAGGGAGAGAGAGAGAGGGGGGGGGGCAGAGACAGATATTTGATACCATTTATAGCATTTAGCCCTAACAGACAAGAGAGAGAGAGAGAGAGAGAGAGAGAGAGAGGAGAGAGAGAGAGAGAGAGAGAGAGAGAGAGAGAGAGAGGAAATTCGACTATTTAATGATCTAATGTCTTTTAGAGCATTCAACGCAAACAAACACACTCACACACACTCACACACACACACACACACACACACACACACACACACACACACACACATACACATAGAGAAAAGAGAGAGAGAGAGAGAGAGAGGAGAGAGAGAGAGAGACAGAGACAGAGACGGGAGACAGACAGACAGACCGACAGACAGAGAAACAGAGTATGGATTTCTGCCCTCAACATTCACACCACTGTTTATGTTACAGATTTCATCATGGCCAAGCCCTGAGGCGCTGCTAGATGAAAGCAAAATCACCTTTTCATCACCTCCGCCCAAGGACATCGAGTTGAGAAAAGGTTTACTCGCAACAAGAACACGAGCACGAGCGCTTACCACGCCTGCTGTTTGGACTGTGTGTGTTGGACAATAATACCATCGTTCTCGTATATTGATGTCAGTTTATAGCAAACAAACAAACGAGCAAATATATAAATGAAATATATAAGTAAATAAAATCAGGCAAATCTATAGGTTTTATTTCATTTTCGCGAGCAAGGATTATGAGAAGGTGACCTGTTTATTGAAGTGGTAGGTGCAGTATAGTAATCTACTTTCTTCAGGCTTGAAACCACAACAACAGCAAC
>JAPXFY010000023.1:67238229-67265729 GCA_030674185.1 Monoplex corrugatus
GCTTATAGGATATGGCTGATTGGATATAGCTTATTGGATATAGTTTATTGGATATAGCTTATAGGATATAGCTTATTGGATATAGCTTATTGGATATAGCTTATTGGATATAGCTTATCATCATCATCATCATTCTCCTGCCCGTGATGGGCGTAGAGGAGAGATGAGAGACACTCTTGAAGCCAGCCGTCGCCAACCGGTCCTGTCCTCCGCCTGTCGCACCAGCGTGGGGCCATCCAACCTGGTCCATTCTTTGATGTTGTCCATCCAGCATTTGGCTTGTCGTCCCCTTCGTCTGCCGCCTCCCAGTGTACCCTGGAGGACCGTTTTGGGCAGTGAGTTGTGGCGTGTGACATGCCCGAACCACGACAGCTTCCTGTTCTTGACTGTTGCCAGGAGGGGTTCTTGTGGGCCTGCGAGTGTTGTTATTTGGCTCCACACAAAGTCGTTTGTCTTCCGATCTTGCCAAGAGATCCCGAGCAAGCGCCTGAAGCATTTAGTTTCAAACGTCTGGATTCTCTTGGTGGTCTCTGCTGTCATGGTCCAGCTCTCGCATCCATACAGCAGGATGGGGAGCACCAGGGACTTGTACAGCTTCATCTTCGATGGAAAGCCGATCTCTCTGCTCTTCCAGATCTTGTTTAGCTTTACCATCGCTGCTGTTGCGATCGCTAGTCTGGTCTTGATTTCTGTTGTAGAGCGACCGTCTTTGGTGAGAGTGGCGCCAAGGTATTTGAAAGCGTCCACTTCTTCAAGCTGTTGCCCGTTCATGTAGATTTCAGCATGGGTGTTGGTTGTGCTGTTGACCAGGACTTTGCTTTTTTCTGTGCTCACTTCCATTCCGTGTGCACCTGCACTTTCTTCCAGTCTCATGGTCAGGTCTTGTAGTTCTTCGTTGCTGCCTCCCATCAGGTCGATGTCATCTGCGAACCTCAGGTTGTTGATGGTTCTTCCTCCGATGGAGACAGTGGAGTGGAAGTCATGGAGGGCTTCAGGATATATAGCTTATAGGATATAGCTTATAGGATATAGCTTATAGGATATAGCTTATAGGATATAGCTTATAGGATATAGCTTATAGGATATAGCTTATAGGATATGGCTTATAGGATATAGCTTATAGGATATAGCTTATTGGATATAGCTTATTGGATATAGCTTATTGGATATAGCTTATAGGATATAGTTTATAGGATATAGCTTATAGGATATAGCTTATAGGATATAGCTTATTGGATATAGCTTATTGGATATAGCTTATAGGATATAGCTTATAGGATATAGCTTATAGGATATAGCTTATAGGATATAGCTTATAGGATATAGCTTATAGGATATAGCTTATAGGATATAGCTTATAGGATATGGCTTATAGGATATAGCTTATAGGATATAGCTTATTGGATATAGCTTATTGGATATAGCTTATTGGATATAGCTTATAGGATATAGTTTATAGGATATAGCTTATAGGATATAGCTTATAGGATATAGCTTATTGGATATAGCTTATTGGATATAGCTTATAGGATATAGCTTATAGGATATAGCTTATAGGATATAGCTTATTGGATATAGCTTATTGGATGTAGCTTATTGTATATAGTTTATTGGATATAGCTTATTGGATATAGCTTATAGGATATAACTTATATAAGATATAACATTTTGGATATAGCTTATAGGATATAGCTTATAGGATATAGCTTATTGGATATAGCTTATAGGATATAGCTTATTGGATATAGCTTACTGGATATAGCTTACTAGATATAGCTTATTGGATATAGCTTATAGTTATAGTAGGCCTCCTTCGGTCATGACTGACCATGGACAAAGTACATCCGTTCTAATGTCTAGATGGGCTGTCTGCTTGGTCCAAGCAGCGTCGCCTGTGACTGTACAGACCAATGCGAGAGAGGCAGTCTCTGTCGCAGCGGACGCATGTGTATGCTGATGCTAGTCTGTTGGCTGTCATCCCTTTTCTGCGAACTCGCTTTTCTGCTGCAGCAGCTGACAGTTTGTCCTCACCAATCCGCAGCTGTTTCTTGAGAGTAGTTCTCCAGCTGTTGCGGTCGTCTGCGAGGTCCTCCCAGGACTCAGTGTTGATCTCAAGCGCCTTCATGTCACGCTTGCAAACGTCTTTGTATCTCAGCTGTGGGCGGCCAATGTTTCTCTGCCCTGTGGCAAGCTCACCATAAAGGATGTCTTTTGGGATGCGACCATCTTCCATGCGGCGAACGTGGCCCAAACAGCGCAGCCGACGCTGTCTCAGCATGGTATGCATGGTTGGGAGGCCAGCGCAGGTTAGGATTTCGGTGTTGGTCACCTTGTCTTGCCAGGAAATGCCAAGTATGCGCCGTAGGCTTCTCAGGTGGAAGGTATTGAGCCTTTTCTCCTGATGAGCATGCGTGGTCCATGCGTCGCTGCCATACAGCAAGGTGCTGAGGACACAGGCGTTGTATACAGCCATCTTTGTCTTTGTGGTCAGCTTGGGATTTGTCCACACCCTTTGTGTGAGGCGGGCTAGTGTTGTGGCTGCCTTCCCGATCCTCTTGTCGACCTCTGTGTCAAGGGAGAGGTTATCGGTGATGGTGGACCCAAGATATGTGAATTGATGGATGGCTTCAAGCTCGTAGTCATCAATGGTGATGGCTGGTGGAGATGGCGTGTCTTGGCCCAGGACGTTTGTCTTCTTAAGACTGATGGTCAAACCAAAATCTTTGCAAGCCTGGGAGAAGCGGTCCATTAGTGACTGCAAGTCCCGCTGAGTATGGGTCACAAATGCGGCATCGTCGGCAAATAGCATGTCTCTGATAAGGGCTTCACGGACCTTTGTCCTTGCTCTGAGGCGGGCGAGGTTGAAGAGCCTGCCATCTGATCTGGTCCGCAGGTGGATCCCTTCTTGCGCTGTGCTGAACGCATGCCTCAGGAGGAGAGCGAAGAAGATTCCAAAGAGGGTTGGGGCCAGGACGCAGCCTTGTTTCACACCGCTGCGTACGTCGAAGGGCTTGGAGAGGTTTCCGTTGAACTGCACCATCCCTTTCATGTTTGAGTGGAAGGACTCAATTAAGCTGTGCAGTTTGGGGGGGCAGCCGATTTTTCGAAGAGCCCTGAAAAGGCCATCTCTGCTGACTAGGTCAAAGGCCTTGGTGAGGTCAATGAATGCCACATACAGGGGCATCCGCTGCTCTCTGCACTTCTCCTGGATTTGGCGAAGGGAGAAGACCATGTCTACCGTGGATCTCTCTGCTTGAAAACCACACTGTGATTCCGGGTAGACGCGTTCAGCCAGTTTCTGCAGGCGGATTAGGAGGACCCAAGCATAGACTTTGCCAACAATGCTGAGGAGCGAGATACCTCTGTAGTTGTTGCAGTCGCTCCTTTCGCCCTTGTTTTTGTACAGGGTGACGATCTTGACGTCCCTCATGTCCTGTGGTACAGCTCCCTCATTCCAACACTGACAGAGAACTGCGTGCAAAGGGTGCAGAAGAGAAGTCTTGCAGTGCTTGATGAGATCTGGGGGAATTCCGTCGTTGCCAGGTGCCTTCCCTGATGCCAGGCTATCAATGGCCTTGCTGAGTTCGTCCGCAGTTGGCTCTGCGTTAAGTTCTTCCATTACCGGCATGCACTTGATGGCATCGAGGGCGGAGGGGGACACCATGTTCTGTGTGGAGTAGAGGTCGGAGTAGTGTTCCGCCCATCTTTCCATCTGTTGGCTAGGATTGCTGATTACTTCCCCAGTGGAGGATTTGAGGGGGGCGATCTTGCTCTGTGTTGGTCCCAGTGCCTTCTTGATGCCGTCATACATTCCTCGGATGTTGCCTCTTTCAGCAGCACTCGTATCTCTTCGCTGAGCTCTGTCCAGTACTCGTTTGCGCAGCGCCTGGCGTTAAGCTGAACCTTACTTCTGGCAGCCCTGAGGATTTGCAGGTTCTTCTCACTGGGTGACCGCTTATACTTGGTGAGTGCGGCACGCTTGGCCTCAACAGTGGGAGTCATCTCTGATGATTTGGCCTCAAACCAGTCGTGGGACTTCACAGTTTTCTTCCCAAAGGTGGCCATAGCAATGCGGTGCATGGTGTCTCGTAGCGTTTCCCATCTCTCAGTGGCAGAGTCTCTGGGCTGCAATGCATCGTATTCTCTCTGAAAGGCCTCTGCGAACTGTTCTACAAGATCTGGCTGAGACATCTTGCTGACGTCAATGCGAGGGTTCCCTTGTTTCTTTGAGCAGTGGAACTTCTTTGGTTGTAGCCTGATCTTGCAACATACCAGAGAGTGGTCTGTGTCGCAGTCTGCACTGTGATAAGAGCGAGTGTGGAGAACGTTTTTGATAGCGGCACGTCTTACTAGGATCAAATCCAGTTGGTGCCAATGTTTTAAGCGGGGATGCCTCCAGGAGACTTTGTGCTGAGGCTTCGTCTTGAAGAAGGAGTTGGCGATGCACAGTTCATGGCAGGCGCAAAACTCAAGCAGTCGCTGTCCATTCTCATTCATTTTCCCCACTCCAAAGGAACCGAGGCAGAAGGGCCATGAGTCATTGTCTGCACCCACTCTGGCGTTGAAGTCGCCCAGGAGAACAAGTTGTTCTGTCCTGGGGATGTTCCTTATGGTTGATGCAAGATTTTCGTAGAACTCATCCTTGGTGTCTGGAGAGTCGGACAGAGTTGGGGCATAAACGCTGATGAGAGTGACATAGCCTTCGGTGGTGTTGAGGCGGAGAGTCAAGAGTCGTTCTGAACCGCTGCTGCCTGGTTCAATCATGTTCAGCAGGCTGTTCCTTACTGCAAAGCCTACTCCGTGCTCTCTTGGGGCATCAGAACTCTTTCCTTGCCAGAAGAAGGTGTAGTTCCTTTCCTTTAGTGTTCCTGAGTCAGCCAGCCGTGTTTCCTGCAGAGTGGCAATGTCCACATTGAGCCTCTTTAGTTCGCTGTTTATGACGGCGGTTTTTCTGGCGTCGCTGATGTCTTGCAGATCTTGGGAGAGCCAGGCATCATTGTTCGGACATTCCAACAGCCCAGTTTCACTGCTGATCCTTTTCCTGATCCGTTTCTTGAATTTGAATTTTTCTTTTTGTTTGGTGCGGTAATTAACGACCTGCTTGTCAGATTTTCTCCTAATCTTCATGCACCCAATGAAGAAGGCAGGTCGTGGCGGGACAGCACCTAACTGGCTGGGGGCTGCCCAGCTTAGGTGGGTGGTAGCTGTCCAGTAAGACACGAAGGTCTCTCCCACCGTCAAAAGCAACCCCTGGCGTCAGCTCTAAGCCAGTTGAGCAATGACTTATCACCGGTATCTGTTGCTTCCCGTGTTGTGCCGACACTAGTGTTAGTAGCGAGGCTGGAGTGTCCTATCCAGGTCGTAGGTGCAGAGTGTTTGTGGATGAATGGACGGATGTAAGCCTGGGCAGTGTAATATGGAAGACAGGCTGTTGCCCATGCAACTTGTCCCCCCTCTCCACCTTGCTGACAGATCCAAAGGAACAGCAGGGCTGTTCCGTTTTGGTGCCAACGCGGCGCAGGAGCTGCCGGAAAGTGACAAAGTTTGCCATCCAACCGCCTTAGGGGCCCCACACCGGATTTACTGTCAGGGTTTACTTCCTTAGCTAGATGGCCGCGGGTAGCTCTCCAGAGCTGGCGCCCTTTGATGGATCTAATTTATTTCCACCAGGGTTTCTAGCCACCCTCCTCACCATCCTCCTGAGAGGACTGATGGGGTTGCTGGTTTAGTCGCCAGCAATTCGACCCTGTGACAGGTAGTACTGGGTTCCAGGTTACCAGTAGCGGATACATCTATCCGACCTGACCAGAATATAGCTTATATGATATAGCTTATAGGATATAGCTTATAGGATATGGCTTATAGGATATAGCTTATAGGATATGGCTTATAGGATATAGCTTATTGGATATAGCTTATTGGATATAGCGTATAGGATATGGCTTATTGGATATAGCTTATAGGATATAGCGTATAGGATATAGCTTATTGGATATAGCGTATAGGATATAGCGTATAGGATATGGCGTATAGGATATAGCGTATAGGATATAGCGTATAGGATATAGCGTATAGGATATAGCGTATAGGATATAGCGTATAGGATACGCCTTTGGACAAGTGAGGCAGTGGTAGGCGTCCAGAATATAATGCCAGACAAGCATGTCATCATCATCATCATGTGCCCTGCCGCATGGCGTTGGCGATCATGGCCCTCCACACGAATCTATCCCTTGTCGCTCAAATACATCTCCCACCCTCTCTGTCCTCAGCCACCCTGCAAGTCCATCCAGTATGTTCTCCCTGGGTCTACCTGGTGTTCTCTTTCACTCCATCCAGCTTTCCTGTTGTGACCAGGTGCTCTAATTCACCACCTTCCCTCATGAAATGTAAGAATGTTTCTTGACATTTCCTAATCTTCTTTATTAATGAAGGGCAGTTATATTTCCTTTTTAATCACTTTCTTTAATTTAACACATACCACTAATCATCACCAGCCTTGGCCCCCTTTCCCTTATTCTCCTTAGTCTTCACTGCAATAAGTAGGGCTGAACATTGATGAAGTAGTATATCCCCGTGAGGATGCCAGAGGCTGTGTCAGTATAAATAGTATCCCCACCTTCTGGAAATTCTGTGCTAGAAATTTCCTCTTTTCTGTCTTTCTTTGTTTCTGCCTTGTTGCCTTGTTTTTTGTCATTTCTACCCATAATTTTCTGCCTTGCTGGTCCATTCACCTGTATGTATTCGATAAAATCTTACGTACTTTCTTTTGGGATTGATAACTGGGTACATGTATTAAGCGAATTTTTGGCTCTAGGCAGGTGAGGTATGCGGAAGCAATTTTTGGTAATTTGTGCCTGTTTTTGTATGTTTTTGGTGTCCTTAGGTATGCTTATATTTGTATTCAGGTGTGTTTTTTAAATCCCCTGTGCGATAAATTGGACGGAGTGGTCAACGCCGGGGGCATGTTCTTAGATTATGTGCGTGAATGCATTGATATGTGTACTTAATTTTCTGTTCTTTTTCATGTTGAAGTTTTCTGTGTTTTGTAGCCGAGATGTGGTTTGTAAGAAGGATGTTGAGATGTGGTTTGTAAGAAGGATGTTGAGATGTGGTTTGTAAGAAGGATGTTGAGATGTGGTTTGTAAGAAGAATGTTGAGATGTGGTTTGTAAGAAGGATGTTGAGATGTGGTTTGTAAGAAGGATGTTGAGATGTGGTTTGTAAGAAGGATGTTGAGATGTGGTTTCTAAGAAGAATGTTGAGATGTGGTTTGTAAGAAGGATGTTGAGATGTGGTTTGTAAGAAGAATGTTGAGATGTGGTTTGTAAGAAGGATGTTGAGATGTGGTTTGTAAGAAGGATGTTGAGATGTGGTTTGTAAGAAGGATGTTGAGATGTGGTTTGTAAGAAGGATGTTGAGATGTGGTTTCTAAGAAGAATGTTGAGATGTGGCTTGTAAGAAGAATGTTGAGATGTGGTTTGTAAGAAGAATGTTGAGATGTGGTTTGTAAGAAGGATGTTGAGATGTGGTTTCTAAGAAGAATGTTGAGATGTGGTTTGTAAGAAGAATGTTGAGAGTTCCATGGACAGCAAAGAAAACAAACGAGACAGTCTTGATGGAGGCAGACACAAGTAGAACACTCATAAGGAAGATTAGGAAAAGACAGGCAACATTTATAGGCCATTTTATGAGGAAGGGGGATTTGGAGCACCTGGTCACAACGGGAAAGCTGGAGGGAAAGAGAGCACCGGGTAGACCCAGGGAGAAAATGCTGGACGGACTTGCAGAGTGGCTGGGGACGAGGAGGGTGAAGGAGATGCTAGGGGCAACGAGAGATAAAGACAGATGGAAGTCCATGATCGCCAACGCCATGCGGCAGGGCACCTGATGATGATGATGATGATGATGATGATGATGATGATGATGATGATGATGATGATGATGATGATGATGATAGCCCTCCCTGATATGGCTCGACGCAGTCGGCTGGGCTTTAAACAACAGCAATAACGATGAAGCCTTATGACAGGGGGGGGGGGGAGTGGGGGAGAGAGGGTTGTGTGTGAAGGAGTTGAAGAGAAACCTGCCGCCACCAGCTTTCTTTTCCCCGTCAGTGCAGAAACGGCTTTAATCCGTTTGATGTCGGCTTCACCAAGACGACACGCTTTGTCAGACCCGCTCTCGCCTCAGTCAGCAGGCGCGTGCGTGCATGACATGCACCCAACGTCAGTCAAACAGCACGTGCACCCATAACTCTGAAATGAGTGCACCGCGTGCATTCGCGAATTTGCCTGCTGTGAACGGTGGCTGATTAAGGGCCGACTCACACCTCGCAACTTTTGTTGTGTGGGACTTGTTCCATGCAGCTGTTGCATGGGAGGGAAAACAATGCGCACGTGCTGTCTGTCACTATATGATACCTTCATCATCATCAGGTGCCCTTCCGCATGGCGTTGGCGATCATGGACTTCCGTCTGTCTCTATCTCTTGTTGCCTCAAGCATCTCCTCCACCCTCCTCGTTTTCAGACTACTCTGCAATATCTTACTTTCAGTTAATCTAATATTTGCACAGGTGATACATTCCGATTTTAAGATTTCCTCAATCCTTCTCCAGAATAATTTCGTAATTTAAACAATTCCAAATATATGGTCAATGCTGTCTCTTATTCTAAACAAAAATCGCGCAAAAATTCTGGACAAGTCTCATTTCTTTTAATATGAAATTTGTTGTGATCTATGTACAATACGTATCTGTAGCCATTTCCGTCTGATTTTTTTAATGAATTTTCATGGATACGTTTTTATCCATGCAACATATGTTTCCAATTTCTCTTATCATTTAGAGCTTGATTTTGGAAGTGTATCATCTGCTTTTAATAGTTCATTATATAACCGTGCTCCTTTTGGTACAGAGTAAATTGTATTCAGTGCTGTAGGTATATCGTGTGTACTTTCATTTGGTATATTCAGCTTTTGATCTTCTTTGCATATGACTTAATTGACTGCTTACGTCCAAGATGAAGGAATTTACATTCATTTTGCATTTTCTGTGGAATTCATGATGCATTAGAAAACAATCCATTTTCATTTAAAGGTGTGCAATACAAAAGACTCCATTTGCTATATGTCATAATTTTATTCCCAATGGTGATATTTTCGACTGATTCTGAAATTAGATCAATTACCGTGTTTGGTTTAATATGACTACAAAAATGATCATGAGCAATCTGGTGTTCTCATTTTGATATACATTAGATATCTGCTACATGAATCATCATGTCTGTCTGTCTAGTCTGTATGCCTGCCTGCCTCTCTCTCTCTCTCTCTGTGTCTCTCTCCTCTCCTCTCCTCCATGTCTGTCTGTCTCTCTCTTTCTCTCTCTTTCTTATTCTCTCTCTCTCTCTCTCTCTCTCTCTCTCTCTCTTCTCTAGTTCAGACAATCTAATTTGCTTAAACTAATTTTGCTGTTGTCTTCAGACAAAAATGCCATCACGCACACACACACACACACACACACACACACACACACACACACACACACACACACACACACACACACACACACACACACATACATACATACATACATACAGACATACACATGCATACACACGTGCGCACATACACACACTTACACACATGCACACACATGCACACACACACACACTCACACACATTTACACTCACACACACACACACACTCATACACACACACTACACACACACACACACACACACACACACACACACACATACGCACGCCTGCACGCACGTGCGCGCGCACACACACACACACACACACATACACACACACACACATACACACTCACACTCACACACACACGCACACACACACACACTCTCTCTCTCTCTCACACATACACACACACATACACACGCACGCACACACACACCACACACACACACACATACACACACACACACACACACACACACACACACACACACACACACACAAACTGGCCTATTCGCTGCTCATCATATTGTTCCAATCATTACAGCGATGTTAGTGTTTCATAAGTCTTGTGCTTCCCCTCCCTTCATCCCTCTCTACCCATTTTCAAGTCTTCGCCAGCCCAGAATATTTTGTGCAGGCTTAAGGAGTCTGCCGGATAAAGTGCCAGCAGATTTAGGAAGAGCGCATATGGAAGTGTCCGAGTGCAATAATTCCCCTCCTGGAAAATTCCAGACTGGAAATTCCATCGCTGTGCTGGTATCTTGTCTGCAGTCGCGTGTGTCTGATCTATCAAAATAAAAAAAAAGTGTTGTGTGTGTGTGTGTGTGTGTGTGTGTGTGTGTGTGTGTGTGTGTGTGTGTGTGTGTGTGTGTGTGTATGTGTGTGTGTGTGTGTGTGTGTATGTGTGTGTGTGTGTGTGGTGTTGGGGTGTGTGTGTGTGTGTGTATGTGTGTGTGTATGTGTGTGTGTTGTGTTGTGTGTGTGTGAGTGTGTGTGTGTGTGTGGGGTGTGTAGTGTGTGTGTGTGTGTGTGTGTATGTGTGTGTGTGTGTGTGTGTGTGGTGTTGTGTGTTGGTGTGTGTGTTGTGTTGTGTGGGTGTGTGTGTGTGTGTATGGTGTGTGTGTGTGTGTGTATGTGTGTGTGTGTGTGGGTGTGTGTGTGTGTGTGTGTGTTGTGTGTGTTGTGTGATGTGTGGTGTGTGTGTGTGGTGTGTAGTGTGTGTGTGTGTGTGTGTGTGTGTTGTGTGTGTGTGTGTGTTGTGTGTGTGTGTGTGTGTGTGTGATGTTTGTGTGTGTGTGTGTGTGTTTGTGTGTGTGTGTGTGTGTGAGTGTGTGTGTGTTGTGTGTCGTGTGTGTGTGTGTGTGAGTGAGTGTGTGTGTGAGAGATGTGTGTGTGTGTGTGTGTTGTGTTGTGTGTTGTGGAGTGAGTGAGTGGGTGTCGTGTGTGCGTGTGTTGTGTGTGTTGTGTTGTGTAGGATGAGGATTGAGAGTGTGTGGTATGTTGAAGAGAAGAGAGAGAGAGAGTCAGATCAGTTCAGTGAAGGATGAGACTGAAGTCAAGCTTGTTGTTGTTGCTCACAGATAGCCGATTGGCCAGTCTTCATGGTAATAATTGATACTAAGATATGTTTGTAGCAGTATTAGTTTCCGAATCGTGTCGTCGCGTGTGTCGTCGTCGTCCTCTCTCTCTCTCTCATTCATATCTCAACGCAGTATGAATACATGAGTACTAAGACGTTAAGTTTTTCCAATGCAGGAAGCAAAGTATGGTTACGAGCGCTCGTATACAGAAGTATTCATGAATTACATTCCTTCATTTAGTCATTGGATTTAGCGTAATAGGTTTTAGAGGAATGATTCTGAAGGCGCGCATACATATACATACATACATACATACATACATTAATGCATAATGAATACATACACATATACATACATACATACATACATTACATACACACATACATACATATATACATACATACATATACACACTACATACATACATAATTCATACATACATACATACATGCATGCATATACATACATTACATACATACATACATACATACATACATGCATGCATACGTACGTACTACATACATACATACATACATACATACATACATACATACATACTATACATACATATATACATACATACATACGTACACATATACATACATACATACATACATACATACGTACATACATACATACATACATACGTACATACATGCATGCATGCATACATACATACATACATACACACACACATACATACATACATTCATACAAACAGACAGACGGACATACATCCATCCATATACACATACATAGAGACATACATAAATACATACATACATACATACATACATACATACATACAAACAGACAGACAGACAGACAGACGTGCATTCCGTCTAATATCACTCATAGTGAAAAGACGTTAAATCAAAGAACGAACGAACGAACATACATACATACATGCATACATACATACATACATACATACATACATACATACATACATACATACATACATACATACATACATACATACATGTACATACATGCATACATATATTCCGTTTTCATTAGTTTAAATCTGAGGGTTTTGTTGTTGTTGTTGTTGTTGTATTTTGTTCTGTATCTGGGACACGTATCCAGCAAACACAGTTCATCTTCATCCACACCACAAACTGTACATTTTCTATATCATTCTCTTGGACTGTTTGTGTGTCTTGCCTCTGCGTGCGTTCGTGCGTGCGTGTGTGTGTGCGTGCGTGCGTGTGTCTTATCTAGATTCGTCTGCCCCATAGACATCCACCATTCAATTTCTTCCAGTTGGTTAGCACCAGCCCCCAAGACATACCTGGTCAATACCTCCCATAGATTTTGCCCCCAGACTGCCTCTCCGTGACTTCGGCGGCCGTCAATATCTTGTGCTGGTGTCTTGTCTGTTCGTGTGTCTGTCTGTCTGTCTCTTTGTCCGTCTGTTTGTATATTTATCTGTGTCTCTCTCTGTCTGTCTGTCTGTCTGTCTCTTTGTCCGTCTGTTTGTATATTTATCTGTGTCTCTCTCTGTCTGTCTGTCTGTCTGTCTGTCTGTCTGTCTCTCTCTGTCTCTCTCCCTCTGTCTCTCTTTCTGTCTCTTTCTGTCTCTCTCTCTCCCTCTCTCTGTCTCTGTCTCTCTGTCTCTCTGTCTCTGTCTCTGTCTGTCTGTCTGTCTGTCTGTCTCTCTCCCTCTCTCTCTTTTAAGTCTTCCTTCCTCTCTATCCGTGTCTGTCTTCATTATTAGAATTTTGTTTTTGTCTGTTCGGCTCAGTATCTGCCTTTCCCTTTTTGTCTGTTCGTTCTTGTCAGCGTCTGCCATTTCCCTTCCGTCTCTTTGCTCATCTTAGTGTCTGTTTTCCCTTTGTCTCCTTGTTCATCTCAGTGTCTGTGTTTGTCTCTTTGTTCATCTCAGTGTCTGTGTTTGTCTCTTTGTTCATCTCAGTGTCTGTGTTTGTCTCTTTGTTCATCTCAGTGTCTGTTTTTTCTTTGTCTGTTTGTTCATTTCAGTGTTTTGTCTCTTTGTTTATCTCAGTGTCTGTTTTCTCTTTGTCTGTTTGTTCCTCTCAGTGTCTTTGTCTATTTGTTCATCTCATGTCTGTCTTTGTTCTTGTTCATCTTACGTCTGTTTCTCTTGTCATTTGTTCATCTCATGTCTGTCTTTGTCTCTTTGTTCATCTCGTGTCTGTTTTCTCTTGTCTTTTGTTCCTCTCAGTGTCTGTCTTTGTTTCTTTGTTCATCTCAGTGTCTGTTTTCTCTTTGTCTGTTTGTTCCTCTCAGTGTCTGTCTTTGTTCTCTTTGTTCATCTCAGTGTCTGTTTTCTCTTTGTCTGTTTGTTCCTCTCAGTGTCTGTCTTTGTCTCTTTGTTCATCTCAGTGTCTGTTTTCTTTGTCTGTTTGTTCATCCATTGTCTGTTTTGTTCTTTGTACATCTCAGTTTTGTTTTCTTTGTCTTTGTTCATCTCAGTGTCTGTCTTTGTCTCTTTGTTCATCTCAGTGTCTGTTTTCTCTTTGTCTTTGTTCATCTCAGTGTCTGTCTTTGTCTCTTTGTTCATCTTCAGTGTCTGTTTTCTCTTGTCTATTGTCATCCATTGTCTGTCTTTGTTCTTTGTTCATCTCAGTGTCTGTTTTCTCTTTGTCTATTTGTTCATTCAGTGTCTGTCTTTGTTTCTTTGTTCATCTTAGTGTCTGTTTTCTCTTTGTCTATTTGTTCATCTCAGTGTCTGTCTTTGTTTCTTTGTTCATCTTAGTGTCTGTTTTCTCTTTGTCTATTTGTTCATCTCAGTGTCTGTCTTTGTCTCTTTGTTCATCTCAGTGTCTGTTTTCTCTTTGTCTATTTGTTCACCTCAGTCTTTATTTCTTTGTTCATCTCAGTGTCTGTTTCACTTTGTCTCTTTGTTTATCTCAGGGTCTGTCTCTTTGTTCACCTCGGTGTCTGTTTTCCCTTTGTCTCCTAGTTCATCACAGTGTCTGTCTTTGTCTCTTTGTTACTCTCAGTGTCTGTTTTCCCTTTGTTTATCTCGGTGTCTCTTTCTTTTGTTTATATGTAGGTCTCAGTCTCCTTCTCTTTGTCTCCTAATCTTTTTTTCCCCTTTTATGTTTAGCGTTCAGATTTTCCCTGATGCGTGCATGTCTGTTGGTTTGCTCCCGCTGTGCGGATATTTTGTTACTGCAGAGTCTGCATTCTCTGGCTTTGGTGGGGGTGCGTGTTTCGGTGTTTATGTGTTTTTGTAAGCTGGTGTTTATGTGTGTTTTATAAGCTGGTGTTTAGTGTGTTTTTATAATCTGGTGTTTGTGTGTTTTTATAAGCTGGTGTTTATGTGTTTTTATAATCTGATGTTTATGTGTTTTTATAAGCTGGTGTTTATGTGTTTTTATAAGCTGGTGTTTATGTGTTTTTATAAGCTGATGTTTATGTGTTTTTATAAGCTGGTGTTTATGTGTTTTTATAAGCTGGTGTTTATGTGTTTTTATAAGCTGGTGTTTATGTTTTTTTTATAAGCTGATGTTTATGTTTTTATAAGCTGGTGTTTGTGTGTTTTTATAAGCTGGTGTTTATGTTTTTATAAGCTGATGTTTGTGTGTTTTTATAAGCTGATGTTTATGTGTTTTTATAAGCTGGTGTTTATGTGTTTTTATAAGCTGGTGTTTGTGTGTTTTTATAAGCTGGTGTTTATGTTTTTATAAGCTGGTGTTTATGTGTTTTTATAAGCTGGTGTTTGTGTGTTTTTATAAGCTGGTGTTTATGTTTTTATAAGCTGGTGTTTATGTTTTTATAAGCTGGTGTTTGTGTGTTTTTATAAGCTGATGTTTGTGTGTTCTATAAGCTGGTGTTTATGTTTTTATAAGCTGATGTTTGTGTGTTTTTATAAGCTGATGTTTATGTGTTTTTATAAGCTGGTGTTTATGTGTTTTTATAAGCTGGTGTTTATGTTTTTATAAGCTGGTGTTTATGTTTTTATAAGCTGATGTTTGTGTGTTTTTATAAGCTGATGTTTATGTGTTTTTATAAGCTGGTGTTTATGTTTTTATAAGCTGATGTTTGTGTTTTTTTTATAAGCTGATGTTTATGTTTTTATAAGCTGATGTTTGTGTGTTTTTATAAGCTGGTGTTTATGTTTTTATAAGCTGATGTTTGTGTGTTTTTATAAGCTGGTGTTTATGTTTTTTTTATAAGCTGATGTTTATGTGTTTTTATAATCTGGTGTTTATGTGTTTTTATAAGCTGATGTTTGTGTTTTTATAAGCTGATGTTTGTGTTTTTATAAGCTGATATTTATGTGTTTATATAAGCTGGCATGACTTACAGGATTTTTAACGTGTGTGTTTGATGTTCTTCTTGCGCGTATACACGAAGGGGGAAGGGGGAAGGGGGCGTTGATTAAGCACTGACAGGTGTGCGCACATGCATTGGATGTTGACTTGGGAGATATAATAAACATCTTCACTAGGCAGCCGGCACCCAGGCAGGATCGAGTCCACATTTTCTGACTGGAAACCTGACAACTTATCCGTCTGACTGTTGTCTGTCTGTCTGTCTGTCTTGTCTGTCTGATCATCCTGTCTGTCTTGTCTGGATGTCTTGACTGACTGCCTGCCTTGTCTGTCTTGTCTGTCTGTATGTATGTCTTGACTAACTGGCTGTCTTGTCTGTCTCGTCTGTTTTGTCTGTCTGGACCGTCTGTCTTGGCTGTCTGTCTTGGCTGTCTGTATGTCATGGCTGTTGTGTCTGTCTTGTCTGTCTTGTCTGCTGTCTTGACTGTCTGTTTTGACTGTGTTGATTGTCTGTCTTGACTGCCTGTCTGTCCTGACTGTCTTGACTGTCTGTTTTGTCTGTCCTGACTATGTGTCTTGTCTGTCTGTCTGACTTGTCTGTCTTGTCTGTCTGTCTGACTTGTCTGTCTTGTCTGTCTTGTCTGTCTTGACTGTCTGTCAGGACTGTATCTTGATTGTCTGTCTTTCTCTCTTGACTGTCTGCCTGTCTTCTCTGTCTGTCTGTCTGTCTCAGTGTCTGTTGTCTCTTTGTCTGTCTCTTAGTCTGTCCCAGAGTCTGTATGATTTAAGCAAAAGCAGACATTGACCAACACTGTTGTTTTTTGTGTCGTTTTCTTGACCGTTGGAAAACTACAAGCTTGTATTCTTCTTCGTCATCGTCGTCATGCTGGTCTCAGTGTTTTTCCCTTTGCCTGTCTGTCTCAGTGTCTGTCATCCTGTTGGTCTGTCATTCTGTCGGTCTGTCATTCTGTCGGTCTGTCAGCCTGTCAGTCTGTCTCGCTTTTTTTCCTTCTCCTCGAACGGGAAGGGCATCGACTCAGTTTTGCCCCAAAACACAGACCGTGTTCGGATCACGTTCAGCCATTTGTTTTCCTATATTCGTGTTCGGAACAAACTACCGTTGTTCGTATTACGCGAACAATCAAGTGTCAGCAAAATTCTTCGTGAAAAGTCTTCGTAATTTTTTTTTTACCAGCTTGCAGATTGTGTCCTTGATCTTTCCATTGCAAACAGTCGCTGACAGGTTTTGTCTGAGTCTTTGTCCATGCTGGTTTTCTTCTTGGCAGTTTCATCATCCCTGTTGCCATCTTTGATGTCGTCGTTCGTTCGTGTTAGAGAGAGAGAGAGAGAGAGAGAGAGAGAGAGAGAGAGAGAGAGACAGACAGACGGAGACGGAGAGACAGAGAGAGAGAATGAAGAGTGAGGGAGAGAGAGAGAAAGAGAGGGGAGAGACAGACAGACAGACAGAGATGCACAGAGAGAGAGAGAGAGAGAGAGAGGCAGAGAGAGAGAGAGAAAGAGAGACAGACAGACAGACAGACAGACAGAGATGCACAGAGAGAGAGAGGGAGAGAGAGAGAGAGAATAAATGCGCGGGCGGGTACGTGTGTTTGTACGTGCGTACTTGAGTGTTTGCGTGCCTTTCTGGGTCTTCTTCTCCCTTAACCCTTTGACTCCCTCACCCTGTCCACCAGCTGCAAAAACTTAACCTTTTGACTCCTTCACCCTGTCCACCAGCTTCCTGCAGGAAGGTTAAAGGGTTAATCAACTGCGTGAAGAGTAACTTGTTGACAGCACTGAACAGCAGCCTACCAGATTCCAGCAGCTTTGCCGGTTGTGTTTCAGTACGTGTTCATATCAAAATCTGGTGCATGAAATAGATAAACACACACACACACACTCACACACACACACACACACACACACACACACACACACACACACACACACACACACACACACACACACACACACACACACACACACACACTTGGTATCACATAAGTGGAATCAATCCGGGAGCGTGAAGGGGTGGTGGGATTGGGATGGAAGGTGGGGTAGATACCAAATTTTGCATCTGGCAGAATGTCTGTTTTCTTCTTATTGTATGTTACTGCTTTACGTATTGAATCTCTTGTTTTAGGATATTTGTTACTTCGCCATCGTCTTGCTTGGTATTCATCATCATCAGGTGCCCTGCCGAATGGCGTTGGCGATCATGGACTTCCATCTGTCTCTATCTCTCGTTGCCCCTAGCATCTCCCCCACCCTCCTCGTCCCCAGCCACTCTGCAAGTCCGTCCAGCATTTTCTCCCTGGATCTACCCGGTGCTCTCTTTCTCTCCAGCTTTCCCTTTGTGACCAGGTGCTCCAAATCCCCCTTCCTCATAAAATGGCCTATAAATGTTGCCTGTCTTTTCCTAATCTTCCTTATGAGGTAATCTACTTGTGTCTGCCTCCATCAAAACTGTCTCGTTTGTTTTCTTTTTCTGTCCATGGAACTGTCAACATTCTTCTTAGAAATCACATCTCGGCTGCCTCGATCCTGCTCTGGCTTTGCTTATGGACTGTCCACGTCTCACATCCGTATAACAGTACTGGTTTTATATTACATTATAAGAACTCTCTTCCTGATGTTAATTGACAGGCATTTGTCTGTTGCTTGGTATTGCAAAACGCTATTGGTTTTACCTCCTGAATTTCGTGTTTTGTATGTTTGTTGCTGTGACATGTATTTTGTCTTGTTTTACTTTGAGCGATGGTTCCTCTCTGGAGGCAATGTGCTGGATGGTCAGGAGTACAGATCATCGTCTCCCGCACACATCCAGAGGGGGTGCAATGTTTAGTATACTTGCTGTGAGAGATGTGTAGGTAGGTACCACTGACCGTTATCGACAGAGCTGGCTGGAGTGGACACATCGAGAGGGGGCCAGTTTCAAAGATGAAATGGTCGCTCACACACACACACCTACACTCATGTGCGTGCGATACGCACGCGAGCGCAACCCCCCCCCCCCCACACACACACATAGAGTCTACACACACACAGACACACACACACACACGCACACACCACACACACACACACACACACACACACACACACACACACTAACACACACACACACACGCACACACCACACACACACACATACACACACACACACTAACACACACACACAGACACATAGAGTCTACATACACAGACACATACACATACACACGCGCATACACACACACACACACACACACACACACACACACACACACATACACACACACGCACACAGAGAGACAGACATTTGCTTGTCTACTTTGATACACACACATACAGACGCACACACATATGACGCATGTCTGCATTATAGACACACACACACACACACGTACACACACACACACATACACACACACACACACACACACACACATACACACACACATACACACACACACGCACGCACGCACGCACGCACGCACTCACACACACGCATGACGTATGTCTGCATTGATGCACACACACACACACGCGCGCGTGCACGCATGCATGCATGCACTCAAACATGCGTGCACGCGTGCATGCGTGTGCATACACGCACACACATTTACACCCCCCACACACACACATACACACACACACATGAAATTACATACGCACGTACTCGCGCGCGCACTCACATGTATACATACACACACACATTGACACACACACCACCACACACACATTCACGCATACACATGTGCGTTACTGGGAAGTGTCTAAAATCGAGCTTATTCTAATATTACACACTTCTTCGCCTTCTTTTGTTGTTGTCAAAACCAAAATAGCGAGGACTGATCTGAACTCTTTCTCTCCATATATATATGAAATCGGCATATTACATCTACTGGTATTGGTGCACCAGCTGTTATGTTCTCATATCAGAAGGTTTGAAAAGGATAATAATAACGGCTTGAGTGTTTTGAATAGCTGACCTATTTTGTTGTTGTTGCTGTATTTTTTAAACTTGTTTCTGCTTATTTCTGACAAGGTGGGAAAGTCAGAGAAAACTACAAAGCAAAAGCAAACTCGACTTGTAAAAGTTCAGAATCAGAGTCAACACATTTGTAATAAGAAGCCATTCACATCTTCATCAGCAAAGGATCTACGTTTTTGCTTGAGGTGCCATCAAGACCAAAGCTGTATTTGCCTCGGCGGTTTGGGATAGAGCTACAAATCCTCCGTTAGTTTTTAAGAGGAAGAGAGGAAAAAAACATTCTGACCTTTCTCTCTTTGTCTGTCTGTCTGTCTGCCTCTTTCTTTCATCTCTCTGTCTGTCTGTCTGTCTGTTTGTCTCTCTCTGTCTCTGTCTCTGTGTCTTTCTCTCTGGCTCTGTCTGTGTCTTTCTCTCTCTCTGTGTCTCTGTCTCTCTCCCTCTGTGTCTCTGTCTCTTTCTCTCTGTCTCTGTCTCTCTCTCTTTCTGTCTGTGTCTCTCTGTCTCTGTCTCTCTCTCTATCTTCTCCCCCTCCCCCCGTCTACCCCCACCCTTCCTTTCCTCGCCCATTTCCTGACAAAACAAGGATAGATTTGCAGTGGGGTTTTAATTCGTGTGCACCAGCTAACGATTCCCAAACCAGTGTTTGACTCCGGCAGAAGACGGGGCGTCGATCAATACACCTCTCTCTTCTCTCTCTCTCTCTTCTCTCTTTCTCTCCCCTCTCTCTCTTTTTTCTCTCTCTCGCGCTCTCTCTTTCTGTGTCTGTCTGTCTGTCTGTGTCTGTCTGTCTGTCTGTCTGTGTCTGTCTCTGTCTGTCTGTCTGTCTGTCTCTCTGTCTGTCTGTCTCTCTCTCTGTCTGTCTGTCTCTCTCTCTGTATCTCTCTGTCTCTGTCTCTCTCTCTCAGTCTCTCTCTGTCTCTCTGTCTCTGTCTCTCCCTCTCTCTCTCTCTCTCACTCGCTCTCTGTCTGTGTGTTTGTCTCTCTCTTTCTCTCTCTCTCTTTCTCTCTCTCTCTTTTATCTGTCTCTCTCTCTCTCTGTCTGTCTGTCTGACTCTGTGTCTGTGTCTGTCTGTCTGTCTGTCTCTCTCAGTCTCTGTATCGCTGTGTCTCCCCCCCCTCTCTCTCTCGCTCGCTCGCTGTCTGTGTGTTTGTGTGTCTTCTCTCTCTCTCTCTCTCTCTCTCTCTCTCTCTCTCTCTCTTTCTCTCCACCTCGTTCTCTGCCCTCAGCGCTCACTCGAATCGTGTGTGGTGTACGTTTACGTTGCACTGCGGCAGAAAATAGCTCCTTCCGCCAGATCGGCGACCTGGTGGTGGTAGGGAGAAGCAGGAAGTTGAGAGTGATTGTAAATGTCAATCACCACAATTTCAGAGAAAGTGGCCTGATAGCTGTTTCATCTCCGCTACTGCTTACTGCTACTACTACTAAATCTATTACTACTACTACTAAATCTATTACTACTACTACTTTTTTTTTTTTTTTTAATTGGTTGCCTGCAGCTGTTTCTGTCTGCTGCTTTTGCTGATATGTCGACTTTGCATTAAATGGAATAGTTTTTTTTCCTGCTATTTCTGATTCCGTGTTCTTCTTTAACCCTTCGACTCCTGCACCTTATCCTCCACCAACTGCAGAAACTTAACCCTTTGACTGTCCTTGGATTGTGTTCGCGAATGCATTGATGTGTAAACCAAGTTTTCTTTTTGGTTGTTGTTTTTTTGCCCTTTTGAAGTTTTGTATGTTTTGAAGCGGTTATAGCCCTGATATGGCTGTATGCAGTCGGCTGGACTTTAAACAACAATAACAATAATAATAACCCTTTCCACTAGCCTCCTGTATTGACTCCTTTATCCTTTCCACCAGCTTCCTGCAGGAAGCTGCTGGATAGGATGAGGGAGTCTAATGGTTAAGTTTTTGCTTTTGCTAGCGTGGTTGACAATGTAGGATGCCGATGGACAAGGTGCGGGAGTCAGAGGGTTAATGAAATATCATCCCCGCTTGACTACCAGCCAGAACACTTGTGATTTTCGACAAGGAGCAAGGGGATGAAGATCCGTCGTTCTGCTGTCTCCGGTGATAACAGGTCACACGGCATTAACTGTCATTATCCCCCGTCTTATCGATCATAACACAGAGCAAGCTGGTAGAAAGGGCGAGGAAGTCAAAGGGTTACGTTTTTACTTAAGTAGCATGGTTGACAATGTAGGATATTTTGGATAGGTTACGGAAGTCAGAGTTGAGA
Organism: Monoplex corrugatus; assembly: GCA_030674185.1. Lineage (NCBI taxonomy): Eukaryota > Metazoa > Mollusca > Gastropoda > Littorinimorpha > Ranellidae > Monoplex > Monoplex corrugatus. The sequence goes on from JAPXFY010000023.1 coordinate 67,259,751, forward strand.
AAGAGAGAGAGAGAGAGAGAGAGAGAGAGAGAGAGAGAGAGACAGAGAGAGAGAGTGTGTGTGTGTGTGAGTGTGTGTGTGTGTGTGAGTGTGTGTGTGTGTGTGTGTGTGTGTGTGTGTGTGTGTGTGTGTGTGTGTGTGTGTGTTTATTGCCTGCTGTTGTTAGCGATCCCACTGCTTTCCTTTAAACAGATAAACTATTTTTGTCTTCTGTGGCTTGCTTTTTTAAACAGATACAATGCTTTTGTCTTGTCTAGTTACCGATTCCACTGCTTTTCTTTAAAAAGATAAAATTGTTCGTGTCTGCTGTTGTTAGTGATTCCACTGTCTTTTTTTTTCAAACAAAGAAACAAATTTTGTTTTCGTTTTGTGTTCTTAGTAATTCCACTGATTTTCTTGAAAAAGATATTGTTTAAAGGAGCATTGCACTTATGCAGTTTTAGAAGCAGTCACCCTTTTTTTCTGTCTCCATTTTCTACGCCACTTTGTTGTGCTAATCTCTGCACCATGGTGGTTGGTAAGATACAGCTGGGCTTTTTTTCTTATTTGTTTCGATTACTGATTCCACTGTTTTTGTTTGAAAAAAAGGCACAGTTGTATTTGTCTGCTACTGTAAGGTATTTCATTGGTTTACGTTCATCATCATCATCATCAGGTGCCCTGCCGCATGGCGTTGGCGATGTGGACTTCCATCTGTCTCTATCTCTCGTTGCTCCTAGCATCTCCTCCACCCTCCTAGTCCCCAACCACTCTGCAAGTCCGTCCAGCATTTTCTCCCTGGGTCTACCCGGTGCTCTCTTTCCCTCCAGCTTTCCCGTTGTGACCAGGTGCTCCAAATCCCCCTTCATCATAAAATGGCCTATAAATGTTGCCTGTCTTTTCCCTAATCTTCCTTATGAATGATCTACTTGTGTCTGCCTCCATCAAGACTGTCTCGTTTGTTTTCTTTGCTGTCCATGGAACTGTCAACATTCTTCTTAGAAACCACATCTCGGCTGCCTCAGTCTTGTTCTGGCTTTGCTTGTTGACTGTCCACGCCTCGCATCCGTACAACAGTATCGGTTCTATATAACATTCAAGAACTCTCTTCCTGATGTTAATTGACAGGCATTTGTTGCTTTACGTTAGAAAGATACAACTGATTTTTTTTCTTCAGTTATTGGGTTTCCTCCGTTGTGTTGCCGGGGGCTCTTTCAGTATAAATAGTATCCCCACCTTCTGGACATTCTGTGCTAGAAATTTCCTCTTTTCTGTCACTCTCTTTGTTTCTGCCTTGTTGCCTTGCTTTCTGTCATTTCTACTTATTTTCTGCCTTAATGGTCCATTCATATGTATTTTTTCGATAAAGTCTTATGTATTTTTTCTTCGGATTGATAATTGGGTACATGTATTAAGTGCATTTTTTGCTCTAAGGAGGTGAGATATGCGGAAGCAATTTTAGGTAATTTATGCCTGTTTTTAGATATGTTTTGGTGTCCTTAGGTATGCTTATATTTGTATTCAGGTGTGTTTTTTTAAATCTCCCCTGTGCGATAAATCGGACGGAATGGTCCTACGCTGGGAGCATGTCCTTAGATTATGTGCGCAAATGCATTGATATGTGTACTTACTTTTCTTTTCTTTTTTATTTTCCTGTTGAAGTTTTGTGTGTTTTGAAGCGGTTATAGCCCTGATATGGCTCTGCGCAGTCGGCTGGGGTTTAAACAACAATAAAAGAAAAAAAGAAGTTATTGGGTATTTCGACTGCTTTCCGTCAGAAATACATAGCTGTTTTTGTTCGTTGTTTTTTGTTTTTGTTTTTGTTTTGTTTTTTCTTTTTTGTCTGCTGTTGCTAGGGTTTTCACTGCTTTCTGTTAAACAGAGACAACTGTTTTTATTTGTTGTTGTTGGGTATTTCATTGCTTCCCGTTAAAAAGATATTTTTTTTGTCTGCTCCGGTAAGAAATAGATTGATTTCGTCTACTGTTGTTAGCGAATCTGTTGCTTTGCTTATAATATTCATTATGTTGGTTGTCTTTAATCAGTAGAATGAGAATTTTGGTTCGTTCTTTGCTCATCAGCATGATTCATTGACAGTATCTACTGGTCATGCAGACTTTAAAAACACGCTTGGGATGCAATACAGAGAGGGGTGCAATACAGAGAAGGATGCAATACAGAGAAGGATGCAATACAGAGAGGGGTGCAATACAGAGAGGGGTACAATACAGAGAAGGATGCAATACAGAGAAGGATGCAATACAGAGAAGGATGCAATACAGAGAGGGGTGCAATACAGAGAGGGGTACAATACAGAGAAGGATGCAATACAGAGAAGGATGCAATACAGAGAAGGATGCAATACAGAGAAGGATGCAATACAGAGAAGGATGCAATACAGAGAAGGATGCAATACAGAGAAGGGTGCAATACAGAGAAGGATGCAATACAGAGAAGGATGCAATACAGAGAAGGATGCAATACAGAGAAGGATGCAATACAGAGAGGGGTGCAATACAGAGAAGGGTGCAATACAGAGAGGGGTGCAATACAGAGAAGGATGCAATACAGAGAAGGATGCAATACAGAGAAGGGTGCAATACAGAGAGGGGTGCAATACAGAGAGGGGTACAATACAGAGAGGGGTGCAATACAGAGAGGGATACAATACAGAGAGGGATACAATACAGAGAGGGGTGCAATACAGAGAAGGATACAATACAGAGAGGGATGCAATACAGAGAAGGATGCAATACAGAGAGGGGTGCAATACAGAGAAGGATGCAATACAGAGAAGGATGCAATACAGAGAAGGATGCAATACAGAGAAGGATGCAATACAGAGAGGGATGCAATACAGAGAGGGGTGCAATACAGAGAAGGATGCAATACAGAGAAGGGTGCAATACAGAGAAGGATGCAATACAGAGAGGGGTGCAATACAGAGAAGGATGCAATACAGAGAAGGATGCAATACAGAGAGGGATGCAATACAGAGAGGGGTGCAATACAGAGAAGGATGCAATACAGAGAAGGATGCAATACAGAGAAGGATGCAATACAGAGAAGGATGCAATACAGAGAGGGGTGCAATACAGAGAAGGATGCAATACAGAGAGGGGTGCAATACAGAGAAGGATGCAATACAGAGAGGGGTGCAATACAGAGAGGGGTGCAATACAGAGAGGGGTGCAATACAAAGAGGGATACAATACAGAGAGGGGTGCAATACAGAGAGGGATGCAATACAGAGAGGGGTGCAATACAGAGAGGGGTGCAATACAGAGAGGGGTGCAATACAGAGAAGGATACAATACAGAGAGGGGTGCAATACAGAGAGGGGTGCAATACAGAGAGGGGTGCAATACAAAGAGGGATACAATACAGAGAGGGGTGCAATACAGAGAGGGATACAATACAGAGAGGGGTGCAATACAGAGAGGGATACAATACAGAGAGGGGTGCAATACAGAGAGGGATACAATACAGAGAGGGGTGCAATACAAAGAGGGATACAATACAGAGAGGGATACAATACAGAGAGGGGTGCAATACAGAGAGGGGTGCAATACAGAGAGGGATACAATACAGAGAGGGGTGCAATACAGAGAGGGGTGCAATACAAAGAGGGATACAATACAGAGAGGGGTGCAATACAGAGAGGGATACAATACAGAGAGGGGTGCAATACAAAGAGGGATACAATACAGAGAGGGATACAATACAGAGAGGGATGCAATACAGAGAGGGATACAATACAGAGAGGGATACAATACAAAGAGGGATACAATACAGAGAGGGGTGCAATACAGAGAGGGATACAATACAGAGAGGGGTGCAATACAGAGAGGGGTGCAGTACAGAGAGGGGTGCAATACAGAGAGGGATACAATACAGAGAGGGGTGGCAATACAGAGAGGGGTGCAATACAGAGAGGGATACAATACAGAGAGGGGTGCAATACAGAGAGGGATACAATACAGAGAGGGGTGCAATACAGAGAGGGGTGCAATACAGAGAGGGGTGCAATACAGAGAGGGGTGCAGTACAGAGAGGGATACAATACAGAGAGGGGTGCAATACAGAGAGGGGTGCAATACAGAGAGGGATACAATACAGAGAGGGATACAATACAGAGAGGGGTGCAGTACAGAGAGGGGTGCAATACAGAGAGGGGTGCAATACAGAGAAGGATGCAATACAGAGAAGGATGCAATACAGAGAGGGGTGCAATACAGAGAGGGGTGCAATACAGAGAGGGATGCAATACAGCGAAGGATGCAATACAGAGAGGGATGCAATACAGAGAAGGATGCAATACAGAGAAGGATGCAATACAGAGAAGGATGCAATACAGAGAAGGATGCAATACAGAGAAGGATGCAATACAGAGAAGGATGCAATACAGAGAAGGATGCAATACAGAGAAGGATGCAATACAGAGAAGGATGCAATACAGAGAGGGGTGCAATACAGAGAAGGATGCAATACAGAGAAGGATGCAATACAGAGAAGGATGCAATACAGAGAGGGGTGCAATACAGAGAAGGATGCAATACAGAGAAGGATGCAATACAGAGAAGGGTGCAATACAGAGAGGGGTGCAATACAGAGAAGGATGCAATACAGAGAGGGGTGCAATACAGAGAGGGGTGCAATACAGAGAAGGATGCAATACAGAGAGGGGTGCAATACAGAGAGGGGTGCAATACAGAGAAGGATGCAATACAGAGAAGGATGCAATACAGAGAAGGGTGCAATACAGAGAGGGGTGCAATACAGAGAGGGGTGCAATACAGAGAAGGATGCAATACAGAGAAGGATGCAATACAGAGAGGGGTGCAATACAGAGAGGGGTGCAATACAGAGAAGGATGCAATACAGAGAGGGGTGCAATACAGAGAGGGGTGCAATACAGAGAGGGGTGCAATACAGAGAGGGGTGCAATACAGAGAGGGGTGCAATACAGAGAGGGGTACAATACAGAGAGGGGTGCAATACAGAGAAGGATGCAATACAGAGAGGGATACAATACAGAGAGGGGTGCAATACAGAGAGGGGTGCAATACAAAGAGGGGTGCAATACAGAGAGGGATACAATACAGAGAGGGATGCAATACAAAGAGGGGTGCAATACAGAGAGGGGTGCAATACAGAGAGGGGTGCAATACAAGAGGGGTGCAATACAAAGAGGGGTGCAATACAAAGAGGGGTGCAATACAGAGAGGGATGCAATACAGAGAGGGATGCAATACAAAGAGGGGTGCAATACAGAGAGGGATCCAATACAGAGAGGGATGCAATACAAAGAGGGGTGCAATACAGAGAGGGGTGCAATACAAAGAGGGATGCAATACAAAGAGGGATGCAATACAGAGAAGGATGCAATACAGAGAGGGGTGCAATACAGAGAGGGATGCAATACAGAGAGGGGTGCAATACAAAGAGGGATGCAATACAAAGAGGGATGCAATACAGAGAGGGGTGCAATACAGAGAAGGGTGCAATACAGAGAGGGGTGCAATACAGAGAGGGGTGCAATACAAAGAGGGATGCAATAACAAAGAGGGATGCAATACGAGAGGGGTGCAATACAGAGAGGGGTGCAATACAGAGAGGGATGCAATACAAAGAGGGGTGCAATACAGAGAGGGGTGCAATACAGAGAGGGATGCAATACAAAGAGGGGTGCAATACAGAGAGGGGTGCAATACAAAGAGGGGTGCAATACAGAGAGGGGTGCAATACAAAGAGGGATGCAATACAGAGAGGGATACAATACAGAGAGGGGTACAATACAAAGAGGGATGCAATACAAAGAGGGGTGCAATACAAAGAGGGGTGCAATACAAAGAGGGGTGCAATACAGAGAGGGATGCAATACAGAGAAGGATGCAATACAAAGAAGGATACAATACAGAGAAGGGTGCAATACAGAGAGTGATGCAATACAGATAGGGGTGCAATACAAAGAGGGGTACAATACAGAGAGGGGTACAA
>JAPXFY010000023.1:67270729-67278229 GCA_030674185.1 Monoplex corrugatus
ATGGCTGATTATGCAGGAAGACGGTGGATAGGGTGAGGTATGGAAAGGGTTAATTTTTTTGACAAAGAGTTATGTTCTTGCTTTGTTACCATGGCTGATTATGCAGGAAGACGGTGGATAGGGTGAGGTATGGAAAGGGTTAATTTTTTTGACAAAGAGTTATGTTCTTGCTTTGTTACCATGGCTGATTATGCAGGAAGACGGTGGATAGGGTGAGGTATGGAAAGGGTTAAGTTTTTTTGACAAAGAGTTATGTTCTTGCTTTGTTACCATGGCTGATTATGCAGGAAGACGGTGGATAGGGTGAGGTATGGAAAGGGTTAAGTTTTTTTGACAAAGAGTTATGTTCTTGCTTTGTTACCATGGCTGATTATGCAGGAAGACGGTGGATAGGGTGAGGTATGGAAAGGGTTAAGTTTTTTGACAAAGAGTTATGTTCTTGCTTTGTTACCATGGCTGATTATGCAGGAAGACAGTGGATAGGGTGAGGTATGGAAAGGGTTAATTTTTTTGACAAAGAGTTATGTTCTTGCTTTGTTACCATGGCTGATTATGCAGGAAGACAGTGGATAGGGTGAGGTATGGAAAGGGTTAAGTTTTTTTGACAAAGAGTTATGTTTTTGCTTTGTTACCATGGCTGATTATGCAGGAAGACAGTGGATAGGGTGAAGTATGGAAAGGGTTAAGTTTTTTTGACAAAGAGTTATGTTCTTGCTTTGTTACCATGGCTGATTATGCAGGAAGACGGTGGATAGGGTGAGGTATGGAAAGGGTTAAGTTTTTTTGACAAAGAGTTATGTTTTTGCTTTGTTACCATGGCTGATTATGCAGGAAGACAGTGGATAGGGTGAAGTATGGAAAGGGTTAAGTTTTTTTGACAAAGAGTTATGTTCTTGCTTTGTTACCATGGCTGATTATGCAGGAAGACAGTGGATAGGGTGATGTATGGAAAGGGTTAAGTTTTTTTGACAAAGAGTTATGTTTTTGCTTTGTTATCATGGCTGATTATGCAGAAAGCTGGTGGATAAGGTGCAGAAAGTGAATGGGTACAATTTTGGCTTTGCTTCAGTAGCTGATGATGCAGAAAGTTGTGGATAAGGTGCAGAAAGTGAATGGGTACAATTTTGGCTTTGCTTCAGTAGCTGATGATGCAGAAAGTTGGTGAATAGGGTGAGGAATACAAAGGGTTATTATTTTATGTTGTTTATTTATCTACTTATTTCTTTATGTGTTTGTTCATTAATTTTATTTATCTATCATTTATTTAGGTATTTATTGGCCGTCAAGGTGATAATGCTGTATACTGTGAAGATGTCACAAGAGTTGAGTAGGCGTGTATGCAGAGGGTTATGATTTTATATTATTTATTTATTTATCTATTTATTTATTTATTTACTAATTTATTTATTGGCTGTCAGGTTGATAATGCAGGATAGTGTGAAGATGTGACAAGAGTTGAGTTGACTTTTTGCTTTGCTAGTATGGCTAATAAATGCAGCAGAGTATGAAGATGGGACAGAGTTGAAATGACTGTGTTGCTTCGCTGTCATGACTGATCATGCAGAATAGTGTGAGGGAACAATCATCTCACCAGACGGCAGATGCACATCAGAAATAGCCAGCAGAATCGGCCAAGCCAAAACAGCAGTCAAGAAGATGAAAAGCATTCTTACCAACAAATGCCTATCAGTTAACAGCAGAACGAGAGTTCTTGAATGTTATATATATAGAACCGATAATGTTACTCGGTTGTGAGGCATGGACAGTCAACAAGCAAAGCCAGAGCGAGATTGAGGCAGCCGAAATGTGGTTTCTAAGAAGAATGTTGAGAGTTCCATGGACAGCAAAGAAATCAAACGAGACAGTCTTGAGGGAGGCAGACACAAGAAGATCAGTGATAAGGAAGATTAGGAAAAGACAGGCAACATTTATAGGCCATTTTCTGAGAAAAGGGGAATTAAAGCACCTGGTCACAACAGGAAAGGTGGAGGGAAAGAGAACACCAGGTAGCCCAGGGAGAAAATATTGGACGGACAGAGAGGGTGGAAGATGTGCTTGCGGTAACAAGGGATCGATACGTATGGAGGGCTATGATCGCCAACGCCATGCGGCAGGGCACCATGATGTGATGATGAGGTGTGAGGCTGTGAAGGAAAGTTGAGTTTGGCCTGTTTGCTTTTGCTATGGTGGCAGATGATGTATGGAGGTGGTGGACGACTAAGGGTGAGGGGAGCGAAAGGATTGATGAATGGCCTGTACACGACACCGTGTGTACTCTCCATAACTCTCGTGGCCATAGGTCGCGTGCATGGCGACAGATGTTTAGCTGTGAATGAATGGGTGGGATAAAGGTAACTGTTCTGGGGCGTGTGTTGTGTGTTGTGTGTGGTATTGTACCTAGCAGTAATATTGTCGTACTGGCAGAGTATCAAGTTTGAAACAGTTGGTTGGGTTGGCAAGACATGAAGGATGCGAATTCCCTTTGAGCTCAGAGAACAGGGCTAGACAAGAACAAGTTGTAATGAAATTGTCTGACCGATAATGTATTGTTTGAAAAAAAGTGTTTTTTTTGTTTTTGTTTCGTTTTCCTGTTATCGTAATGAAATCCAAAACAAGTGTGACTGCCCGCGTGCAAGCAAACAGGAACCAGAAACAAACACGAAAGAAGAATACGAACGTATTTAATACAACAAGACAAGACAGGCGCAAATTTTCGACCAACTGGCCTTTTTCAAGCGTAAGATTACAAAACAAACAAACAAACAAACACCCGATACAAAAAATATGAGAAAAAGACTGAAACTTCCCTGCTGCTGTGTCCAATGTGATGTTCAAAGTATTGATTGTTGCGTGAAGTTTCTCTGCTTGGTTTTTCAGTAGATGTAGCACGTATATTGTATAGAGGGTCTGACCTGGAAGAACAAAGGAGAGGACGTGAACGTAGGGAGGGAGTGAACCTGTAAATAAAGAGTAACAACATTTGCTGTGGTGTGTGTGTGTGTGTGTGTGTGTGTGTGTGTGGGGGTGCGTGCGTGCGTGGTGTGCGTGTGGTGCGTGGTGCAGTGTGTGTGTGTGTGTGTGTGTGTGTGTGAGAGAGAGTATAGTTAGTGTGTGTGTGCGTGTGTGTGTGTTGTGTGTGTGTGTGTGTGAAGAGAGAGAGAGAGAGAGAGAAGAGAGTAAAATAAAATAGGTAAAATTAGATGTGTGTGTGGTGTGTGTGGTGTGTGTGTGTTGTGTGTGTGTGTGTGTGTGTGTGTGTGTTGTGGAGAGAGAGAGAGAGAGAGGGGTAAAACAAAACTGTAAGTAGTGTGTGTGTGTGTGAGAGAGAGAGAGAGAGAGGTAAAACAAAACTGTAAGTAGTGTGTGTGTGTGTGTGTGGAGAGAGAGAGAGAGAGGAAAAAAGTAAGTAGTGTGTGTGTGTGTGTGAGAGAGAGAGAGAGAGAGAGGGGTAAAACAAAACTGTAAGTAGTGTGTGTGTGTGTGTGGGAAGAGAGAGGGTACAAAATGTAGTAGTGTGTGTGTGTGTGAGGGGGTAGGAGGGAGAGAAGAGAGAGAGAGAGGGGTAAAACAAAACTGTAAGTAGTGTGTGTGTGAGTGTGTGTGTGTGTGTGTGTGGAGAGAGAAGAGAGAGGGGTAAAAATGTAGAGTTTAGTGAGGTGTGTGTGTAGAGGTAAAACAAAACTGTAAGTAGTGTTGGTGTTGTTGGTGAAGAGAAGAGAGGAAAAAGAAAGATGTAAAGAGAGAGTGTGGTAAAACTGTAGTGTGTGTGTAGTTGTGGTGTGTGTGGGTCTGTGTAGTGTGTGTGTGTGTGAGGTTGTAGTGTGTGTGTGTGTGTGTGTGTGTGTGTGAGAGAGAGAGAGAGAGAGGGGTAAAACAAAATGTAAGTAATGTGTGTGTGTTGTGTGAGTGAGGGCGACAGAGAGAGGTAAACACACAACGTAAAACACGAAGACGAGAAGAGAAAACAAAACAAACTAATGGGTGCGACAGACAGATACACACACACACACACACACACACACCACACACACACACACACACACACACACACACCACACACACAGAGGCAGAGATGAGAGACAAGGAGTATCTTGTTACAAGTGTTTGTGTTAACAATTTCCGATATATATGGTGATGACAAAGCGTTTATACTCACACACACACACACATCACTCTCTCTCTCTCTATCTATCTATCTCTCTGGATATATATATATATATATATTTATCTATCTATCTATCTGTGTGTGTGTGTGTGTGTGTGTGTGTGTGTGTGTGTGTGTGTTGTCTCTCTTCTGTCTCTCTGTCTCTTCTTTCTTCCTCTGTCTCTCTGTCTCTTCTGTTCTCTGTCTCTGTCTCTCTGTCTCTGTCTCTTCTGTCTTCTCTGTTCTGCTCTCTGTCTCTCTGTCTGTCTCTCTCTCGATGTAATTCTTTATTTGCAGCTCTACGCAGAGATGTAGATTAGCAATGGCAAGTTTGAAAAAAATGGCTTGTAGCCAACAATTCGTACCGCGTTGAAAAATACAATAGTATTGTCATAATCTGTCTTCTCATAGGCGATGAATGTTGCCTGGTGGCTTTTTCCTAGTTAGTGCAGGCTTCCATGGAGTCTGGTGGTCAGGGCGTTGCAGTCGACCATGTCTCCTGTCGTTCCACTCGATAAGAGGCGATTTGACATGGTGTTAGCCCTTATATGGCTCTAGTAGTCGGCTGGGCTATCAGCAATATGAACCTGAACCTGATGGAGGCGACATTGTTGCTTTATTTGTTCAGCTGTCTGGTCCTTTTAACGGCAGGGGCATGTTAATGATGGTGTCAGTTTGAATTAGTGGTTCATATGGGCATTGAGCCTGTTGTCGCAGGTGCGAAACCTGGTCAGGACGACTTGATGCTCTCCAGACAGGAGGTTATTGTTGTTATTGTTGTTTAAAGACACAGACACACACACACACACACACACACACACACACACACACACACACCACACACGCACGCACGCACGCACGCACACACACACACACACACACTCACTCAGAAACACACACACACACACCCATCACCCCCCCTTTTTTTTTTTTTTGTCTAAAATCACTTTAGTGAATAGGCATTAACATCAAAGACCACCACAAGCACACACACACACACACACACACACACACACACACACACACACAACACACAACAAGACAGAGACACACAGACACACACACACAGACACAACACACACACACACACACTCACACACACAGACACACACACACACACACACACACACACACACACACACACACACACACACACACACACACACACACACACACACACACTTACCATCAGCATTGTACCCCATTTCTGCTGCGTGCTTGTTCATGGTACTACTAACTGTCACTCTGTGTGTGTGTGTGTGTGTGTGTGTGTGTGTGTGTGTGTGTGTGTGTGTGTGATGTGTATGTATGTGTGTATATGTGTGTGTGTGATATTAGATGTGTGCATGTGTGTGTGTGTGTGTCATAGTTGATGTGTGCATGTGGTGTGTGTGGTGTGTGTTCGTTTGTGTGTGTGTGTGTGTGCGTTTGTGTGTGTGCATGCGCGCGCGCGTTTGTGTTTGCGTGTGATATTTGATGTGTGCGTGCGCATGTGCATGGGTGTGCGTGATATTATATGTGTGCATGTGTGTGTGTATGTGCGCGCGCGCGGGCGGGCGTGTGCGCATGTGTGTGCTCATGCGCGCAGGCGAGTTTGTGTGCTCACCATAAACACACTTAATATTGTTTCAGCTTTCGAAGTGTCATCTGTCACTGGGAACTGTCAGTATCATCGACATTGAGCGTCTCTAATTTTAGGTGGGTGGTGGTGGTGGTGGTTACTCAACCCAACTCAACCCCCTTCATCCCTTCCCCTAATCACCCTTCCCCTCCGCACTCTCAAAATCCTTCACCCTAGTCACTTTCCGCGCTGATGATGGGTGGATGTGCCATTGTCGCCACCATTGGGACGATTCAGCTCCATTTTGTTTGTGGCTTGTCGTTCTTGCTTCCTTGATGGCCTGTTGGCAATTTGGTGGAATTGCTGTAATCACCTCGTTGACGTGTGTATGTGTGTGTGTGTGTGTGTTTGTTTGTGTGTGTGTGTGTGTTGTGTTTTGTGTGTGGTGTGTGTGTGTTTGTTTGTTGTGTTTGTTTGTGTGTGTGTGTTGTTGTTTGTTGTGTGTGTGTTGTGTGTTGTGTTGTTTGTTTGTGTGTTTGTGTTGTGTGTGTGTTGTATGTTGTGTGTGTGTGTGTGTGTTGTGTGTGTGTGTGTGTTTGTTGTGTGTGTGTGTGTGTGTGGTTGTTTGTGTGTGTTGTGTGTGTGTGTGTGTGTGTTGTTGTGTGTGTTGTGTGTTGTGTGTGTTGTGTTGTGTGTGTGTGTGTGTGTTGTGTGTGTGTTTGTGGTGTTTGTGTGTTGTGTGTATGTGTGTGTGTGTTGTGTGTTGTGTGTGTTGTTGTGTGTTTGTGTGTAGTGTGTTGTTGTGTTTGTTGTGTGTGTGTGTTGTGTGTGTGTGTGTGTGTGTATGTTGTGTGTGTGTATGGTGTTGTGTGTTGTTGATGTGTTGAGTATGGTGTTAGATGTGTGGTTTTGTGTCTCTGTGTGGTATGTACGTGCGTGCGTGCGTGCGTGCGGAATGAGGAGCGGAAGGGGAAGAGAGAGAGAGAGAGAGGAGAGAGAGAGAGAGAGAGAGAGAAAAGAGAGAGAGAGAGAAGAGAGATTCCGAACTTCAAAACTTAAAACACGCTTTCTTTTCCCTCCCGCCCACCATCCCTCCCTCCCTCCTCTCTCTCTCTCTCCCCCCTCTCTCTTTCTCTGCCTCTCACACACACTCACAATGTGTTTCTTAGTTCTAAGCATCTGTGTTGATGAGCAAAGTTGGGTAATGACCCAAGGATAATAGTATGTGGTCATACTGGACTTGCCTTAAATGTAGTCCTTGCTACTCAAGAGAGAGAGAGAGAGAGAGAGAGAGAGAGAGAGAGAGAGAGAGAGAGAGAGAGAGAGAGAGAGAGAGAGAGAGAGAGAGAGTATTCCACTTTTTTCCCCTGCGGTAGAAGTTACAATTCAAAGCCATTTTTCAAACTTGCTATTGCTCATCATCATATATGCCAAGAACTGTGAAATACATGTGTGAGTGTGTGTGTGTGACAGAGACAGAGAGATACAGAGAGAGGAGAGAGAGAGAGAGAGAGTGAGAGAGAGAGGGGAGAGAGAGGCAGACAGAGAAAGAGGCAAAGGGAAAGAGTGAGGGAGGGCATGAGAGAGAAGAAAGCGTGTGTTGTGTGTGATGTGTGTGTGTATGTGTGTGTGTGTTGTGTGTGTGTGTCTGTCTTATGTGTGTGTTGTCTGGTGTGTGTGTGTGTCTGTGTGTCTGTGTGTGTAAAGGAGAGAGCGAAATCTGGGGTAGGAACGAGGGAGGACAAATTGCTGTGTGTGTGATGATCGATAAGGAGAGGGGGGGGGGGATAATGAC
>JAPXFY010000023.1:67283229-67288229 GCA_030674185.1 Monoplex corrugatus
AAGTCTTACCTACTTTTCTTAGGATCGATAATTGGGTACATGTATTAAGTGCATTTTTAGGTAACTTACGCCCGTTTTTATAGATGTTTTGGTGTCCTTAAGTATGCTTGAATTTGTATTCAGGTGTGGTTTTTAAATCCCCTGTGCGATAAATTTGAGCTGTCGTCTTCTTAGATTATGTACACGAATGCACTGATATGTGTACTTAATTTCCTTTTCTTTCTTTTTTCCCTGAAGTATTTTATTTTGAAATGGTTATAGCCCTGATATGGCTCTATGCAGTCGGCTGGGCTTGAAACAACGATAACAATAACAATAACAATGTTGATGTGTTTTGTTTTGAAACAGTTATAGCCCTGAATGGCTCTATGCAGTCGGCTGGGCTTTAAACAAAAAAACAGTAAGAACAGTGATCCTTCCTCTTTGAGCGCAGTACGTGTGCCATAGAGATGCCCTGGATGCCCCTGTGGCGATAGCCTGTCACACCACTGGCAAGTGAAGCAAATGAGTGGCGGCTCTCCTGATCACAGAGATACATTCATTGACCTGTTGCTGCCCCTGATGCCGTGCTTAAAAAAATCTTGGGGCTTGGCCGAAGATGTGTGTTAGCAGAGGAAATTGAGCAGTGGGACAGGAGGGTAATGGACATCGGGTCCACCAAGACGAAAAGAATTTAATCTCTCTGCCTGAATGGAAATGAAAATTGGGTGAAATGGGGGAAAACCTTTAACGTTCATTTTTTTCTTCTTCCTTCTCTACCACACTCTCATGGTTTTTTTTGTTTTGTTTTTGATTAGGTTTTTTTTTGTCGTTCTTCGTCTTCCTCGTGTTCGTTGTCTTCTTTGATCTCGGGCCCTGCTCAAACACGCAGTCTGATCGATAGACTGAAGTTTTTGTTTTGTTTTTAAGCGTGTGCCTTGGTTCTCAGTGTTTTCAGGAGACCCTACGCCTCTGGTCAGGGTAAATTGATGGATACTTACAGTAATTTGTCTATAGTCTCCCCATGGGGATGACGGGGTTTCTTTCAGTATAAATAGTATCCCCACCATCTGTGCTAGAAATTTCCTCTTTTCTGTCACTCTCTTTGTTTCTGCCTTGTTCCTTTGCTTTCTATCATTTGTTCCTATCGTTTACTGCCTTGCTGTCCATTCACCTGTATGTGTTCGATAAAGTCTTATGTAACTTTTCTTAGGATTGATAATTGGGTACATGTATTAAGTGCATTTTTGGCCCTAGGGAGATGAGATATGTAGAAGCAATTTAAAGTAATTTATGCCCGTTTTTATGTTTTGGTGTCCTTAGACATGCTTAAATGTGTATTCAGGTGTTTTTTTTAAATCCCCTGCGCGATGAATTAGACGGAGTGGTCAACGCTAGGGGCATGTCCTTATATTATGCGAGCGAATGTATTGATATGTGTACGTAATTTTCTTTCCTTTTTTTTCCCGTTAAAGTTTTGTATGTTTTGAAGCGGTTATAGCCCTGGTATGGCTCTACGCTGTCGGCTGGGCTTTAAAGAACAATAACATAACTGGAAACTGTAAGTTCTGGTGTGTACAGACCTGGGCCTGTATCCATGGCAGAACAACATATCTATGGTGCCTATTATTGCGGATTTTTTTCTATAGCTGATGGACTCTCCCGTCGATTCGAAGGATCAGTAGGCAAATTACTCCTCTATCTCCTGGCATGGATATTCATGTAGGATACAAGACTGATCCTGGAGGCATATGTGACCTCCCACCACGAAATCAGTCTTAACTCGCGCTCGGTCGAACAGCACTAGGAGCTGAAAAGGTTACTGAGGGTCTGTCTGGGCTGTTTTGACTTTTTCCCAGAATTGATTTCTGTGGACTATATAATCTATCCCCCACAGAATTTTGTTTTCTTGAAAACATATTATTAATGAATTTGAAATGGTATTTTAATGCACTGATGGTTAGCAGAAAGAACACAATTTCTTACCAAAAGTACCTCGTTTTGTTTCTTATTATGAACCGTAACCTGTACAGTACCCCCACATGTAATATACTGACGGAAAGCTCTTTGGTGCACCTTTCAGATAATGACAGCGAAAATTAGAAACAAACTGGGTCAAAGCCACCAAACAAAGAAATTTAAGGAGAGCACACAAAAACTTTAGAGGCCGTTTTCTCAAAATGGCCATCATACAACTTAATGACTTTAAACATACATAACTTCTACAGTTTTTTGAGTACAAGCTTTATTCAAGTACCAAAATAATCAGCAGAATGTACACTTTCCAGTAATATGTATATCTCAAAATGCCCAAAATGCTAGTTAAGACTGATTTCGTGCTGGCAGGTCACATATGTTCTTTCACAGGTGCTGCATTGGATGGAGCCCTGCGGCCTTGGGTTCTACCGGTCACTCTTCTGTAGAATAGCAGCTTTTCTGTGTTGTTCACATATATTGTTGTGCCCAGTGGTGCTCTGCTGTGGCCAGCTTATTCTGTTTTGGGCAATGTCTTCCCAGTTGGTGGTGCTGATGCCACAGGTCTGCCTTCAGGGTATCTTTGTATCACTTTAGTGATTTTCCCCGGGGTGCAGTATCCTTACTTGATGCGGACATTTCGTTGAGTCGTTGCTTTAATCAGTGTCTTAAGCTGGTGTTTTGCATTCTAGCGCATGGGAAGTTCACACAGCAGTTCTCCGTTTTCAACGAAAACGAGGTAGGAGGATGATCGGAGTAACCCGAAAGAGAACCGAATAAAGCATCGATATCTCACAATGCACCAAAAAAATTGTACGGCTTCTTTAAACAGTTTTACAGCTAGTCCTCGTATACTCTGAGAGTGGTAGGACTTTAAACTCAACAGAACAGAACAACGAAAACGCGTTTTTCAGTCTATTCTGGATATGTCTGCCTGTCTATGTATCTATCTATGTATCTATATACGTATCTATCTCTCTCTCTATCTATCTATCTCTCTCTCTATCTATCTATCTATCTATCTATCTATCTATCTGTCTGTCTGTCTGTCTGCCTGTCTGTCTGTCTGTCTGTCTGTCTATCTATCTGTGTGTCTCTACGTATCTATCTGTCTGTCTATCTGTCTGTCTGTCTGTCATCTATCTGTCTGTCTGTCTGTCTGGCTGCCTGCTTGCTTGTCTGTTCTATCTATCTATCTATCTGTCTATCTGTCTGTCTATATCTATCTATCCTATCTATCTATCTATCTATCTATCTATCTATCTGTCTGTCTATCTATCTATCTGTCTATCTAAATCTGTATCTATCTATATATCTATCTGTCTGTCTATCTGTTTGGCTGTCTATCTATCTACCTGTCTGTCTGTATGTCTGTCTGTCTATCTATCTATCTGTCTATCTATCTACCTGTCTGTCTGTATGTCTGTCTGTCTATGCGTCTGTCTGAAATGTGGGTGGATGTGGATTTGTTTGTGTTTGTGTATAAAATTGTGTTAGCAAGATTTTTCTCAGCTGTTTCTGTGAGGGCTTGTACCGTTTAGGATTTGCAAACGCGTAAGTTTGGAAGTCATGACACCAAGGTCAAGGTCACACGGCTCAAAACGATGCCGAAGTGAGATGAACAATTTTTCAGGAACATCTGATAAATATTTTAATTATGTTTTGATTGTCGTGACAGCCGGCCATTGTGCTCAACGCACATCAAACCTTTATTTCATCTGATATTTCTTCAGATCTCAGTGACACTATCAAGAACAGAATCTGCATTTTCTGTAATAGTGTTGTTTTTTTTGCATGAAAATGATGAGAGATCAGTTAGAACGACAGTGCCATCTTGTTGTTTAGTGGCAGATTTTTTTTCAAAATATCATCGCATTTTGGAAGTTATATTTTGTGTTCACAACCACCCCCACCCCCCACCCCTGCTGCATTTCCTACACACGTTAATGGTTACAATTACAATATTTGTATAGCGCAAAATCTTGATAGAAATCAAATCTAAGCGCTGAACATACACATACGCACGCATGCACACACCACCCACACACACACACACACACACACACACACACACACACACACACACACACACACACACCACGTGGCTATAAATGGGGAAAAAGAAGAAAAGCAATGGAAAATTATAGAGAACATCTTATATACAAATATATATTACTATGTGATTCCACACCAAGCGGAGACAGGCTGCAGAGGGGGTTGAGTGAGGTCAGGATTTTATGCAGAGGAGAAAAGGTGAGTTTTGAGAGCGGATTTGAAGGAGACAAAAGTAGGTTGCTGACGGACTGAGAGAGGAAGTTTGTTCCAGGAGAGTGGACCAGAAACAGAGAAGGACCATAGGTATTGTTGAGCTTAGTGCGTAGAAAGCGAAAAGTCAGAAGATCGAGGCAGAGCGGAGGGTACGTGAAGGAACATAGATCTCAAGTAGGCTTGACAGGTAATCGGGGGCTGCGTTATTGAGGCTTTTTGGTTCCAGAAGCTGTGACAGTTTTACAGTGCTATGGTGATAACGACGACAGGGATACCAGTCATGAAGCTAAGGAGTTCCATCTAGACTGCCTGACAGGGTTGTACTCAACGCTTATTATCATAACATATCCTGGTGTCCATTGTCGGCCTCTTTACATCTCAGGAGATGATAGTCTGCACCAGAGGCGTTGTGGTCATGACGTGCACTTTTCTGCTGTGGCTGTGCAGGCCGATTCTTGAGTGGCAATCTCTGTCACATCTGCCACATACAAACTGAGTCGCTGTTGTTTGGTTTCTGGAACGTCGCCTACGAAGAGCCCTTTTCTCATCTGCGCATTCTACTCTCCTCCTCTCCGCATTCACAATGCCTTGCTGAACGGCTGTCCTCCATGCCGCCCTGTCTTCCGCCAGAGTCTCCATCACCACCACCCAGGCTCTTGGTGTCCATCAGACCCAAGATATATGGACACCTGCGGTTTTGGGGGGAGATTTAAGCAACACATTCAACGAGGCATACGTGAAGTGGATGATACTCGACTGTGTGGACCAACTCTTCCTCA
>JAPXFY010000023.1:67298229-67345729 GCA_030674185.1 Monoplex corrugatus
TGACCGTTGGGGCACCACTGAAGATTTTGCAACCAACTTCCTCCACTCCTCACGGTCCTCAGCTTTCCGCAGAATGATGTTCCATTCAAGGCCAGTCCACTCTCTGATATTGTCTTCCCATCTTTTTCTCTGTCTGCCTCTTCGTCTCCCTCCCTGTACTGTTCCCTGCAAGACGGTCTTGGCCAGTCCAGATGATCGCGTGACGTACCCGTACCACCTCAGTTTGCGTCTTTTCACTGAAGTCAGGAGGTCTTCATACGACCCGATGGCGTTTACAATTCTGGTTTTCACTTCCTTATTGGTTATATGATCTTTGTACGAGATACCAAGTTGCGGAAGCATCTCATCTCCATTGCCTGTATCCTTCTTTCAATGTCTGCTGTTATGGTCCATGTTTCACATGCATACAAAAATATTCAGGGAATGCATCAGTCTGATCTTGGAGCCGATAGCGATATTCTTGTCGTTCCAGATGACTTTTAGCTTGGTCATTGCAGCTGTGGTCTGGGCTATCCTGGAAAGTACTTCGGGCTTGGATCCTTCATCTGATACTATAGCTCCCAGATATTTAAAGCTATGGACTGTCTCAAGTTTCTTGTTGTCTATGGTAATGTCAGTGTTGATGCCATTGGTATTATTTGTCATCAACTGGGTTTTCTCTGCACTGATCTGCATGCCATATGTTGTGGAGGCCTCATCAAGATGTTTTATCAAGCTGACCAGCTCTTGCTCTTGCCCAGCTAGTCCGTCAATGTCGTCAGCAAAACGCAAGTTTGTGATTGTTCTACCTCCGATGCTGACTGTTCCCTCATGGTCTTCAAGTGCGTCAGCCATTATTCTCTCTAAGAAGATGTTAAAGAGAGTGGGAGAGAGCAGGCATCCTTGGCGTACTCCAACTGTGGTTCTGAACCATTCTCCTATAAATAATGATAATAATAATAATAATAATAATGATAATTATTGTTATTATTATCATTATTATATAGAATACTCACAGTGGCCTGTGGTCTTGATGATAGTGCCAGAAACTCAAGATGTGATGTCTAGAGTTTAGCTCTAGCCCAATACCATTAAAAGTACTGTTTGCTGCCCGCTTCCTTAATGCTTCAGACATTCTGGAGTTGAGAATTTAGCATGTCATAGATCCTGTAGATATAGAACCGATACTGCTATACAGTTGTGAGGCGTGGACTGTCAACACGCGAAGTCAGAACAATATTGAGACAAGTGAAATGTGGTTTCTAAGAAGAACGTAGAGAGTTCCATGGACAGTACAGCAAAGAAAACAAACGAGACGGTCGTGAAGGAGGCAGACACAAGAAGATCATTCATATAGAAGATCAGGCAAAGACAAGCAACATTTAGGGGACATTTTATGAGAAAGTAGGAATTAGAGCACCTGGTCAGAACAGGAAAGCTGGAGGGAAAGAGAACACCAGGTAGACCCAGGGAAAAACTATTGGACGGGACTTGTAGGGTGGCTGAGGACAGAGAGGGTGGAAGATGTACTTACAGCAACTGGGGATAGATTCGCGTGCAATGCCTTCATCGCCAACGCCATTTGGTAGGGCACGTGATGATGATGATGATGATGATGATGATGATGATGATGATGATAGATTCTGTCCCATTCCTCACCCCCATTCCCTTCCCATTTGAAGACCTTACCAGGGCATTTATGCAGGCTCAAAGAGTCCGCAATTATAGTTGGTAACAAGAATTGGGTGGAGCTCATGTGGAATTACCCGAGTGCGATGAATCCCTCTCGAGTAAACACGTTACTGAAACTAATACATAAAAGTACAATTAACTCCCCTGTCCCATCTATCCCTTGCCCCCCCCCCCCCCTCCTGCCTCCTTCATCCTTTGTCCCCACCCCGCCCCCCTCCATCCCTTGCCCCCCAGCCCCCTTCCATCCCTTGACCCCCTGCCCCTTAATCCTTTACCCCCCTGCCCCCTTACATCCATTGTCCCCCACTGCCCCTTCATCCTTTACCCCTGTCCCCTCCATCCATTGTCCCCCACTGCCCCCTCCAGCCCCAAGCGTCCTACTGGCGCGCGTGCCTCCTTGCAAGGCAATCAGCGAATCATCAAACTAATGATGGAGAAAGAGGGGAAAATACGTGGAGAAGGGAGTTACACAGAGATACAATGGAACGTGCCGAGTCGTTAAAGTGCTGACACACGAGCTGTTTCGACCTTAACGTTTCCAGAGGACGGGGTGAAAGGGATCGTCTTGTCACACTAAATATCCATCCCCAAACGGTCCTTGCCACGAGGTCCAACTGAACCGTTTGGAATAGATACTGATCTGTTTCTAAACGGATGGCTGGCATCTTTCAGTCAGTCAACGCTCTGCATCGTGCTGATTCCCAATTTTGCAAATGATGTCTTCTGGTAAAGACGTGAAACTCGCGTATTCGGAGAAGTTCTTGATACAGCTGTATCAAGATAATTGTATTCTTTGGAATATCATCAGAGCCGTCTCGAGATAATAGTGTCCTTTGGAATATCATCATCATCATCATCATCATCATCATCATCATCGTCATCATCATCATCATCATGTGCCCTGCAGCATGGCGTTGGCGATTATGGCCCTCCATACGAATCTATCCCTTGTCGATGCAAGTACATCTCCCACCCTCTCTGTCCTCAGCCACCCTGTACGTCTGTCCAGCATTTTCTCCCTGGGTCTACCTGCTGTTCTCTTTCCATCCAGCTTTCCTGTTGTGTGACCAGGTGCTCTGATTTCTCTTTCCTGGTAAAATGTCCTGTAAGTGTTGCTTTTTTTCTTCTAAGCTTCTTTATTAATGATCTTCTTGTGTCTGCCTCCTTCAAGACTTTTTCGTTTGTTTTCTTTGCCGTCCATGGAACTCTCAACATTCTTCTTAGAAACCATATTCCACTTGCCTCGATGTTGTTCTGTTTTGTTTTGGAATAGCGAAAGAAAAGAAAACAAACGAGACAGTCTTGATGGAGGCAGACACAAGTAGATCGTTCATAAGGAAGATTAGGAAAAGACAGGCAACATTTATAGGCCATTTTATGAGGAAGGGGGATTTGGAGCACCTGGTCATAACAGGAAAGCTGGAAGGAAAGAGAGCACCAGGAAGACCCAGGGAGAAAATGCTAGATGGACTTGCAGAGTGGCTGAAGACGACGGGGTGGAGGAGATGCTTGGGGCAACAAAAGATAGAAGTCCATGATCGCCAACGCCATGCAGCAGGGCACCTGATGATGATGATGATGATGATGATGATGATAGCGAAAGCAAAGTTTAAAAAGAAAACATCGGGAGAAGACACTTATGTTCTTTCTGCGCTTTTCTTTCCGAGAGGTCTGATCAATAAACCAGCGAAATACGCTACGACCTTCACCTCACGCTCGTTTTAAAATGATGGTGTAGCACTTCGTCATTTTCTTACTGACAGGTTTGGCCGCGCTAGGTTCAAACAAGTTTCCTCAACTGTACGGGCGCAACGGCTCGTGTGTCAACTACTTTAGGAGGATGGGACAGTCCCCCTCAGCTTTAACTCTTTGACTCCCGCACCCTGTCCACCAGCAGCAACCTGCATTGTCAACGATGATCACAAAGCATAAACTTAACCCTTTGACTCCCTAGATCAGTTGCGTTGGAGTCAACAATGGTGTGTATAAGTGTTTTGCGAGTTGGTGGATAGGTGCTGGAGTCAAAGGGTTAAAGAGTGAAGGACAGAATGTAAGCTGGTCTGTTAGCTCAGTAGTTTAGAACACCAAGCTGTTAGCGCAAGGGACGTGGGTTCGATTCTCCGGCGGGCCACGTTAGACCCCCCCCCCCCCCTATTCCATTGCATTCCATCAATTGAGAACCGAAAAAAGCATTGGTATCTCACAATGCTACTAAAAAATCTAAAGGGTTATTAGAGCAGTTTTTTTTTCTTTTTTTGTTGTTGTTGTTTTTTTTTTGCTAGTCCTCTATACTCTGAGAGCGGTAGGACTTTGAAATCTACAAAACAGAACAGAACCAGATCTTGCCAAGGCAGAGGGCCTGTGTGCAAGTATAGGACTTCCGCCATGATCAGTTTGGATCTTACTCAGACATAGTGTCGTCACGTTAGTGCAATGTTTAATATGGTAATAGTAGGTCTCCCGTCAGTCGGCGTCAGGCTACGGATGATGCGCCCTGGTGTCGTGCCGAGTCGAGTTGATGCCTCTGTAACAGCTTCGGCTGTGGCTGGCAAGGCCGATGCGGGAAAGCAGTCTTTGCGACATTGGATATAATTATATATAGATGCTGGGCTGGATGTGATTGCCTTAACAAGGAAGGCATTATAGAATGGTTTATTTATTCTGAGCGCGGAGATGAGAAACTGAAACCGAAACGGACAGGTTGTGGGACTGAAGAGGTGTTTGGGAAGGTGAGGGTGGGGGTGACGGGAAGGATGGAGCAGTGGAGGAGAGAAAAGGGAAAGACAACGGGGAACGGGGGGAAGAGGAGGAGAGGAGGAGGGGTTGGAGTAGAGGAGTATGATGGAAATGTCATTACTTTGATTTGACGACCGAGATAACGCTGGCGACACGTAAGCCTTTACAGCACATGTCAGTTGGACCATGTTGGGTACATCTGACCCGCTGCTGACCCGCGCCTGACCGGGCTGTTAGGACAAAGGAGCTTGTGATGTGTCTGGTAAGACAAAGGAGCTTATGGTATATGGCTGATAGGACAAAGGAGCTTGTGATGTGGCTGATATAGGACAAAGGTTGCTTGTGGTATGGCTGCTGGCAGATAGGACAAAGGAGCTTGTGATATGGCTGATCAGGACAAAGGAGCTTGTGATGTGTGATAGGCAGTGTGAGTAGGAGACAAAGGAGCTTGTGATGTGGCTGGCTGATAGACAAAGGAGCTTGTGATGTGGCTGGTGATAGGACAAAGGAGCTTGTGATGTGGCTGGATGATAGGACAAAGGAGCTTGTGATATGGCTGGGTGATAGGACAAAGGACTTGT
This sequence comes from Monoplex corrugatus, assembly GCA_030674185.1. NCBI lineage: Eukaryota > Metazoa > Mollusca > Gastropoda > Littorinimorpha > Ranellidae > Monoplex > Monoplex corrugatus. The sequence goes on from JAPXFY010000023.1 coordinate 67,303,218, forward strand.
GATGTGCTGGTGATAGGACAAAGGAGCTTGTGGATGTGGCGGGTGATAGGACAAAGGAGCTTGTGATGTGTGGCTGATAGACAAAGGAGCTTGTGATGTGGCTGGGTGATAGGACAAAGGAGCTTGTGATGTGGCTGGTGATAGAACAAAGGAGCTTGTGATGTGGATGGCTGATAGGACAAAGGAGCTTGTGATGTGGCTGAATATAGGACAAAGGAGCCCTTGTGATGTGGCTGGTGATAGACAAAGGAGCTTGTGATGTGGCTGGGTGATAGGACAAAGGAGCTTGTGATGTGTGGCTGATAGGACAAAGGAGCTTGTGATGTGGCTGGGTGATAGGACAAAGGAGCTTGTGATGTGGCTGGGTGATAGACAAAGGAGCTTGTGATGTGGATGGTGATAGGACAAAGGAGCTTGTGATGTGGCTGGGTGATATGGACAAAGGAGCTGTGATGTGGCTGGGTGATAGGACAAAGGAGCTTGTGATGTGGCTGGGTGATAGACAAAGGAGCTTGTGATGTGATGGCTGATAGGACAAAGGAGCTTGTGATGTGGCTGGGTGATAGGACAAAGGAGCTTGTGATGTGGCTGGGTGATAGGACAAAGGAGCTTGTGATGTGGCTGGGTGATAGGACAAAGGAGCTTGTGATATGGCTGGGTGATAGGACAAAGGAGCTTGTGATGTGGATGGCTGACAGGACAAAGGAGTTTGTGATGTGGCTGGCTGATAGGACAAAGGAGCTTGTGATGTGGCTGGGTGATAGGACAAAGGAGCCTGTGATGTGGCTGGCTGATAGGACAAAGGACCTTGTGATGTGGCTGGCTGATCAGACAAAGGAACTTGTGGTGTGGCTGGGTGATAGGACAAAGGAGCCTGTGATGTGGCTGGCTGATCAGACAAAGGAGCTGTGATGTGGCTGGGTGATAGGACAAAGGACCTTGTGATGTGGCTGGCTGATCAGACAAAGGAGCTTGTGATGTGGCTGGGTGATAGGACAAAGGAGCTTGTGATGTGGCTGATAGGACAAAGGAGCTTGTGATGTGGATGGGTGATAGGACAAAGGAGCTTGTGATGTGGCTGGCTGATAGGACAAAGGAGCTTGTGATGTGGCTGGGTGATATGACAAAGGAGCTTGTGATGTGGCTGGGTGATAGGACAAAGGAGCTTGTGATATGGCTGGGTGAATAGGACAAAGGAACTTGTGATATGGCTGGGTGATAGGACAAAGGAGCTTGTGACATGGGTGATATGACAAAGGAGCTTCTGATGTGGCTGATAGGACAAAGGAGCTTGTGATGTGGCTGGGTGATAGGACAAAGGAGCTTGTGATGTGGATGGCTGAGAGGACAAAGGAGCTTGTGATGTGGCTGATAGGACAAAGGAGCCTGTGATGTGGCTGGGTGTTAGAACAAAGGAGCTTGTGATGTGGATGGCTGATTGGACAAAGGAGCTTGTGATGTGGCTGATAGGACAAAGGAGCCTGTGATGTGGCTGGGTGATAGGACACAAAGGAGCTTGTGATGTGGCTGGGTGATATGACAAAGGAGCTTGTGATGTGGATGGCTGATAGGACAAAGGAGCTTGTGATGTGGATGGCTGATATGACAAAGGAGCCTGTGATGTGGCTGGCTGATAGGACAAAGGAGCTTGTGATGTGGCAGGGTGATAGACAAAGGAGCTTGTGATGTGGCTGGGTGATAGGACAAAGGAGCTTGTGATGTGGCAGGGTGATAGGACAAAGGAGCTTGTGATGTGGATGGCTGATAGGATAAAGGAGCTTGTGATGTGGCTGGGTGATATGACAAAGGAGCCTGTGATGTGGCTGGGTGATAGGACAAAGGAGCTTGTGATGTGGCAGGGTGATAGGACAAAGGAGCTTGTGATGTGGCTGGGTGATATGACAAAGGAGCTTGTGATGTGGATGGCTGATAGGACAAAGGAGCTTGTGATGTGGCTGGGTGATAGGACAAAGGAGCTTGTGATGTGGCTGGGTGATAGGACAAAGGAGCTTGTGATGTGGATGGCTGATAGGACAAAGGAGCTTGTGATGTGGATGGCTGATAGGACAAAGGAGCTTGTGATGTGGATGGCTGATAGGACAAAGGAGCTTGTGATGTGGATGGCTGATAGGACAAAGAAGCTTGTGATATGGTTGGCTGACAGGACAAAGGAGTTTGTGATGTGGCTGGCTGACAGGACAAAGGAGTTTGTGATGTGGTTGGCTGATAGTACAAAGGAGCTTGTGATTTGGCTTATATAGGACGGAGCTTGTGATTTGGCTGGGTGATAGGACAAAGGAGCTTGTGATATGACTGTGTGATAGGACAAATGAGCTTGTGACATAGCTGTGTGATAGGACAAATAAACTTGTGATATGGCTGATATAGGACAATGTGGCTGTAAATACACAGTCTAGACACACTTAAGTTCAACGTCAGGCCAAGCAGAGGAAGCATTATTGATTTCGTCGGATTATTGAGATGGAACAAACAAAAACAAACAAAAAAGTATGCTGAATGATTTCGTTAGGATAAATATTGTTGAGAGAGAGAGAGAGAGAGAGAGAGAGAGAGAGAGAGAGAGACAGACAGACAGGCAGACAGACAGACAGAGAGAGACAGAGACAGACAGACAGAGAGAGGCTGATACTGACACTGTATTAAATGGTAAAGGCCATCGACGCATATACGATGTTAATACATGTATAATACATACTGTCTTGCACGTATTCACACACACACATACATTCATATACGCATCCGATCATGAAAATATGAAACACTTTTATACATTCTTATGCACAGACAATGATATTGTAGCTGTGCATGCATACATTCATGCATGCGTATGTTCGCACGCACACGTGCGTGCTTAGAAAATAAATACATGCAGTAAACAAATCGGTTTTATGATTTTAGTAGTTACCCGAATCGAACTGGTGAATGCCAAAGTTTGAATGACCTTGCCTCGATGTCAAGGTCACACGACGAAATTGTTGAAATATATGTTTTTTGCTGCTGTGCCTATGTTTCATAACCGATTGATACCATGTTTGGTTCACTACATCACTTAACTATTTAACCCTTTGGCTCCTGCACCCTTTCCACCAACTGTAAAAACTTAATCCTTTGACTCCCTCACCTAACCGGTGGATAGGGTAAGGTAATCAAAGGGTTACATTTTTGCTTTGCTAGCATGGTTGACAATGCAGTATCGTATGCATTCATAATATTCCATTTCCAACATGGTATCACAATAATCCAGAATCCACGTGGAATAATAATACTCCAAAACCGCATACATAATGCTCTAAAATCCACATGTAGCCACAACACTCCAGAATCCAAATGCAAGCGTGATACTCAAAAATCCACATGTATCCACATGTAATCCACATGTAATCCACACGTAATCCACATGTAATCCACATGTAATCCACACGTAATCCACACGTAATCCACAAAATCCACATGTAATCCACACGTAATCCACACGTAATCCACACGTAATCCACACGTAATCCACACGTAATCCACAAAAATCCACATGTAATCCACACGTAATCCACACGTAATCCACACGTAATCCACATGTAATCCACACGTAATCCACACGTAATCCACACGTAATCCACAAAAATCCACACGTAATCATTATACTCCAGAACTCTTCTGTGCAAGAACAAATCTATATAATTTCACCAGACAAATCTGGAATGTGCCAGCCTCACAGAGATCTTATCTCCAGAGTTATTGATGCCAGTGGGCAGCGCATTACGAACTTGACAATTACACGGAAAGGTTCAAAGGCGTTGAGACAGATGGTAATGGTTCGGTGATCCATCTTTTTCCCCCCCATTTCCTCACATCAGTAATAAATAATTATGTTCTGAGGTGCTCTTTTTTTTTATACGAGCAGTACACACGCTTTGTCACTCACTAACTGACGTGGACACAATACCCTTCGGTTTTTGTTTTTTTCGTCACTTGCCTCACGTGACATTCATTGTTAAAAATTGCTTTCTGGGTTCACGGGGCCACTCAATCTGTCTAGACTCAAAGTACCTCTGTGTGGCATGCTCCTAAAACCTCACAACAATACCCTAGACACAAATGATTCTGTGCACACGCGCGCGGAATGTAGTGACACGCATTCTGTGACCGAGCTTCTCAGATGCCATTACTGGCGAGAAACGGTGGGGTTGATTGCAAGGGGGGGTTATCCACTTAATCACCGGGCATTGTCAGCCGGCAGCTCCGGTAACCGTTATTGACACAATCCCTAGCGATTAAAGGGGAGAAGCGGGGGAAAAAAAAAAGGGTTTGAACGCTTGGATAACATGGCGGTTTTATTGTCGCGTGTCTTGTGTATCGGTCAGGTCGATAGCGGCTGTCGGCTGAACTGTCTGAAATGTTGCCTGGCCTGGCCGTTATGATGCGATTTGTTTGAAATATGGGATGGCTTTATTATCGTAATTTTGTCGTGTTTCTGTCATTCGTTTTTCTGCTTCTCTGTGGACATTTCCTCCATCGATCGATCGAGAGGAGAGAGAGAGAGAGAGAGAGAGAGAGAGAGAGAGAGAGAGAGAGAGAGAGAGAGATTTGCTCATGGAATAGGGTGTGATAATAGGCTTGTTTTCTTATTCGTACTGTATGGTAATAAAGAGGAAAAAAAACGACTAACATGTGATTGACGACCTAGTGACTATACACACATAAGTTGTTCGAGTGGAATTGTCTTTGTATGAACAAGACCAAGTCTTAGTAATTGACGCTTACAACTGCCATATCCCAAATTTTACGTGAAGCAAAACGTTTACAATTTGGCGAACAATGTAGATGCCTACCTCTTTCCAGACCTGTACGAACCTTTGCATAAGAAATGCCACACTGGGGATTGCTCACAGCGGGGAAAAATACTCAGGCCAAATTTGCATAACTTGACTAACGCATGTGAAGATCTGTTTAGAAGTTTGGTTTCTGTAATGATCTGGTGATCAGGGCAAGTTTTCTCCACTTCAGTTCAAAACCATTTTTATTGTCCCTGTTGAAAAAATCATCGTGTACAGTATTCATTTGCCAGCAATTAATTAGAAACTAAGACATTATTTGTTCTGTGCAATAATGGCAACAGTGTGTAATTGTAGTTTCAGTAATCGACCATTTGGAGTTTTTGGTTTTGTTTTTACACATGCGCGGTGAACTACCAAGAATGATTGTTAATTTGGTCAAATTTCTTTTTACTGCTTCTGAGATGAGAGAAAGACTTATTACTGATATACAAAAGGAAACATGTTGTTTGGTGTATAAGTTGAGATTCGAACGAATGTGCATGTTTTCCGTTTGTCTGTGTCTGTTTTCTTCTGTGTCTCTGTTTCTCTCTGTGTTATATTTTGTGTCTTCTGATCACCCGTCCATGAAGGGGCTGTTGGCCTTGACTCATTACAAATTCCTGGGATCCTGAGTGTTCATGGGTTCGATGTTAGGCCCCTGATAGGATATACGAAGATATTTGAAAATTTGATTTCTCTTCAAGATGATAATGGAAAACTCCACTTTTTAGGCGGGATGGTTGTTTCTTTTCATAGAGCCGTGGACTCAGGATCTGACAACCTGGCTTCAGTCCCAGCCCTGCAACATTAAACATTGTCCTGTTTGCTGCCCATCGTAATGTTCTCATCATTCTGGTGGTGTCAGCTTAGTGTCTCAATAGTCTTTCCAACCTTTCACCCCTTTCCACTCCCTAGTTCAAGACCTTGCCAGCGCATAGGGTATGGAATCTGCCAGATAACTGCTGGCAGATTTGGGTGGAGCGCATATGGAATTTTCAGAGTGAGACGATTCCCTCTTGAACAAACTCCAAGCCCCAAACTCCGCTACACCTCATGTAGTAGATTTTGTTTTATTTGTCGCTTTTAGCAATGTTTTACCGTTTTAACGCTATGTTGCTGCATCGTCTGCATACATCTTTGGTGGGAGTGCCTGCTGGGTGTTTTTATGTTTCCAGACGTCACCAGACACTGAAATGTCTTACATTTACAGGATGCTGAACGTGCAGACTGGATGTTTGGAGTCCATATACACAGAAGGGGCTTCAGGTAACTGACAGGTCTGCACACATGTTGACCTGGGAGATCAGAAATTAAAAAAATCTCCACCTTTTCCCCCACCAGGCGAGAGGTACCCTGGCAGGATCGATCCCAAATCTTCGGATTGGAAGTACGTTTTTTTTTTCAGGTGGTCAATAAAATATCTGAACTATAGTGTAGTCAGTTATCTGTGTTAGTTATACCAGAAAAAAAAAGGAAGACGAGTGAAAAAGTATGTTGTTTTGGAAAAAAAAAAGTACATTCATAGATGCAAGTTTGAAAAGACTGTACCAAACGTAACCTCTTTTAAAAGGTACCTTGCTATAAAATGCCACATAGAAGAATATAATGCAAAAATGAGTTGAATCTGCACACTTTTAAAACAAAATGGCTGCCATATTTACCTTCGATAACAACCGAGTCTTGATTCTGTGTGTTCACATTGTAATACAAATGTTGTCAGTGTATGTGATGGAATGTGGGATAGCGAGTCTGATTTCTTAATAACACGCCCGCGTATGTTGACAAATTGGTTTGTTATTGTTGTTATTCATTGTTTTTATTATTGGTGATCGTGCTTCATGTAGATGTTTCTCAAACATATGGATATATCTGCATGCATGCATACAAATTTGATCTTATGATCTTATTGCTTTTGCTGTTTTCCATTTGTTTATATTACTTGTTCAGAGTGAATAAAAGAAACTTTGAAAAAGAAGTATCTTCTTCCGAAATGCTACATTCCTGAGCCTGTGCGACTGTTAGTGTACTCAGCCTTCAAAACACGTTATTACTCAAGGATAATAGCTTTAGGTCCCACTGGACCCGTCTTACGGCTAGTCCATAAGTACCCAGAAGCTTGCCCCAGGAAGAAAAAAAATAATGTGTCTGCAGTGCGACAGACGGATGTCTGCACGAGGACAATCTGTTTTGTTGTGTGGTTGTCATGTTTTTGTTCCTGAGAGTTGGACAATAATGGTGATTTGAAATTCAAATTGTTTCATGAAACCCAGACCTGGTGTCTGGTCTTTATGCTTGCATAAAATGCATGTGGTTGTGTGGTGGCTTGGAATATGCATGTGGTTGTGTGGTGGCTTGGAATATGCATGTGGTTGTGTGGTGGCTTGGAATATGCATGTGGTTATGTGGTGGCTTGGAATATGCATGTGGTTGTGTGGTGGCTTGGAATATGCATGTGGTTGTGTGGTGGCTTGGAATATGCATGTGGTTGTGTGGTGGCTTGGAATATGCATGTGGTTGTGTGGTGGCTTGGAATATGCATGTGGTTGTGTGGTGGCTTGGAATATGCATGTGTGTTGTGATGGCTTGGAATATGCATGTGGTTGTGTGGTGGCTTGGAATATGCATGTGGTTGTGTGGTGGCTTGGAATATGCATGTGGTTGTGTGGTGGCTTGGAATATGCATGTGGTTATGTGGTGGCTTGGAATATGCATGTGGTTGTGTGGTGGCTTGGAATATGCATGTGGTTATGTGGTGGCTTGGAATATGCATGTGGTTATGTGGTGGCTTGGAATATGCATGTGGTGGCTTGGAATATGCATGTGGTTGTGTGGTGGCTTGGAATATGCATGTGGTTATGTGGTGGCTTGGAATATGCATGTAGACGTGTGGAGGAAAACACGATTTTGTACCCGTTTGCGTTCACGCTGGTTGAGAGATAGACACGTTGCTTTGATGTTTTATCATGTCTTTTTTCTTAATAATTGCTGATAATGATATATACACAATTAGCATGTTTAATATGCAGTCATTAGAACATGCTATTTGTGTACATATCAAACTCCGTCTTGTACCCCTTTGCGATCACGCTGGTTAAGAGAAAGGCACGTTGATTTGATATTTTATGGCGTTTTGTTAATAATTGTTAAGAATGATCTATGCACAAGTAGTATGTTTTAATATGCAATGATAGAGATAGATACGTGATTTGATATTTATCATGCTTTGTCAATGACTGTGTATGATGATATATGCACAAGTAGTATGTTTTAATATGCAGTCATAAGCGATATATGTTTTGATTTGATATGCAATCATAGAGATACATATTTTAATTTGACATTGTATCATGCTTTGTTAGTGACTGTGTATACTGATATATGCACAAGTGATATGTTTTAATATGCAGTCATAGGGATGGCTATTTTGATCTGATATTGTATCATTTTTTTGTCAGTGATTGTGTATATGATATATGCACAAGTGATATGTTTTAATATGCAGTCATAGGGATGGCTATTTTGATCTGATATTGTATCATGTTTTGTCAGTGATTGTGTATAATGATATATGCACAAGTGATATGTTTTAATATGCAGTCATAGGGATGGCTGTTTTGATCTGATATTGTATCATGTTTTGTCAGTGATTGTGTATAATGATATATGCACAAGTGATATGTTTTAATATGCAGTCATAGGGATGGCTATTTTGATCTGATATTGTATCATGTTTTGTCAGTGATTGTGTATAATGATATATGCACAAGTGATATGTTTTTAATATGCAGTCATAGGGATGGCTATTTTGATCTGATATTGTATCACGTTTTGTCAGTGATTGTGTATAATGATATATGCATATGCGCAAGTAATATGATTTAATATGCAATCATAGAGATAGGTATTTTGGTTTGATATTTTATCATGCTTTGTCAATGAGTAAGTGTCATGATATATGCACAAGTGATATGTTTTAATATGCAATCATAGAGATAGATATTTTAGGGCTAACGAAAACAGCACGTATAGCGTATATTTGTTGATGGACGCGGTAGTCAAGTGAGTAAATGTCCTGGGTTCGATTCGCCTGGAGTCTGTAACTGGTGGGTGAAATGTAGATTTTCCCAATCTTCCAGGTCAGCATATGTTTTTGGCTCCCCTTCCTGTGTGTACACATGCAGAATATCGAATATGCACGTTAAGGATTCTATGAATCATGGCATCATCATCATCATCATCATCATCATCATACATCATCATCTCATCATCTCATCTCATCATCATGTGCCCTGCCGCATGGCGTTGGCGATCGTGGCCCTCCATATGTATCTATCCCTTGATGCCGCAAGCACATCTTCCACCCTCTCTGTCCTCTGCCACTCTGCAAGTCCGTGCAATATTTTCTCCCTGGGTCTACCTGGTGCTCTCTTTCCCTCCAGCTTTTGTGTTAATCATGGCAATAGCTGGCTTATTGAAACATGAAAACACCGAGTATGCAAGTGCACCAAAGACAGACCATGTAATACCATAGTGGGGGTGTGATCAACTCGTCTCATCATCATCATCAGGTGCCGTATGGCGTTGGCGATCATGGACTTCCATCTATCTCTATCTCTTGTTGCCTCAAGCATCTCCTCCACCCTCCTCGTCTTCAGCCACTCTGCAAGTCCGTCTAGTGTCTTCTTCCTGGGTCTACCTGGTGCTCTCTTTCCCTCCAGCTTTCCCGTTGTGACCAGGTGCTCCAATTCCCCTTTCCTCATAAAATGGCCTATAAATGTTGCCTGTCTTTTCCTAATCTTCCTTATGAATGATCTACTTGTGTCTGCCTCCATCAAGACTGTCTCGATTGTTTTGCTGTCCATGGAACTCTCAACATTCTTCTCGACTTCAGCTTGAATTCTCCGTGCCATTAAACCGTCTGATTATGTATAATGCGCTGTGAGACCAAATGAAGTTTGGAAATGAAATGCTGTATAAGAACGATTGGTCATAATAATGTTCTATTACCCGTGGATGATAAATAAGGATTAATCTTATCTCCTTTCCTACTTGTCTGTCTTCTCTGTCCCTTCTCTCTCTCCACCCCCACCCCCACTTCCCAGCCTCATCCATTTTGTGCGTGTGTGTGTTGTGTGTGTGCGTGCGTGTGTGTGTGTGTGTGTGTGTGTGTGCGTGCGTGCGTGCGTGTGTGTGTGTGTGTGTGTGTGTGTGTGTGCGTGCGTGCGTGCGTGTGTGTGTGTGTGTGTGTATGTATGTATGTACGTATGTGTGTGTGTGTGTGTGTGTGTGTGTGTGCGTGCGTGTGTGTGTGTGTGTGTGTGTGTGTGTGTGCGTGCGTGCGTGTGTGTGTGTGTGTGTGTATGTATGTATGTACGTATGTGTGTGTGTGTGTGTGTGTGTGTGTGCGTGTGCGCGTGCGCGCGCGCGCGCGTTTCTGTGTGTCTGTTCTTCGTGTCTGCCTATCTGTTCTGCAAGCCGCTGTGAATGATTCAACGTGGAAACTGCCTCGAACTGCGTCCATAAACGGCGCATGAAAGCCAGTACCAAAGCCTTTAATCATCATTGCAGGGTGGTGGGGCCTCAGGTGTGCCGAGAGTTAATCTAACAACCCCCGTAGCTTTCACTGAACCCAAGCCTGATGATGTTCTCACCTTCGAAATTTTATGCCAACCACCTTCTGGAAATTATGTGCTAGAAATTTCTTCTTTTCTGTCACTCTCTTTTGTTTCTTTCTTCCTCCTTTGCTTTCTGTCATTTCTTCCTATCATTTTTTGCCTCGCTGGTCCGTTCGCCTGTATGTTTTTCCATAAAGTCTTACGTACTTTCTTTTAAGATTGATAATTGAGTACATGTGTTAAGTGCATTTTTCCCCCCGTTGGGTTGCCAGGGGCTCTTTCAGAATAAATAGTATCCCCACCTTCTGGAAATTCTGTGCTAGAAATTTCATCTTTTCTCTCACTGTCTTTGTTTCTGCCTTGTTGCCTTGTTTTCTGTCATTTCTATATATTTTCTGCCTTAATGGTCTATTCACTTGTATTTTTTCGATAAAGTTTGACGTACTTTTTCTTCGGTTGATAATTGGGTACATGTATTAAGTGCATTTTTTGCTCTAAGGAGGTAAGATATGCGGAAGCAATTTTAGGTAATTTATGCCTGTTTTTATATATGTTTTGGTGTCCTTATGTCTGCTTATATTTGTATTCAGGTGTGTTTTTTAAATCTCCCCTGTGCGATAAATCGGACGTAATGGTCCTACGCCGGGGGCATGTCCTTAGATTATGTGCGCGAATGCATTGATATGTGTACTTAATTTTCTTTCTTTTTTTTCCTGTTGATGTTTTGTGTGTTTTGAAGCGGTTATTGTCCCTGATATGGCTCTGCGCAGTCGGCTGGTCTTTAAACAACAATAAAAGAAAAAAAGTGCATTTTTGGCTCTTAGGAAGCAGTTTTGGTAACTTATGCCCGTTTTTATATATGGTTTAGTGTCCTTAGGTTTTAAAGTCCATGGTCAATATGGCCGTAGGGGCGGTGAACTGTTAAAGATTTCACTTGTCTAGGGCCGGCATTATGAAAGGCGGAGCCCATCCCTCTCCTTTCGCCGCCTTTTTAAACCTCCCCGACCGAAGTCAGGTACCCATTCACTGCTGGGTGGACAGAGGGAGTTTTCAGGCCGGAAAAATCGAACCAGCGTTTAGCGGATTCGAACCACGACCTTCCGCACCGCAGACGAGCGCTCTAACCACTCGACTACAGGCCCCCTTATTGTCCTTAGTTATCTTTAAATTTGAAATCAGGTCTGTTTTTTTAAATCCATTGTGAGATTAATTGGATAGAATGGTCAACCCCAGGGGCATGTCCTTAGATTATATGAGCGAATGCGTTGATATATGTACTTAACTTTCAGTTTCCTTTTTTTTTCCTGTTGAAGTATTGTGTACGTTGTGAACTGGTTATAGGCCTGGTATGGTTATATGCAGTCGGCTGAGCTCTAAACAAAAATAACAGCAACAGTCACTTCTTTTGTTCGCATCGTACATGGTAGACCCAGGTAGACCCAAGGACAAAATGCTAGACGGACTTGCGGAGTGGCTGAAGACGAGGAGGGTGGAGGAGATGCTTGGGGCAGCAAGAGATAGAGACAGATGGAAGTCCATGATCGCCAACGCCATGCGGCAGGGCACCTGATGATGATGATGGTGATGTACATGGTCAGACCACATCTGGTCATGAATGTTGTTATTCTTTTTTTTCCCCAGTTCCTGCTGGCTGCTGAAGAGCTTGGTGGTCACAGGAGTTGTTGTTGGCAGAGTGTCTCCCGTGGCACCATTTTTGATAGAGTTCGCATCAGAAAAAAACACAAAAGAGTAAGAACGCGTATTTAATACAACAAGACACGACAGGCGCAAACTAACTGGCCTTTGTCAAGCGTAAGATCACAAACAAACACCAGATACAAAAATTAGGAGAAAAAGACTGAAACTTCCCTGCTGCTCCGTCCAGTGTGAGAAAAGGAATAAACCGGAATAAGCTCAGTCTGCTGAAGCCATGAAGTGTCTGTTGAAGCCATTCATTACTGAAACCATTATTAAGTGTTTGTGGAAGCCATCAATTGTTTGCTGAAGCCATTAAGCGTCTGCTGAAGCCATTAAACGTCTGCTGAATGTATTAAATGTCTATTGATGTCACCAAGTGTCTATCGAAGCCACTAAGTGTCTGTTGAAGACATTAAGTATCTGTTGAAGTCATTAAGTTTCAGATGAAGTCAATAAGTGTCTGCTGGAGCCATTCAATGTCTGCTTGAGCGATTATTTGCTGAAGCCACGAATTGTCTTCTGAAGCCATTTACTACGGAAGCCAGTAAGTATATGCTGAAGCCATACACTGTTCTCTGAAGCGATTAAGTGACTATTGAAGCCATAAGTGTCTGATGAAGCCATTTAACATCTGCTGGAGCCATTGATTGTCTGCTGAAGCCGTTGGGTGTGCTGAAGCCACTTGTCTTGGACTCTGGCAGACAAACTCGTTAAGAGAAGAACAGTGATGCAGATGGTGACAAATGATACGATCGATGTAGTTCTGTGTTCCTTCCAGACTGTATGGCGGCACACTATATGCCCCGTCCTGTCCCTTCTCTATCTGTCTGTCTTCGTGTCTCTCTGCCTGTCTGTGCCTCTCTGCCTCCTCTCTGTTTTTATGTCTCTATCATTTTGTTTGTCTGCCTTCCTGTATCTCTCTCTCTCTCTCTCTCTCTCTCTCTGTATATGTCTGAGTGTATATAAAAGGAAATAGAAAGAGGAGGGGACACGCTAATCAAAATTGCAATGGCAATTGCAGCTGGAAGAGTCCAGTTTCTGACTGATGATCACTGATCGCTTTTGAACAATTGAGAACAGTCATAATGCTACCAATTTTGAAGAACAAGGTCTCCCAACAGTGTAAAAATCGCTACTCACAGTTCCGTAGCTTTCGATGGCGTTCTCGCCATCTTCGTCAGCGCTCTAATGCTGTCTGCGTGAATCTCTACTCAGATCTCGCGAACAGTCATCATTGTCATCATCATCATGTACCCTGCCGCATGGCGTTGCCGATCATGGCCCTCCGTATGAACCTATCCCTTGTCGCTGCAAGTACATCTTCCACCCTCTCTGTCCTCAGCCACCCTGCAAGTCCGTCCAATATTTTCTTCCTTGAGCACAGTCATCATTATCATCATCAAGTGCCTTGCCTCATGGCGTTGGCGATCATAGACTGCCATCTGTCTCTATCCCTTGTTGCCTCAAGCACCTCCTCCACCTTCTTTGTCTTCAGCCACTTTGCAAGTCCGTCCAATATATTCTTCCTGAGTCTATGTGGTGCTCTCTTTCCCTGCAGCTTTCCTGTTGTGACCAGGCACAGTACGAATACGAAACAGAACTTCATATCAAACATAATCATGCAATCACTTGACTAAGGAACCAGAAAAAACACGAAAGAAGAATACGAACGCGTATTTAATACAACAAGACAAGACAGGCACAACTGGTCTTTGTCAAGCGTAAGATTACAAACAAACAAACACCAGATAAAAAAACAATTGAGAAAAACATTGAAACTTCCCTGCTGCTGTTTCTTACATTTGACACAGCAGCAGGGAAGTTTCAGTCTTTTTCTCAATTTTTTTTATCTGGTGTTTGTTTGTTTGTTTGTTTGTAATCTTACACTTGAAGCCGAAAATTTGTGCCTGTCTTGTCTTGTTGTATTAAATACGCGTTCGTATTCTTCTTTCGTGTTTTTTCTGGTTCCTGTTTGCTTGCACGCGGGCAATCACATTTGTTTTGACAAAATATTAAAAAAATACCTTGTTTGTAAAAGATCCTTGGGAGTATAAAACACAACGTTTGACAAAGGGCCTGGGCTCGAAACGTTGTGTTTTATACTCCCAAAGATCTTTTACAAACAAGGTATTTTTTAATATTTTGTTTTTACCCTCAAGATCCAGCAGTCACATTTTGTTTTACCCACACTTGTTTTGGATTTTACTTGACTAAAGCAAGTTTTTGTGCAGTAGACGGAAATTTGATGGATAATGGTTACAGCTGAACAGAAAGGAGGATGGGGGAAGGCCAGAATGGTCTGCGCTTCGCAAATAGAATAGGGAGTGTGGAATTTGTCATTTGGATGGTTCTGTATTATCATCATCATCAGGTACCCTACCGCTTGGTGTTGGCGATCATGGTCTTCCATCTGTCTCTATCTCTCGTTGCCCCATGCATCTCCTCCACCCTCCTCGTCTTCAGCCACTCTGCAAGTCCGTCCAGCATTTTCTCCCTGGGTCTACCTGGTGCTGTCTTTCCTCCAGCTTTCCCGTTGTGACCAGGTGCTCCAAATCCCCCTTCATCATAAAATGGCCTATAAATGTTGCCTGTCTTTTCCTAATCTTCCTTATGAATGATCTACTTGTGTCTGCCTCCATCAAGACTGTCTTGTTTGTTTTCTTTGCTGTCCATGGAACTCTCAACATTCTGCTTAGAAACCACATTTCGGCTGCTTCAATCTTGTTCTGGCTTTGCTTGTTGACTGTCCACGCCTCACATCCGTACAACAGTATTGGTTCTATATAACATTCAATGGTTACAGCTGAACAGAAAGGAGGATGGGGGAAGGCCAGAATGGTCTGGGCTTAGCAAATAGAATAGGGAGTGTGGAATTTGTCATTTGGATGGTTCTGTATAATAGTGTAATAAATTCAGCAGGGTTTTCCAACCAGAACGATGTATCTTCCATCTGTGTTCCTTTTTGTGATACACTAATCTGGCAAGTAACCCTGTATGTGCATCATTCAGCTGTGCCTACATTGATTTACAGGAAGACCATCATTGTAGGGTTATAGACCCTAGTTATGGGCAAGAAAAGCTATAGTAGGATGGGTCGTATTACATTCTCTCTCCGGCTCCTCCAGACTCATCAGCTCGTTCAGATGACTGACGAGCAAGCAGACCAGTTTTACGGTCTGAGCTGATGAGATTGTATGTATGTCTGATGATAGACAGCCCTGTGAATGTCAATGTTCTGTCACTATATAAGCTGGATTCCCCCATCTTCTGGAAATGCTGTATCCCGAAATTTCATGTTTTCTGCTACTCTGTCTGCTTCTGCGAGCCTGGTCTGTGTGTGTGTGTGTGTGTGTGTGTGTGTGTGTGTGTGTGTGTGTGTGTGGTGTGTGTGTGTGTGGTGTATGTGTGTGTTGTGTTGTGTGTGTGTGTGTGTGTGTGTGTGTGTGTGTGTGTGTATGTGTGTGTGTGTGTGTGTGTGTGTATGTGTGTGTGTATGTGTGTGTGTGTGTGTGTGTGTGTGTGTGTGTGTGTGTGTGTGTGTGTGTGTGTGTGTGTGTGTGTGTGGTTGTGGTGTTTTGTTGTTGTTTCTGTTCTTTTTTTTTTTTTTTTTTTTTTTGCTGTACTAGAAATTTGGTCTTATCTGACAATGTCCTTGTTTCTGCGAGCCTCTGTTTTTAACATCTGCCGTGGAAAAAGGAGGTTAACTGTTTTCATTTTTCTTTTTTTTTTCTTCCAATTTTCTGTCCTGTCCCTTATCTGATACCACTTTCATGGTCACAGCATCTGGGAAATTCATAATTGTGATGGCGACGACGATGGGGATGGTGCTATAGAGTTCCATTCTGATTAAGACTGCGTGACTAGTCAGTACTCACTGCTTACTTTGGTAATGTATCCTGGCATCAACGAGGCCCCAGAGATACAGGCATCTGTGGTGTTGGTCTGGAGAGTGGAACAACTCCCTTTACGACTCGTCCATGAATTGGAGGAGACCCGAGTGTGTGTGGTCCCAATCTTCCCAATGACTCCATAGTACACTCAACTGGGTCTGGGAGCCAGCTGGGGCTGAAAGATCCTAGAATGATTTTTTTTTCAGGAGTGTTGAGATTCAAATCCTCAGCCTTCCAGGCGGTAGTCCGTTGCTCTATTATTGTCTTTCTGTCGCTGTTTTTTAAAAAAAAATGTTCCCCCACTCATTTACGTTTGTCCTTAGAAAATCTTGAATTTTGTTTTGTTTTGTTTTGTTTTGTTTTGTTTGGTTCTTTCTTTTGTTCTTTGTTTTGTCTTTCTTTTGGTCTCAGTCTCTGACTGACTTTAAAGAGCCCAGAACTCGAAGTACGTAGCCCAGAGCATGAAGTACGTAGCCCCGAACTCGAAGTACGTAGCCCAGAGCATGAAGTACGTAGCCCCGAACTCGAAGTACGTAGCCCAGAGCATGAAGTACGTAGCCCCGAACTCGAAGTACGTAGCCCAGAGCATGAAGTACGTAGCCCCGAACTCGAAGTACGTAGCCCAGAGCATGAAGTACGTAGCCCCGAACTCGAAGTACGTAGCCCGAACTCGAAGTACGTAGCCCCGAACTCGAAGTACGTAGCCCAGAGCATGAAGTACGTAGCCCCGAACTCGAAGTACGTAGCCCAAAGCATGAAGTACGTAGCCCAAAGCATGAAGTACGTAGCCCAAAGCATGAAGTACGTAGCCCAAAGCATGAAGTACGTAGCCCAAAGCATGAAGTACGTAGCCCAAAGCATGAAGTACGTAGCCCAGAGCATGAAGTACGTAGCCCAAAGCATGAAGTACGTAGCCCAAAGCATGAAGTACGTAGCCCAGAGCATGAAGTACGTAGCCCAGAGCATGAAGTACGTAGCCCAGAGCATGAAGTACGTAGCCCAGAGCATGAAGTACGTAGCCCAGAGCATGAAGTACGTAGCCCAGAGCATGAAGTACGTAGCCCAAAGCATGAAGTACGTAGCCCAGAGCTTGAAGTACGTAGCCCAAAGCATGAAGTATGTAGCCCAGAGCATGAAGTACGTAGCCCAAAGCATGAAGTACGTAGCCCAGAGCATGAAGTACGTAGCCCAGAGCATGAAGTACGTAGCCCAGAGCATGAAGTACGTAGCCCAGAGCATGAAGTACGTAGCCCAAAGCATGAAGTACGTAGCCCAAAGCATGAAGTACGTAGCCCAGAGCATGAAGTACATAGCCCAGAACACGAAGTAACTAGCCCAGAACATGAAGTGTGTAGCCCAGAACACGAAAAACATAGCCCCGAACATGAAGTACGTCGCCCAGAACACGAAGTACATAGCCCGGAACACAGAGTACGTAGTAGCCCTGGACACAAAGTAGCCCAGAACCTGAAATATGTAGCCCAGAACACGAAGTACGTAGCCCCGAACCTGAAGCGCGTGGCCCAGAACCCGGAATACCTAGCCCAGAACCTGAAGTACTAGCCCAGAACGCGAAGTACATAGCCCAGGACACGAAGTACGTAGCCCCGAACCTGAAGTATGTAGCCCCGAACCTGAAGTATGTAGGCCAAAACCCGAAGTACGTAGCCCAGAATACGAGGTACGCAGCCCAGAACACGAAGTATATAACCCAGAACACGAAGTAGCCCAGAACATGAAGTACGTAGCCCAGAACACGAAATATGTAAACTGTTTAAGGAATTTAGTTGCCCGCACAGCGTGTGCTAACCTGTAGAATGACTGATGGGTGCAGTAGTCAAATGGATAAACATTGGACTTGCAGTCAGAAGGTCGTGAGTTTGATCCGCATGGACACCACCACTTGGTGTGGGTTAAGGTTGGAGAATCTTCCAGTCTTACAGGTGAAAATGTGTGCAGACTGCCAATGCATATAATTATAACCCCTTTGTGTGTGTATGTACTCAGAATATCAAATGCACTTGAAAGATCGATAAGTCATGTCAGTGGCTGGCTTTTGGACACGTGAATACACCCAAGTACCAAAGACGCAAGCTGTGCAACTACATAGTCGAATGTGCTGAGCTAGCCAAACAGCTTGAACTCTCAGTGCTCCACTAAAAAGTCTGACTATGTTAGGCGAAGTGAGTCTCCTTTTGGTTTAGCTTTGAATTATTAACTACATGGAGATCATCATCATCATCATCAAGTGCCCTGCCGCATGGCGTTGGCGATCATGGCCCTCCATAATTATGTATCTGTCTCTTGTTGCCGCAAGCACATCTTCCACCCTCTCTGTCCTCAGCCACCCTGCAAGTCCGTCCAATGTTTTCTCCCTGGGTCTACCAGGTGCTCTCTTTCCCTCCATCTTTCCTGTTGTGACCGGGTGCTTTAATTCCCCTTTCCTCATAAAATGGCCTATAATTGTTGCTTACATGGAGATGGCTAGTTAAAACATGTTTCTAACTGGTTTTGTGAACAAAGGGAAAAGGGTGATTACTGTCATTGCAAGAAAAAATGCAGTTTCAGAAACTTAAGCAGAGAGGTAAACCAAGATCAGCTTAACTGATGACATGTAACCAAGAGTGACCTGACCCTAAGAGCCCTTTGGCTGATGGACTGTCACCAGTGGCAACGAACGTAATCAGGAGTAAACCCATCGTCTGTCCCCAGGGACAGCAACAAGTGAGGGAGCTTCACCGCTCTAATTGCTTCATCGAGTGGCCAGTACCACTCCGCCTAAATCAATCGGCCTGTGCCGGCCGTTATACCACTGAGATTATTTCTTACCTCGCCCCACTGTCGTCTCTAGTCCGGTCATCTCCCTCCTCCTCCTCTCCTCCCCCGTTCCTTCTTTTCTGTTCTGGTGTGACTCGCCAAGGTTGTCTCCCTCGTCAGATTTGCTCCTTGTGCTCGTTCTTTTTCTCTCTGTCTCTGTCTGTCTGTCTGTCTCTCTGTCTGTCTCTCTCTCTGTCTCTCTGTCTCTCTTTGACTCTCTGTTTGTCTATCTCTTCTCTCTGTCTCTTCGTTTCTGTGTATCTGTGTCTGTCTCTATCTGTCTATCTGTGTCTGTCAGGTCTGTCTCTATCTGTCTCTGTCTGTCTGTCTCTCTATCTCTCTCACACACACTCTCCACTCTGTGTGTGTGTGTGTGTCTCTCTGTCTCTCTGTCTGTCTATCTCTGTGTGCCAAATGAAGTTTTTTCCAGTTTACTATATTGCTAAAACATAAACATTTTTTCCAGACTAGGGTCATTTCTTCAAACCAGTAGGAAGTGTGATGAACAACTCACTTGTAAGTCAGAGTCACAGTGGAGAAAAGTGTGTGACTTCTTACGAGACAAAGAAAAAGCAACAGACAGAACTGTAAAGGAGAGAATACAAGCTCTCGTCATTTATTTCATCTTGCTGGATTGGTAACTATTTGTGCAAATTATTTCATTTCTATTCTTGATGTTTTGATAGGGCAAACAGTACTAGTATCAACTGAATTATCCTGGGTATCTTCTTAAAGACGATGAAAATATAACTTTGCAAAATGGGCTTGATTTGGCCTTATCGAAATTATGTGAATAAAGAATGTGCTGATTTGACTAAAAACAGATTCGATTTTAGTTACCTGTGTGTTTTAAGATGGCACAGCGACTTGTTGTCTGTCGTGGGAACTTTACGCCTGTGTTTGTTGTGACATTCTGTGGTAAGAATTGATTATTGAAGTCTTAATGACCCCCTTCCCGACCATCCTTCAGCCCGCCTATCACCGTTTTAAAAGAGTCAGCAGTGAACACCCCCCACCCCCCTTCTCCATCCACTTATAGCTGTCCTTCATCCCTTTTACCTAATCTTACTCCCTCTCCTCTCCCCCCCCTCCACCCGCAAAAAAGAAAGCTTTTAAGGTCTGAACGGGGCTTAGGGTGGTGTCACACTGTGCAAAGCCGTCAAGAGCGTCCTCAAAAATTAATGAGGTTTCGATCTTTCAGTTGGTTGTACACTACGCCTTTGCTGTTTGCTCTCACGGTAGAAATGTTGCGGTGGAGACGCGTCATTTTGCAACGAGCACAGAAGAATAGTACTGATACCATGGTGTATTATTGTTATTATTATTATTATTATTATTAATTATTATTATTATTATCATTATTATTGTTATTGTTATTATTATTATTATCATTATTATTATTATTATCATTATTATTTTTTATTATTATTATTATTATTATTATTCGTTTGGTTTTCTTTGTGGATTAAAAAAAGAACTTGAATCAGTCAATGCACACAAAAAATACTTGCGTTTCTGTCAATATAAAATGAATGATTCTTTTTGTTTTCTGCATAAAGCTGAACAATAAAGGTTCAAATCTTTTTAATATAATTTGGGATATTTGTCTTGTTTACCGTTATTTTCGGTAAAATGTCGTCAGACTTAATTGTCAGGTTTTTGTCTCGTTTACAATTGTTTGGAAAAAATTGTCTTGAGCCTGACTTTTCTGCAGTACAGTTAGTAGACTTGAAGTTTATTATATATATATATATATGTGTGTGTGTGTGTGTATGTATATATTATATATATATGTATAAGTATATATCTATTGTGTGTATATATATTTATGTATTTATGTATATATATATGTATATATATATAATTATTATATATTACTATATATATATTGTCCTCTATACCTGTCTGTTCACAAATATTGAAGTGTTTTGAGTGTCTGTTCACATTTTCTTGACAAGTTTTATAAGCACTTTGATTGAGTACGCACACAGACTTGAGAGTACGAGTGCAATCTTTTTCTGTCATGGTATTCATGTGGCATACATATTTAGACGCCATGCTCACCTACCATCTGTTCGTTTGGGACTTTCCTTTTAACTCAGTTATTAATTAAACCTCCGCAAAAGTCAACATGTTGGACTCTTTGTTCCTCACGGGTTTCAACACACACTCAGCTCTTAGGATTGATAATTGGGTACATGTATTAAGTGCATTATTGGCTCTAGGGAGGATGAGATATGCGGAAGCAATTTTTAGGTAATTTATGCCTGTTTTTTATATGTTATGGTGTCCGTATGTATGCTTATATTTGTGTTCAGGTATGTTTTTCAAATCTCCCCTGTGCGATAAATTGGACGGAGATTATGTGAGCGAATGCATTGATGTGTTTACTTAATTTTGGGTTTTTTTTTTTTTTTCCTGTTGAAGTTTTGTATGTTTTGAAGCGGTTATAGACCTGATATGGCTCTACGCAGTCGACTGGGCTTTAACCAACAATAACAACAACAAGCTGGAAAAAAGACAGAAGCTGTTATGTCATTGCCGTTCATGGAGCTCAAGCATGAGTTGTAGAACGACCTCCTGGGCCGGTGTGACGCCGGTTTTAGTGTAAGAATGCGGGCCTGGGGTTATCGACTGTTGAAGGAAGGCAGGCAGCGAGGCACACCCAGTTGCTGAGGCGAATAGCTTCTGAAGCCGCTGCCAGAAACCTTTAGCACGAAACACGTGCACTCCTCGTGCATTGACGTCACTGGTAAATAGTCTTGGCGAGACAAATGGGAGTTATGGTGGGTCACTGATGCTCACCTCTTCTCTCCCATCCACCTACCTGTGTGTCAGTCTGTCTGTCTGTCTGTCTCTGTCTCTGTCTGTCTCTGTCTGTCTGTCTCTCTGTGTGTCTCTCTCTGTGGCTGCCTGTCTCTGCCTCTTTCTGTTTTTGTCCCTGTCTCTGTTTATCTGTCTGTCTGTCTCTCTGTCTCTGTCTGTCTCTGTGTGTCTCTCTGTCTTTGTCTCTCTGTGTCTCTGTCACTGTCAGTCTGTCTGTCTCTGTCTTTGTCTAGCTGTCTGTGTCTCTCTGTGTCTCTGCCTGTCTGTCGGTCTGTCTGTCTGTCTCTGTCTCTCTCTGTCTCTTTCTGTTTCTGTCTCTCTCTGTCTCTTTCTGTTTCTGTTCTCTCTTCTCTCTCTCTCTCTCTGTCTTTCCCTGTCATTTGAAATGCTAATTGGTTTGGACTTTAAAAGGAAAGACGAATTGGATTTGTATGTATGTAATTAAGTGAAAGTAATATTGTTTGTTTTTTTCTCCAGAGAATTTAGTCATCAGAATCAATCCGTACTAATTTTTTTCTTGTGAGAATGATTTGGCTGGAATTGAGAGAGGTAGAAATGTTACGTTGAGACGAGCGAAAGCTACACGTATGTTATTAAGTCCATTAGCTGAGATATGTAAGCAACACAGAAAGACTGATATGATTTGTCCAGTATGCGTGCAAGCAATTATAGAAGAAGTACACATTTTGTTCTTTGCTGTCAAGCATTTGATGAAAACAGAAAAAATAAGAAAAGAAAAGAAAAAAAAAAGACAAAAAAAAAAAAAAAAAGAACAACAGAAAAACGCACCACAACACACACACACACACACACACACAACACACACACAACACACACACAACCACACACACACACACACACACACCACACACACACACACACACACACACACACACACACACACAACACACACACACACACACACACACACACACACACACACACACACAAACACACACACAACACACACACACAGACACAACACACACCACACACACCACACACACACACACACACACACACACACACACACACACACACACACACACACACACACACACAAACACACACACACACACACACACAGACACACACACACGACACACACGACAACACACGCCCGTGTGCACATGCACACACGCACACACACACACACACACACACACACACACAACACACACCACACACCACACACATTCACATACACACTCCCCAAACAACCCCCCAAAAAAAACAACAACAAAAAAATAAAACCAAAAAACCCGAAAAACAGGACTTTCATGTTATACGTAGCAGTACTGTAAGTACTTTACTATTGAGACTTCATATGTTTGTATTACCTTAGAGAAAATTACACTATGTATGGTAACGATGCATGTATTTGTAGCAGCAGATAAATATTGTATTTTAGTATGGTCTGCTGTAGGAAGCGGGTTTTTTTTTAAAATGTTATTAGTATCTATTTTTGGACTCCTCGTCTTCATTGTTCCATCGCCTTCGCAGTTTCTCTCTCACACAGACAGACAGACAGACAGACTGACAGACAGACAGACTGACACACAGACAGACAGACACACTACAGACACACAGACAGACAGACACACACACGACACACACAGACAGACAGACAGACAGATACACACGCACACACACACAGACACAGACACACACACACACACACACACACACACACACACACACAGACACAGACACACACACACACAGAGACACAGAGACACACAGACAACACACACACACAACACACACACACACACACACACACACACACACACACACACACACACACACACACACACAAACACACACACACACAAGCACAACACACACAATTCTCCCAAGCCAGCGAATGCAGCAT
This sequence comes from Monoplex corrugatus, assembly GCA_030674185.1. Lineage (NCBI taxonomy): Eukaryota > Metazoa > Mollusca > Gastropoda > Littorinimorpha > Ranellidae > Monoplex > Monoplex corrugatus. Next base: position 67,326,772 of record JAPXFY010000023.1, read on the forward strand.
ATGTCATGTATCATTTGCAACATCCAACCGTGACATGTAGGGATGTGAGCTGTTATTTCAGAGATATTATATGAATGATTAAAAAAAAAGTCACTTTAGGGTTGATTGAATTGTCACAGTGTTCTTGTTCATGCACATTACTTTTCGGCATCTGCATCTTGCTAGCTTTTCTCTTCTCTCATCATCATCTCATCATCATTCATCATCATTCATCTCATCATCATCATCATCATCAGGTGCCTTGCCGCATCGATCATGGACTTCATCTGTCTCTATCTCTTGTTGCCCCAAGCATCTCTCTCCACCCTCCTCGTCTTGAGCCACTCCGCAAGTCCGTCTAGCATTTTCTCCCTGGGTCTACCTGGTGCTCTCTTTCCCTCCAGCTTTCCCGTTGTGACCAGGTGCTCCAAATCCCCCTTCCTCATAAAATGGCCTATAAATGTTTCTCTCTCGTTCTTTGTTATCCTGCCTCTTTTGTCTGTTTTCTATTCTTCTATCTGTATGTCTCATCATTGTGCCAAGAACAGGTCCAGTGGAACCTGATGCTACTATCCTTGAGGTAAAAAGCGTTTTGAAGAGGTTTTGTTACTGTTTGTGTTGTTGTTGTTTGGCTTTTTAACCCTTCGACTCCAGCACTCTATCCACCAACTGCAAAACTCAACTCTTTGATTCGATCACCTTACCCACCAGCTTCCTGTCAGGAAGATGGTGAATAGGGTGAGGGAGTCAAAGGGTTAAGGTTTTGCTTTGCTAGCATCATTGACAATACAGGATGCTGGTGGACAGGGCGCGGGAGTCAAAGGGTTGAAAATATTTTCGTCAAAAAAAAAAAAAGGTCTAATGTTTCGTTAGTTTCATCAGTGATGTGCAAACATGACACCTCTGTCACCCTTCTCTCTCCCCCTCCCCAACAACTGCCAGCTGTGCTTGTTGTTCCATACATTACATTATGTTATGTTATTGTACCATCTCATTTTCGATGAAATGAAATGAAATATATACTGATGACTGTTTAGAAGCCGGTGGCTGAGCAATCCTCCTGTAGGTGTCAGTGTCTTTCCCCCCATTGTATGTCTGTCTGTCTGTCTGTCTTCTTTATTCGAAGTGGTGCAAAATTAACGGCAGGTTACATCAGCTGTTACGGGGTGGTGAAACATGGAGATGTTACTAACCCCCCCCCCCCCCCCGTGGGGATGCTGGAGGCTCTTTCGGTATAAATAGTATCCCCACCTTCTGGACATTCTGTGCTAGAAATTTCCCCTTTTCTGTCACTCTCTTTGTTTCTGCTTTGTTCCTTTGCTTTCTGTCATTTCTACTTATCTTTTCTGCCTTAATGATAGCATTCACCTGTATGTGTTCGATAAAGTTACTTTTTCTTAGGATTGATAATTGGGTACATGTATTAAGTGTATTTTTGGTTCTAGGGAAGTGAGATATGCGGAAGCAATTTAAGGTAATTTATGCCTGTTTTTATATATATTTTGATGTCCTTAGGTATGCTTATGTTTGTATTCAGGTGTGTTTTTTAAATCTCCCCTGTGCGATAAATTGGACGGAGTGGTCAACGTCGGGGGCATGTCCTTAGATTATGTGCGCGAACGCATTGATATGTGTACTTAGTTTTCTTTTTCTTTTTTTTTTTTCTCCTGTTGAAGTTCTATATGTATTGAAGCGGTTATACCCTGATATGGCTCTACGCAGTCGGCTGGGCTTTAAACAACAATAACAATAATGGTGTTACTAATCCGATGTTATTTTCCTTATTCATAGGATCAGCAGAGGGAGGCATGGTGCAAAATTACGCAGGAATGTTCTGCATTATTTGTGCTGTTGGTTTACAGGTGAATTCAACAGTATGCATCATCATGCCTCGTCGGTATGCATCATCACGTACCGTCAAAGCTTCGTTTGAAAATAAATGGGAACAAACATACTGTATTTTTAGAACAGGAGGCTATTTAGCTGCCAGAGAAAGGTGGATTTGTAATGGAATTGCCATACTCGTGTGGTGATACATATGTATAGGTGTTTATCTCAACAAAGCTGAGTTTTGTTTTTGCGTTCTTAGGATCTGGAAAATTGTGCCAAAGATACTCTTCTGTGTATGATGCACACACACACACACACACACACACACACACACACGCACGTACACACACACACACACACACACGCACGTATACACACACCACACACACACACACACACACACACACACATATATATATATATATATATATACACTTGTATATATACATACATATTATATGTGTTATATATATATTTATATATGTGTGTGTATATATAAATATACATATGTGACCTCCCACCACGAAATTAGTATTAACTAAAATTTGGGGGATTTTTAGATATACATATCACTGGAAAGTGTACATTCTGCTGATTATTTTGGTACTTGAATGAAGCTTGTACTCAAAAATTGTAGAAGTTATGTATGTTTAAAGTCATTAAGTTGTATGACGGCCATATTGAGAAAACGGCCTCTAAAGCTTTTGTGTGCTCTCTTACACATTTTCCTTAAATTTCGTTATTTGGTGGCTTTGACCCAGTTTTGTTTCTAATTTTCGCTGTCATTATCTGAAAGGTGCATTAAAGAGCTTTGCATCAGTATATTACATGTGTAGGTACAATACAGGTTACGGTTCATAATAAGAGACAAAAATAGGTACTTTTGATTGGAAAGTGCGTTCTTTCTGCTGCGATCAGTGCATTGAAATACCGATTTAAATTGATTAAAATAATATTTTTTCAAGAAAAAAAATTCTGTGGGGGATATATTATAGTCTACAGAAATCAATTTTGAGAAAAAGTCAAAACACCCCAGATAGACCCTCAGTGACCTTTTCAGCTCCTAGTGCTGTTTGACTGACTGCGAGTTAAGACTGATTTCGTGGTGGGAAGGTCACATATGTATACACACACACACACACACACACACACACACACACACACACACACACACACACACACACACACACACACACACACACACACACACAACACAACATTATATATATATATATATATATATATATATATAATATTATGAAAATTGCACGTAGATTCAAGCGATTATTCAGTATGGTGCTGAGTTGTAGGATTTCGATGATGCAGTTTGCTTGCCATTGCGAAAAAAGTCCATTCACTTGCTTCGAAAAAATGCTGAGAGTACAAATGCGATCGTCAGATGATCCATTTTCATGAGAAACAAATAGGTATTATTTTGTATATAAATTCAGTGCTAAGGTGTATTCGTTTTGGGTTAAAAGTAACAAGATTGGATGAAATTAGACTACCAAGAAAAGCTGATATTTTTTATGTAGGATGGATGAGATAAAAGAAACTGGACTTTCAGGATCTGTTGTAAATTGTATCAGTTATTATTTGGTTTTGTGTGGATAAACCAAGGTGTGGATGGAATTCACTCGTTTCTTGGTAAGTTTAGAAAAAGTATGTACATGTAGATGGCAAGAGTGGCATTTTCATGTTAAAAAGCTGGAAAGGTTTGATATGTATATAGAACGTTTTGTAGTGATCCTGATCTAAAACATATTTGTGACCCGCTCTGACTAAAGTACATAAGTCGGGTGAGGCTCTGCTGCTGTGGGCTAAAACTCTAAACAGGACAATAAGTCGGGTGAGGCCTTCTGCTGTTGTGGGCTGAAAACTCTGAACAGGGACAATTTTGTCAGTTTTAAGTTTTCTGCATTTTCATGCTCTATAACCACTTTTACACCATGTCCTAACACAATAAAGTCAAATTTAATCGATAAGTACCATTTTTTGTTTTAATGTGTGTAAGTGCTACTATTTGGCCACTGAAAGCTGCCGATCGCCCCATTTTGGTGATTAAAGTACGCTTTTCTTAAATTTATTTTTCTTTTTGTTGTTTTGGATGGATGGAAAATTAAGTAAAAAAGGGAAGTATGGAATTTCAGCTGATTTGGTTGATATTTAATGCGTGTTGCTAAGGAGTTTCAGACCATACCCTTTCAATTCAGGCTTATTCTCTTCAACACTGTTTTTCTCAAAATGGTTGACTTGACCCCTCTCATCTTTGAAAGCCCATAACTTTTTTGTTTTTGTAGCCTGAAATTCAACTTTAGTACATTTGAAAGCTGAGATTCTAAACTTTATAGTGATACCATAACCTAGAAATGCCTAAACTGAGACTTATTGTGCCTTTTGTGAGAATGGGTCACATTTTGTCAGTGAAAGAACGGACTTGTCAGTGAAATGAGGCTGATGCTTGAAGTTCGTAACCACATGCTTTAGATTTGGTATTTATGAAATACATGTATATCAGCATCAGTATCAATACCAAAGCCACACTAAAACACTCCAATTTGTCTTTTGTGCAAGAATGCAAAAGATGAAGAAATCCACTTTGTTTTTCGCTGTCATATACTTATCAGCTTCAGAGAGAGAACAGTACATATTCGTACACTGGAATTTTATAAATTTCCAAATCAGTTTCCGCTGTTTGTTAATGACATCTAATTATAAAATTACTGTTAGCAATCTGTCAGTTTATTTGTACAAAGCGTTTAAAGCTGCGATCTGCTGTCATTTCTGTACAGTTACCGTGACATGAAATATGTGTACTTGTACCCCTTCATGAGGGGCGATAGCCTATTTATGAATTAACCTTTGGAATCGCTATGGGAATCTGTTTCTCTGTGTTTCTTTCTGTCTCTTTGTGTCTGTCTGTCTGTCCATCCGTCTGTTTGTCTCTGTCTCTGTCTCTCTCTCTTTCTGACTGTCTCTCTCTTTCTCTCTCTGTTCGGCAGTATTCAAGAAGAGGTACAGAACGATTTCCTGGATTAAGTGTCTCAGCTATGCCCAACAATTAGGTCAGCCACTAACATATTCATAGTAAAAATGGTATAAGAACTGAAGATATAGTTCTTTGAAATTTGTTCTTACTTATATGTTACTGTTAGCATTGTTGAAATATTGATTCATGTATAAATGTGTGAATCATATATAGCGTAGACTCTCTTTGAGTGAGGGCGGGGACGGAATGGGAGAAATGATATGATACCAATCTTTTATACATATATATATATATATGTATGTATGTATATATTTATGTATATATGTATATATATATATGTTTGTGTATATATATATATATATGTATGTGTATATGTATATATATTATGTATATATACTATATGTATGTATGTATATGTATAGATATATATATATATGTATAGATAGATAGATATATGTATGTATACTATATATGTATCCGTATATATGTATATGTATATATATATATATATATATGTATATATATAAATGTGTGTGTGTGTGTGTGTGTGTATAAATGTGTGTGTGTGTGTGTATGTGGTGTGTGTGTGTGTGTGTGTGTGTGTGTGTGTGTGTGTGTGTGTAAGCAATGTCTTTATGTATATATGTGTGTGTTGTGTGTGTGTGTGTGTGTGTGTGTAAGCAATGTCTTTATGTATGTATATACACCATGCAATTTACCAAATATGTTGCTTCGTTCAAAAGAAAGTGACCAGAATGAAATGTCTTCCACGTTTGCCAAGTTGATCTCTTAGAGCCAGTAACTTTCAGCAAGTTGGTACGTTCAGTTGTCATGTACTTCTAGAAGAGAATTAAACTGTCTAGGAATTAGTTCAAGAGAAGTGTGCATCGCATTCCGACAGTTCCTTGTGCATTCTACTCCAAATCTGCAAGCAGTTATATGGCAGACTCTTTAAGCCTGTACAGAGCACTACATGCCAGTAAGATTTTAAAAAAGGGGAGAGGAACAGGATACGTGAAGCACTAACACCATCAGAATGATCATAGTATGACAGAGTCGAGTATCTGTTAATAAACCTGTATTTTCCTCACTTTGGAATGGGCTATCGATTGGTTTGACTGTATCTAGTCCGGCAACCCTGTCCTTTTGTCTGTTATTCTGTTGTGAAATGATACGATTCCATGCTAAGATATGGTTAAGCAGTTGGACAGAATTGGTGCAAATGCAGGCTGTACAATCCCTACTAGACACGGACGAAAGTGAAGGAGCTAAGTCCCCACATGCTTGGTAGAAGCCAGTCGGCATCCCCAGCTCCCTATGATACTTGATAAGGGGAGACAAACAGCCCCTGCCACGCTTGGTGGGAGGTACAGGTTGCACTCACATAGAAACAAGAAAAGGGACAAAAACAAGCTAACTTTTAGATTGCGAGGTTGGATTGAACTCAAGATATGAAATCTTGAGCTCACGACTCTGTCACAAAGAACCAGCCTACCTAAAAAAAAATTTAAAAAAAGGTTAAGGTCGACCCATGACCCTGAGGTCGTAGGAGATGAGGTGGTAGTGACGTTGATTGTTTTCCGGGATGGTGCCCCATCTGGTGTCGTGTGCTTTAACTTTTCTAACCCTGTACAGGATCAGGAGCCGCGCCCATTCATAGTTTGGTGGATATGATGCTGTTTGTTTGTTTGTGATCTTACGCTTGGCAAATGCCAGTTGGCCGAAAATTTGCGCCTGTCTTGTCTGGTGGTATCAAATACGCGTTCGGATTCTTTTTTTTTTTTGTGTGTGTTTTTTTTCTGGTTCATGGTGCTGCATACACAAAATTTACACTCAAACCAGAGTTGAACGTATGCAGTCAGAGTGGAAGGCACGAGCTGGATCTCTGTTGCCTCCTCACTGGTCAAACCTCCTCGAAATATCAGGCTAATGCAGTATAACCATAAGGGAACCCAAGGAATTTAAAGCTGACAGATTGACAGTAACTAAGGGTTACGTACAGTCCGTTTGCCATTCATATGTAGGAAGGGCGGTAATGAGGAATCTCCATTTCAGTCCTTTCTGGGCCAGCCTTTGTAAACTACCTCAAACTTGGTTCAGGGACTTAAATTCTGCATCTATCGTTCCTCACGTGGTGTTTTTTTTAGACTTGCTGATGTCTTACTTCTTCCTTATGATGTCTAGTGAAGGGAAGTCCAAATGATGTTATCCTGCTCTATTTGGATGATAAGCGTAATCCATCTCCATCTTTTCTTTTCATCATGAGGACAGTGCCCATACCCTCTAGATTGCATTGGGCAAGTAGTCGTTGGTTGAAGTGGTGAGGGGGCAGAAAAATAACGTGACTGTTCAGAGGTTCTTTGTGTGGAAGGTCTAACTACAGCTTGGTAGTCGCATTCTATCATCTTCCAGCATTCCAAGTCATAATGTATGAGTAATCTTTGGAAACCTCAAGGATTTTCAAGGCATCAAACTAACCAACCAAGGGTAACCCCCTACCACCCTTTCACCCCCGAAATCATTTGTACAGAGGCTGTAATCATTGGTTGCCTCAAGATATTGCAGGTTAACCTTACAGAGCCAGAGGTAACCCGTGGGGACAGCAACAAGTGAAGGCGCTTCACCAATCTAATTGTTTCATCGATTGGCGTGCGCTACCCGCCTAAATCAAGCGGCCTGCCCCGCCATCATTCCGCCGAGATTTTTTTTATCCACGCATCTCCACCTCTCCATTTCTCTTGGCCATCGTCTCTCCCGTTCTGCTGGCAGGGTGACTGGCCAAGACTGTTCCCATGTCAGTCTTGTTCTGTTTCTTTCCTGTTATATATGTCTCGCTCTGTGTCTTTCTTTCTCTCTGTCTCTGTCTGTCTGTATCCCTCTGTTGCTGCCTCTCTATCGCTGTCTGTCTGTCTGTCTGTCTGTGTCTCTCTGTCTGTCTCTGTCTATCTCTCTCTCTCCCCCTCCCGTCTCTGTTCCCCCACTCGCTCTGGGTCTGTCTCTCTCTTTCTCTCTTTGTCCTAATGTGTAATTTGTTTAGTTGTTGTTCATCTGATTTGCTGTGCTGTTTATTTTTCTGTTATGGAAGCATCTTTTCCATATGGCCTTTGTAAAATGAAATGCCGAAGTCTAATGTATCTCTTGTTGTGTTGTGTTGTGTTGTGTTGTGTTGTGTTGTGTTGTGTTGTGTTGTGTTGTGTTGTGTTGCGTTGTGTAGCGTTGTGTTGTGTTCTGTGGTGTGGTGTGGTTGTGGTGGTGGTGGTGGTGGTTGTGTTGGTGGTGGTGTGTGTGTGTGTGTGTTGTGTTGTGTTGTGTTGTGCTGTATTGTATTGTATTGTGTCGTGTTGTGTGTTGTGTGTGTGTGTGTGTGTGTGTGTGTGTGTGTGTGTGTGTGTGTGTGTGTGTGGGGTTGTGTGTGTGTGTGTGTGTGTGGTGTGTGTGCAAAGTGGTTCTCGCATATTTGGCTAGTGACAGACAAGCCATTCCTGAAGTGAAGTCCTGTCTATGTGGCCATCTCAATGGAAGGAATTAAATGCATGAGATAGGTTTGGTATTGCTCACTCCTCTGACTCACAGTGGGTGAACAGCTTCACTCTTTCTGGACGAAGTTAGGCAATAGAATCGTAAAGGAAAGAAGTCTAGTCATGGCTAGATGACATGTAATATAATAGTTCCCTTTTGTCTCTATGATTTAGTTGCTTGCTTGTTTGCTTACTTGCTTGCTTGCTTGCTTACTGCTGTTGTTTTTTTCAATCAGGAAAACAGGAAATACTGGTACGCATTGACCGTTTGATTGATTGATTGATTGGTTGACGTTTTGCGTTATGATGATGATGATGGTGATGATGATAATGATGGTGATAATGATGATGATGATGATGATGATGATGATTGAAGAAGCTGATGATGATAGACTTCCCTTCCCCGTTGGGTTGCTGGGGGCTCTTTCAGTATAAATAGTATCCCCACCTTCTGGAAATTATGTGCTAGAAATTTCCTCTTTTCTGTCACTCTCTTTGTTTCTGCCTTGTTGCCTTGTTTTCTGTCATTTCTACTTTTTTTCTGTCTTAATGGTCCATTCACCTGTATTTTTTTTGATAAAGTCTTACGTACTTTTTCTTCGGATTGATAATTGGGTACATGTATTAAGTGCATTTTTGGCTCTAAGGAGGTGAGATATACGGAAGCAATTTTAGGTAATTTATGCCTGTTTTTATATATGTTTTGGTATCCTTATGTATGCTTATATTTGTATTCAGGTGTGTTTGATAAATTTCCCCGTGCGATAAATCCGACGGAATGGTCCTACGCCGGGGGCATGTCCTTAGATTATGTGCGTGAATGCATTGATATGTGTACTTAATTTTCTTTTCTTTTTCTTTTTTTTCCCTGTTGAAGTTTTGTGTGTTTTGAAATGGTTATAGCCCTGATATGGTTCTTCGCAGTCGGCTGGGCTTTAAACAACAATAAAAGAAAGAAAAGATAGACTTTCCCGTTGATCCAAGAGATGAGTAGGCAAACTGTTCTTCTCCATGGTATAGGTCTTTATGTAGAATGGAAGATCTAAGACTGATCCTCTAGACTCATACGTTCTTCCGCAGACACTATGGAAGGAAAAGATCCTACGGCCGTGGGTTTTGCTTCCACCAATCCCTGTTCTGTTGAATAGCACTCTTCTGTTCAGATGTGATTACGCCTATCTGTTCAGGTGTGATTACGCCTTATCTGTTCAGGTGTGATTACGCCCTATCTGTTCAGGTGTGATTACGCCCTATCTGTTCAGGTGTGATTACGCGCTCTATCTGTTCAGGTGTGATTACGCCCTACGTGCATGGCTCTCACCAGCTTACTCTGCTGTGGCAGTGTCTTCTGAATTAGTCGTGCTGATGCCACGGCTGATAAGGTTGCTGTTGCGGCCATTGTCTTCTCAGTTGGTAGTGTTGATGCCAATCAGCTGATGCCACGGCTGTAAGGTTGCTGTTGCGGCCATTGTCTTCTCAGTTGGTAGTGTTGATGCCACACCTGATAAGATTGGTCTTCAGAGTATCCTTGCGAGGGAGACGTTCGCCTGACAATAACTAAACTCAAGGTTCCAGGGTTCGCTCCCCATAGAGGTCAATTAGCCTTCTTGCCTTTCTGAAATCTTGGTAAAAAGAATGTGAATATAACTATAATTAGAAGCGAGGGAGAGAGGATGGGCGCCGCCCTCGTGGTGCTGGCCCCGGGAAAAGTTATGGCACCTGTGACGTTAGTGCATATGGAATTCGTTCCGAGCGCGGAGATGTCGTCTTAAAAAACTGAAACTTGCGTCGCTTATTGGTATTTGGTGTCCTCTTGCTTCAGCTCTCTGTACAGGATCATGTTCGGTATATAATAAGATTGAGATGTGAATTAGTCGTTCTGTACTTGGTTCTGTTGGAATAGAGATCCTCCCCATTCCCTGGGAGTTCTTTCAGTATAAAATTGTATCCCCGCCCTCTGGAAGTTTTGTGCTGGAAAATTCCTCTTTTCTGTCACTGTCTTCGCTCCAGCCTTGCTACGTTGATTTCTGTCGTCTCTTCTATCATTTTCTTTCTTGCTGGTCCTTTCATTTGTGTGTTTCTTTGAAGCCTTTATACTTTCTATTAGTATTGATGATCAGATACGTGTAATAACTTCATGTTTGGCTTTATGGGCATATAATGTGCAAAAGCAATTTTGGATAACTCATGCTAGTTTTTATGTATATTTCAGTGTACTTAGTAACGTTTATAAATCATAATCAGGTTTGTTTTCTGAACCTCCCATCCCCATCGCACCAATCCTTGGTGATGAATTGGGCGGGATGATCAAGACCAGGCGCATATCCTTAGAGTATGTGTGCGAATGCTTTGATAATGTGTACTTAACTTTCTTTGCCAGTGTGTTTTTATAGAGTCAGCAAGGTTTTGTTGTGTGTGTTTTGAGACGTTTATGGTCGAGACATCGCTCTGCACAGTCAGCTGGGCTCTAAACTTTAAAGATAATACTATTTGAATAGGGAGAGTTTGGGTGTACTTGGGGGCGTCATTGGAGGCAGTTTTTTTTAGTGTATAACCTGCCAAAGGCATACACATGACGTTTGCAATCGACTGTCCATCGTTGAGGGGGTTGTATGGAAATGTCCGGGGGGTTGGATCTGGTGTAGGGCCTTGTGACGTGTTCAGTCAATCCTGGCGGAGCTTTTCTTGATGTCTGGAGTTTCTTGGTTGTGTCACCTATTTGGAGGATTGGATCTCACCCTCCTCCCACACACTGTCTTCCTCCACCCCCTACACTCCCATCCGTCCCTTTCCCTGCTCCTGTTCTCCTGCCATTTGGCTGTAGTCTAGGTGTGATGTTTGATTTTTTTTGGGGGGGGGGGGGGGTATGGTTTTCAATGTATTGCTTCGTAATTATGACAACTATGTCAGAATAATTGTCAAATTTTTAATGTTTATTCATTTTAGATATATAGCTTTCACATCTTGAATGACACAATGCACAGCAACAGATCTAACAATGTAGAAAGAACGAGATTCATTGCAATTGTTGTATAAATTTACTACACATCCGTACACATAAATTATTATATATGTATATGGAAATATAATTGTAACAACATTGCTATACCCATACATATCATACATACCAACACACACACCACACCCACACACACCAACCACAAACAACAACACACACATATATATATATATATTTTATTATTACCGTACATAATACGAGACATTCCATAATATATACAATTACATACAATACAGAACATACGAGTACGCACACACATGACACATATACATACACAACAATATACACATATATACACACGTATACAATACATACATTTATCAAAACTTTTTTGGTTTTGCTGGATTTGTAAAACAGGTGAACGGTATGGTGTGACTGTTAAATTTTCACATATTTCAAGAAAAAACATGACATAGGAACAAGCTAGTCAAGCTATACTGACTTTTCTCTTCTCTGATGTGTAATCTTCTCTAATGTATACGTCAGTCGTAATGGTACGGTAGTGGTTGCCTCAACAATCGACTGGGGTTTCTGGATTCAATTAGTATTCATTTGAGGACACCAGTTGTGCTCTTCTTGGCCTTGCATAAAATTTTAGGCTGAGATACATAGCACGATTCTAACTAGTAGAGATTGTCGAACATATAGAAAATTAAATAATTTTAACCTAGGGATCATCGCAGTTCAGGCAGTTTTCTTTGTGCCCATTTTTTTCTCCATTTTCTACGCTACTTCAGTAGCCACTGAAGCTGTGACAATTGTTACAATTCTATGATGATAACTACGGTAGGGATGATAATTATGATTCCGTGGAGTTCCATCAAGGATTGAAACTGCGTGACAGTGTTGTGCTCTACGTTTCCTATCATAATATAAGTATCCTGGCATCTAGCAGGCTGAAAGATACAGACACCTGCCTGTTTCAATGTTTGAGCAACTCCCTCAAGAACAAATCTGCGAAGAGGATGAGACTCGACAGTATGGTCCAAGTCTTCCCAATGAGCCCACAACCTACTCAGCTCTGGCTACGAGCCGGTGTTAGCCGAAAATTCCCATAATGATTTTTGACAGGACAGATAGGGAATCGAATTCACGAACCTCCAGCCTATTTGTCCGTTGAGCAAACCACTAGTGCACCACCGTGACTGCTGTATAATTTTAACATTTAGATTGCTTCTAGGAGACAGAACCGTGTTATACATCTGGGCACAGGGTGTGGTGATATGTTGCAAAGCGTTGAAAAATATCCTTTAATAAAACGTATTTCGGTTATGTGTATATTTCTTTCTTTTAGTTTTTTTTTTACTATTACAGGGATGCGTATGGCTTATGTGCAAGCTTATGTCTTATGATTATTTAGATTGTTCTCCATTACATGTCACCAGTGGTGTCAATACATATAAAATATATTCCCAGAGCGGAGACCCTTCATCTTGAGAAAATGATAAAGTGAGACTGTTAAGAGAGAGATGGAGAGAAGGCGAAAAGAGAGAGAGAGAGGAGAGAAGGAGGAGAGAGAGAGAGAGATGGAGAGAAGGCAAAGAGAGAGAGAGAGAGAGATATGGAGAGAAGGTGAAGAGAGAGAGAGAGATGGAGAGAAGGCGAAGAGAGAGAGAGAGATGGAGAGAAGGCGAAGAGAGAGAGAGAGATGGAGAGAAGGCGAAGAGAGAGAGAGAGAGATGGAGAGAAGGCGAAGAGAGAGAGAGAGATGGAGAGAAGGCGAAGAGAGAGAGAGAGATGGAGAGAAGGCGAAGAGAGAGAGAGAGATGGAGAGAAGGCGAAGAGAGAGAGAGAGATGGAGAGAAGGCGAAGAGAGAGAGAGAGATGGAGAGAAGGCGAAGAGAGAGAGAGACATGGAGAGAAGGCGAAGAGAGAGAGAGAGATGGAGAAAGGCGAAGAGAGAGAGTAGAGTAGGAGGAGAGAAGGCAAGAGAGAGAGAGAGAGATGGAGAGAAGGCAAGAGAGAGAGAGAGAGATGGAGAAGAGAAGGCGAATGAGAGAGAGAGAGAGAGATGGAGAGAAGGCGAAGAGAGAGAGAGAGATGGAGAGAAGGCGAAGAGAGAGAGAGAGATGGAGAGAAGGCGAAGAGAGAGAGAGAGATGGAGAGAAGGCGAAGAGAGAGAGAGAGATGGAGAGAAGGCGAAGAGAGAGAGAGAGATGGAGAGAAGGCGAAGAGAGAGAGAGAGAGAGAGAGAGAGAGAGAGAGAGAGAGGTAAGATGGGAGGCTGATTCTATATTGCAGAATCTCCTCCCTCTTCCCCCACTGTTCTATGTGGACAACAAACGCCACTTTCTTATCATTGCACTTTGTGGCTACGATCGTGTACTAACAGGATTTTCCTGGTGCCGATGAGTTACGTGAGCAAACAGTTCATGCCTGGAACTTCCGACAGATCACTGTCAAATGGAATCATGTGTGCTGATGGCAGAGCGATTCGCCAGCCATAGTGATGATATCAATGTTTTACCATGCCAACGTTCCCTCTGGCATTCCTCGCCAACAGGTTACCATGGCGACCGATTTTTGAAGTTGCAAACCGTCTCCGTTCACTTTTCGGTTTCAGTGTCTCAAGGTTGTGTCTCCGTGCTTGGAATATATTTTATATTTACTGGTGCCAGAGATGACATGTGATGGGTACGATCCAAAACGACCATGGCATAAACCCTGTACAATCCCAATGCATTGGCAAAGGTCTTAAGGTCCTGTTTAGCGTATGGGTTCTGTGTTCATCCCTGTATTTCAGTCTGTCGTGGAAACAACTTTTCTTTCTTAGGATCATGGCACTTAGGGAGAATACCTTTGTGCTCACCCCCCCCCTCCCTCCCCTTTTTTATTTCTTAATGGCCACGGAAGCTGGTACATTTTTTTACAATACGACGATGATGATGATGACGATGAGGATGATAATCATGATGCTATGGAGTTCCTTCTAGGATTGAGACAGCGTGACAGGGCTATGCTCTACGCTTATTATCATAATATATCCTGGCGTCAACCAGGCCCGAGAGATACAGACGCTTGCGGTGGTGGTCAGAAAATTTGAGCAACACCCTCAATGACGCATCCGTATCGTGGATGATACTCGATTGTGTGGTCCCAGTCTTCCCAATGAGCCCGTAGCACGCTCAGCTCTGGGTAGGAGCCGGTTGGAGCCGAGAAATCCCACAAATGATTTTTGAAGGGACTGATGGGAATTCGAACCCACGACCTTCCAGTCGGTATATTCCGCGACTGGTTTTATTGAAACAACTTTTGTTGTAGTGAAACGTATAATTTCTCCATTTGCTGTGTACGTCCGTATGAAGACACAGTGCCAACGTCCTACAGATTCACGCCATAGAAATCCATCTACGGTCAACTTGACACACACAACCCTGTCTGACACAATTTATCCTTTCCATCAACTGAACTCCCTTAGCTCATCCTCCGCACTCGATCCACACTGAAAACAAAACACACGCACATACAGACAGCATCATACAGACGCACACACGCACACATACTCTGTTTCTCTCTCTCTTTCTCTGTCTGTCTGTCTGTCTGTCTGTCTGTCTCTCGCTCTGTCTGTCTATCTGTCTGTCTGTCGCTTTCTCTCTCTCTCTCTGTCTGTCTGTCTGTCTTTCTCGCTGTCTCACTGTCGTCTTTCTCTATTTCTCTTTCTCTCTCTCTCTCTTCTCTTTCTCTCTCTCTGCTTCTCTATCTCTCATTCTCTCTCTCTTTCTCTCTATTTATCTCTTTCTCTTTATATATATTTCTCTCTCTCTCTATTTCTCTCTCTCTCTTTCTCTCTCTCTGTCTTTCTCTTTCTCTCTCTCTTCTCTCTCTCTCTTTCACTCTGTCTTCCTCTGTCTGTCTGTCTGTCTGTCTGTCTGTCTTTCTCACTCTGTCTCTCCCTTTCTTTAACATCACTTATACTTTGGCCGTACTCTTTCTCTCTCTCTTTCACTCTGTCTTCCTCTGTCTGTCTGTCTCTGTCCCTCTCTCTCTCTCTTTCTTTAACATCACTTATACTTTTATTTGGCCGTACAGTCTCTCTTCACACTCTATCATTTCAGAGAAGTCGTTGTACTTCTTTGCATGCCTTAAAAAAAAAAGCAAAAAAAAAAAAAAAAAAAAAAGCCTTTAGGCCCTGAAGGGCGCTTAGCACAGAAGACATCGGAGTGTGGTAGAGAGAATGCCACTGAAGGTATAGGAGTGGGGTGGGGTGGGATGGGTGGTTGGGAGGTTGGACGGTTGGCGGAGGGAAGCACGCCCTGCTCTTGATGAGGAACGCAGCTGAAGCCTCGGCTATACACACACACACACACACACCTTGAGGCAGGGCACCTCACGTTGACGTCATCTCCTAGCTAATGGACTGGGCCAGACTAACCAGGGTTTACAGCAGGCCAGTGCTTATTTCCAGTCCCTCCCGCCCTGCTCTCTCTCCCCCCCTCCTGCCACACACCGACACCTCCCCCCTCCCCCCTTGATCAGACGCACACGTACACACCTCGTTGTGGGTAGACCTCCCTTCCAACACCCCCCACCCCTCTACATGTCGCTAAATGTACACATTCCATCATCTAGAAAATCAGGGATCCCGTTGGAGAACTTACTCCCCCCCACCCCCGATTCGTGTGGTCCAGATAGTATCATCACTTTATAATCACAATATTATACCTGATAGTAATACTAGATGATGATGATGATGATAATAATAATAATAATGTATATATATATATATATGTGTGTGTGTGTGTGTGTGTGTGTGTGTGTGTGTGTGTGTGTGTGTGTGTGTGTGTGTGTGTGTGCGGGCGGGCGTGAGTGATTGAGTATATATGTGTGCTTGCGTGCATGGGCGCATGTGTGTGTGTGTGTGTGTCTAAAAATTTACCAACACGCATGTGTCTATGAATGTTTGCACTTTTTGACTCGTAGATTTCAAAGAGTGGTGGATCTGAGTGGTTCATTGTTTGGACCAGGGCTGTTTGAAGACAGAATTAAACTTAATGGAATAAAACTCCTAGCAAACAATGCAAGGTCTCCTGCGATGGGTGACCCTACGGTGGCTATATATCTATGGCTCCCGTGTGCTCCTGGCAGTGGGAGTTGGAATGCATACGATCGTATTACATGTAGTCAGACGTTTTAGTGGAGCACAGGGAGGACTGGAGCTGTCAGACAAACTGACCACATTCCATGAGACAGCCACAGACATGAATTACATGATCTTTAACGTGTATGTTTGGTATTCTGCAAGCGTAAACACACGAAAGGGGTTTAGTCATTCACTGGCAGTCTGTTATACATATTGATAGGACAAACCGGAAAAATCATTCTTTAACCCTCAAGTGGAGGTCTCTTGGCGAATCAAACCCAGGACCTTCCGTTTGTACGTCTGACGTTTACCTGATTGACTGCAGCGTCTATCGCCATCACGTCATCAATCTCTTTCTGCTGCGCCCTGAAGACAGTGATGGAGGATCCTGGCTGCTGCTATCTTTTTCATCAGTCCTCCCGGTAACCAGTTCGGGAACTAAAATATTTATGATGACGATCATGATGATCCATCACTGTTGCATGGTATGCAAGCCACCACCACCCTGCCCTGCTTCTCTTTTTATGTAATCTATATAGAATTTCATAAACATTCATAGTCTGGACAGCGAAAGCATCTATTCTTCTAGTCAGATCAGTGGCGTACAGTTCAGTCTGGCTCTTGGCTTCAAGAAATAAACTTGCTTGCAGATTGCAGTCTGCCCAGCTGTGAGAAGAACACCTGACCCTTGTTCAGGATTGAGAAAGCCGAGAAGAAGTGATTAAAGTGTCCGTGAGAATGGCCTGACTGTTGTGAGGTCTGTAACTTCCATATATATACACGCTTCCCCCTTCAACAACCTTAAGAGTCATGAAACAAGTTTTGGTAAGTTCTGCTATTATGACGTCTTATGCCGAGATAGGCCAAAGCGTTCTGAGACCATGACTCCATGTGCTGAGATGATTAAAAGTGAAATGATAGTTGCAGTATTTATTATGAAAAAACATATGGTTTCAATGAGTTGTTTTTTAAGCGATGAGTTTTCCAGTAGTAGGGAACATAATACCGTTACTAAGCCTACTTGAGATCTATGTTCCCTCACGTACCCTCCGCTCTGCCTCCGATCCTCTGACTTTTCGCTTTCCACGCACTAAGCTCAATACCTATGGTCCACGAGCCTTCTCTGTTTCTGGTCCGCTCTCCTGGAACAAACTTCCTCTCTCAGTCCGTCAGCAACCTACTTTTGTCTCCTTCTTCTCTCAAAACTCACCTTTTCTCCTCTGCATAAAATCCTGACCTCACTCAATCCCCTCTGCAGCCTGTCTCCACTCGGAGGGGAATCACATTGTAATATATAATTGTATATAATATGCTCTCTATAATTTTCCATTGCTTTTCTTCTTTCTCCCCATTTATAGCCGTGTGTGTGTGTGTGTGTGTGTGCGTGCGTGCGTGTGTGTGTGTGTGTATGTGTGTGTGTGTGTGTGTGTGCGTGCGTGCGTGTGTGTGCGTGCGTGTGTGTGTGTCTGTTTCAGCGCTTAGATTTGATTTTATGAAGATTTTGCGCTATATAAATATTGTAATTATTATTATTATTATTATTCCAAGTGGTTCATGAATAGCCTTTATTCTTCATTGCGCTACATTTCTGTTTACGTTTTAGTTACTATCTCTTGCATGTTTCTCATCTGCATTCTCGTGCATGTTTCCTCTATCATCTCTAATGCAGTCTGAAATTTGGACTTCATTCAAGAGGGATTCATTGAGTTGTGATAATTCCATATATGCTCCATCCAAATTTGCAAGCTGTCAAGTTTTTTTCCTGGCAGATTCCCTGAGTGTGCAAAACTCTAAACGCTAGCGCAGCAAGGTCTTGAAGTGGAAGAGGGATGGGGGAATATGTGAAACACTAAGCTAACACCATTAGATTGATGGAAACGCTAAGATGGACAGCAAACAGCCCAATTTTAAGTGTTGTGGGCTGGGATTGAATCTGAGATATCAGGTCTTGAATCCACAACTCTTGAGGAAGATCTATGTGATGTAAAAGTGTCAATGATCATTTTCAGAATTTCTCCATCACAGAGGTCATTAGTGTCATTTAGGATCTTCTCCGTCACATGACCTCAGTGGTATCAGTGTATATGTACTTTGCTCTAAGTGAAGAGACATTATCTTGAGACACTAAAACTACCGACTATCTCTAGCTCTTTTCTTGTCTGCATTGTTGTTTGTGCTTCAGCTACCGTGTCTAGTGTGTTTTTCGTCTTCATTCTTGTTTCTGCCTCATTTGCTATCCAAGCGTGTTCAGTCTCGCTGTTCAACTGTGGTTCTCTGTCAGTATGTCTCATCTTTTACAGCAATTACGTGCTCTGTCTGTTCGTTTCTGTTTAGGTCTACATGTTTTTTTGTATGTATGTATCTGTGTCACTCTCCATATAGCCTAAGCCTCTCTTGTGTGTATAATGTATTTGCGATCTTTTTTTTCACCTTCTGACTCTGTCTGTCTGTCTGTCTGTCTGTCTCTTTCTCAACGCACTCAGAGACAACTTTCACATCCACCCACTTGCACATCAACACCACACACAAGAACATACACGAAC